>JBBPBP010000001.1:36304707-36340066 GCA_037974735.1 Cicer chorassanicum
AGTCATTTTCGTCCTCCCTAGGCTTATTCTAATCCAATTAGGGTTTTTAACCAATCTTGTGCATCCAATAAGTGATTTTGTGTCATTGGTTGAACATTTAGGTCATTTTCGTCCTCAATATGCTTATTCTAATCCAATTAGGGTTTTTAACCAATCTTCTGCATCTAATAAGTGCGTTTGTGTCATTGGTTGAACATTTAGGTCATTTTCGTATTCCCTAGGCCTATTCTAATCAAATTACGGTTTTTAACCAATCTTGTGCATCCAATAAGTGATTTGGTGTCATTGGTTGAACATTTTGGTCATTTTCGTCCTCCACAGGCTTATTCTAATCCAATTGGGGTTTTTAACCAATCTTCTGCATCCAATAAGTGCGTTTGTGTCATTGGTTGAACATTTAGGTTGTTTTCGTCCTCCCTTGGCTTATTCTAATCCAATTAGGGTTTTTAACCAATCTTGTGCATCCAATAAGTGACTTTGTGTCATTGGTTGAACATTTAGGTCATTTTCGTCCTCAATATGCTTCTTCTAATCCAAGTAGGATTTTTAACAAATCTTCTGCATCCAATAAGTGCGTTTGTGTCATTGGTTGAAAATTTAGGTCATTTTCGTCCTCAATAGGCTTATTCTAATCCAATTAGGGTTTTTAACCAATCTTGTGCATCCAATAAGTGATTTTGTGTCATTGGTTGTACATTTAGGTCATTTTCGTCGTCCATAGGCTTATTCTAATCCAATTAGGGTTTTTAACCAATCTTCTGCATCCAATAAGTGCGTTTGTGTCATTGGTTGAACATTTAGGTCATTTTCGTCCACCCAAGGCTTATTCTAATCCAATTAGGGTTTTTAACCAATCTTGTGAATCTTATAAGTGATTTTGTGTCATTGGTTGAATATTTAGGTCATTTTCGTCCTTCCAAGGCTTATTCTAATCCAATTACAGGTTTTAGCCAATCTTATGCATCCAATAAGTGCGTTTGTGTCATTGTTTGAACATTTACGTCATTTTCGTCCTCCCTAGGCCTATTCTAATCCAATTACGGTTTTAAACCAATCTTGTGCATCCAATAAGATATTTTGTGTCATTGGTTGAACATTTAGGCCATTTTCGTCAACCCAACGCTTATTCTAATCCAATTAGGGTTTTTAACCAATCTTGTGGATCCAATAAGTGCGTTTTTGTCATTGGTTGAACATTTAGGTCATTTTCGTCCTCCCTAGGCTTATTCTAATCCAATTAGGGTTTTTAACCAATCTTGTGCATCCAATATGTGATTTTGTGTCATTGGTTGAACATTTAGGTCATTTTCGTCCTCAATATGCTTATTCTAATCCAATTAGGGTTTTTAACCAATCTTCTGCATCTAATAAGTGCGTTTATGTCATTGGTTGAACATTTAGGTCATTTTCGTATTCCCTAGGCCTATTCTAATCAAATTACGGTTTTTAACCAATCTTGCGCATCCAATAAGTGATTTGGTGTCATTGGTTGAACATTTTGGTCATTTTCGTCTTCCACAGGCTTATTCTAATCCAATTGGGGTTTTTAACCAATCTTCTGCATCCAATAAGTGCGTTTGTGTCATTGGTTGAACATTTAGGTCGTTTTCGTCCTCCCTAGGCTTATTCTAATCCAATTAGGGTTTTTAACCAATCTTGTGCATCCAATAAGTGATTTTGTGTCATTGGTTGAACATTTAGGTCATTTTCGTCCTCAATATGCTTCTTCTAATCCAAGTAGGATTTTTAACAAATCTTCTGCATCCAATAAGTGCGTTTGTGTCATTGGTTGAACATTTAGGTCATTTTTGTCCTCCCTAGGCCTATTTTAGTCCAATTACGTTTTTTAACCAATCTTATGTATCCAATAAGTGATTTTGTGTCATTGGTTGTACATTTAGGTCATTTTCGTCGTCCATAGGCTTATTCTAATCCAATTAGGGTTTTTAACCAATCTTCTGCATCCAATAAGTGCGTTTGTGTCATTGGTTGAACATTTAGGTCATTTTCGTCCTCCCTAAGCTTATTCTAATCCAATTAGGGTTTTTAACCAATCTTTTGCATCCAATAAGTGATTTTGTGTCATTGGTTGAAAATTTAGGTCATTTTCGTCCTCAATAGGCTTATTCTAATCCAATTAGGGTTTTTAACCAATCTTCTGCATCCAATAAGTGTGTTTGTGTCATTGGTTGAACATTTAGGTCATTTTCGTCCTCCCTAGGCCTATTCTAATCCAATTACGGTTTTTAACCAATCTTGTGCATCCAATAAGTGATTTTGTGTCATTGGTTGAATATTTAGGTCATTTTCGTCCACCCAAGGCTTATTCTAATCCAATTAGGGTTTTTAACCAATCTTGTGAATCCAATAAATGATTTTGTGTCATTGGTTGAATATTTAGGTCATTTTCGTCCTTCCAAGGCTTATTCTAATCCAATTACAGGTTTTAGCCAATCTTATGCATCCAATAAGTGCGTTTGTGTCATTGATTGAACATTTAGGTCATTTTCGTCCTCCCTAGGCCTATTCTAATCCAATTACGGTTTTTAACCAATCTTGTGCATCCAATAAGTGATTTTGTGTCATTGGTTGAACATTTAGGTCATTTTCGTCCTCAATATGCTTCTTCTAATCCAAGTAGGATTTTTAACAAATCTTCTGCATCCAATAAGTGCGTTTGTGTCATTGGTTGAACATTTAGGTCATTTTTGTCCTCCCTAGGCCTATTTTAGTCCAATTACGTTTTTTAACCAATCTTATGTATCCAATAAGTGATTTTGTGTCATTGGTTGTACATTTAGGTCATTTTCGTCGTCCATAGGCTTATTCTAATCCAATTAGGGTTTTTAACCAATCTTCTGCATCCAATAAGTGCGTTTGTGTCATTGGTTGAACATTTAGGTCATTTTCGTCCTCCCTAAGCTTATTCTAATCCAATTAGGGTTTTTAACCAATCTTGTGTATCCAATAAGAGATTTTGTATCATTGGTTGAACATTTAGGTCATTTTCGTCAACCCAACGCTTATTCTAATCCAATTAGGGTTTTTAACCAATCTTGTGGATCCAATAAGTGCATTTTTGTCATTGGTTGAACATTTAGGTCATTTTCGTCCTTCCTAGGCTTATTCTAATCCAATTCGGGTTTTTAACCAATCATGTGCATCCAATAAGTGCGTTTGTGTTATTGGTTGAACATTTAAGTCATTTTCATCCTCCCTAGGCTTATTCTAATCCAATTAGGGTTTTTAACCAATCTTGTGCATCCAATAAGTGATTTTGTGTCATTGGTTGAACATTTTGGTCATTTTCGTCCTCAATATGCTTATTCTAATCCAATTAGGGTTTTTAACCTATCTTCTGCATCCAATTAGTGCATTTGTGTCATTGGTTGAACATTTAGGTCATTTTCGTCCTCCCTATGCCTATTCTAATCAAATTACGGTTTTTAACCAATCTTGCGCATCCAATAAGTGATTTTGTGTCATTGGTTGAACATTTAGGTCATTTTCGTCCTCCATTGGCTTATTCTAATCCAATTAGGGTTTTTAACCAATCTTCTGCATCCAATAAGTGCGTTTGTGTCATTGGTTGAACATTTAGGTCATTTTCGTCCTCCCTAGGCTTATTCTAATCCAATTAGGGTTTTTAACCAATCTTGTGCATCCAATAAGTGATTTGGTGTCATTGGTTGAACATTTAGGTCATTTTCGTCCTCCACAGGCTTATTCTAATCCAATTAGGATTTTTAACCAATCTTCTGCATCCAATAAGTGCGTTTGTGTCATTGGTTGAACATTTAGGTCATTTTCGTCCTCCCTAGGCCTATTCTAATCCAATTACGGTTTTTAACCAATCTTGTGCATCCAATAAGTGATTTTGTGTCATTGGTTGAATATTTAGGTCATTTTCGTCCACCCAAGGCTTATTCTAGTCCAATTAGGGTTTTTAACCAATCTTGTGAATCCAATAAGTGATTTTGTGTCATTGGTTGAATATTTAGGTCATTTTCGTCCTTCCAAGGCTTATTCTAATCCAATTACAGGTTTTAGCCAATCTTATGCATCCAATAAGTGCGTTTGTGTCATTGATTGAACATTTAGGTCATTTTCGTCCTCCCTAAGGCCTATTCTAATCCAATTACGGTTTTTAACCAATCTTGTGCATCCAATAAGATATTTTGTGTCATTGGTTGAACTTTTAGGTCATTTTCGTCCACCCAAGGCTTATTCTAATCCAACATGGGTTTTTAACCAATCTTGTGGATCCAATAATTGCGTTTGTGTCATTGGTTGAACATTTAGGTCATTTTCGTCATTCCTAGGCTTATTCTAATCCAATTAGAGTTTTTAACCAATCATGTGCATCCAATAAGTGCGTTTGTGTTATTGGTTGAACATTTAATTCATTTTCGTCCTCCCTAGGCTTATTCTAATCCAATTAGGGTTTTTAACCAATCTTGTGCATCCAATAAGTGATTTTGTGTCATTGGTTGAACATTTTGGTCATTTTCGTCCTCAATATGCTTATTCTAATCCAATTAGGGGTTTTAACCAATCTTCTGCATCCAATTAGTGCATTTGTGTCATTGGTTGAATATTTAGGTCATTTTCGTCCTCCCTATGCCTATTCTAATCAAATTACAGTTTTTAACCAATCTTCCGCATCCAATAAGTGACTTTGTGTCATTGGTTGAACATTTAGGTCATTTTCGTCCTCCATAGGCTTATTCTAATCCAATTAGGGTTTTTAACCAATCTTCTGCATCCAAAAAGTGCGTTTGTGTCATTGGTTGATCATTTAGGTCATTTTCGTCCTCCCTAGGCTTATTCTAATCCAATTAGGGTTTTTAACCAATCTTGTGCATCCAATAAGTGATTTGGTGTCATTGGTTGAACATTTAGGTCATTTTCGTCCTCCAACGGCTTATTCTAATCCAATTAGGATTTTTAACCAATCTTCTGCATCCAATAAGTGCGTTTGTGTCATTGGTTGAACATTTAGGTCGTTTTCGTCCTCCCTAGGCTTATTCTAATCCAATTAGGGTTTTTAACCAATCTTGTGCATCCAATAAGTGATTTTGTGTCATTGGTTGAACATTTAGGTCATTTTCGTCCTCAATATGCTTCTTCTAATCCAAGTAGGATTTTTAACAAATCTTTTGCATCCAATTAGTGCGTTTGTGTCATTGGTTGAACATTTAGGTCATTTTCGTCCTCCCTAGGCCTATTTTAGTCCAGTTACGTTTTTTAACCAATCTTGTGTATCCAATAAGTGATTTTGTGTCATTGGTTGTACATTTAGGTCATTTTCGTCGTCCATAGGCTTATTCTAATCCAATTAGGGTTTTTAACCAATCTTCTGCATCCAATAAGTGCGTTTGTGTCATTGGTTGAACATTTAGGTCAATTTCGTCCTCCCTAGGCTTATTCTAATCCAATTAGGGTTTTTAACCAATCTTTTGCATTCAATAAGTGATTTTGTGTCATTGGTTGAAAATTTAGGTCATTTTCGTCCTCAATAGGCTTATTCTAATCCAATTAGTGTTTTTAACCAATCTTTTGCATCCAATAAGTGCGTTTGTGTCATTGGTTGAACATTTAGGTCATTTTCGTCCTCCCTAGGCCTATTCTAATCCAATTACGGTTTTTAACCAATCTTGTGCATCCAATAAGTGATTTTGTGTCATTGGTTGAATATTTAGGTCATTTTCGTCCACCCAAGGCTTATTCTAATCCAATTAGGGTTTTTAACCAATCTTGTGAATCCAATAAGTGATTTTGTGTCATTGGTTGAATGTTTAGGTCATTTTCGTCCTTCCAAGGCTTATTCTAATCCAATTACAGGTTTTAGCCAATCTTATGCATCCAATAAGTGCGTTTGTGTCATTGGTTGAACATTTAGATCATTTTCGTCCTCCCTAGGCCTATTCTAATCCAATTACGGTTTTTAACCAATCTTGTGCATCCAATAAGATATTTTGTGTCATTGGTTGAACTTTTAGGTCATTTTCGTCCACCCAAGGCTTATTCTAATCCAATTAGGGTTTTTAACCAATCTTGTGGATCCAATAATTGCGTTTGTGTCATTGGTTGGACATTTAGGTCATTTTCGTCCTCCTTATACTTATTCTAATCCAATTAGGGTTTCTAACCAATCTTGTGTATCCAATAAGAGATTTTGTGTCATTGGCTGAACATTTAGGTCATTTTCGTCAACCCAACGCTTATTCTAATCCAATTAGTGTTTTTAACCAATCTTGTGGATCCAATAAGTGCATTTTTGTCATTGGTTGAACATTTAGGTCATTTTCGTCCTTCCTAAGCTTATTCTAATCCAATTAGGATTTTTAACCAATCATGTGCATCCAATAAGTGCGTTTGTGTTATTGGTTGAACATTTAAGTCATTTTCGTCCTCCCTAGGCTTATTCTAATCCAATTAGGGTTTTTAACCAATCTTGTGCATCCAATAAGTGATTTGTGTCATTGGTTGAACATTTTGGTCATTTTCGTCCTCAATATGCTTATTCTAATCCAATTAGGGTTTTTAACCAATCTTCTGCATCCAATTAGTGCATTTGTGTCATTGGTTGAACATTTAGGTCATTTTCGTCCTCCCTTTGCCTATTCTAATCAAATTACGGTTTTTAACCAATCTTGTGCATCCAATAAGATATTTTGTGTCATTGGTTGAACTTTTAGGTCATTTTCGTCCTCCCTAGGCTTATTCTAATCCAATTAGGGTTTTTAACCAATCTTGTGCATCCAATAAGTGATTTTGTGTCATTGGTTGAACATTTTGGTCATTTTCGTCCTCAATATGCTTATTCTAATCCAATTAGGGTTTTTAACCAATCTTCTGCATCCAATAAGTGCGTTTGTGTCATTGGTTGAACATTTAGGTCATTTTCGTCCTCCCTAGGCCTATTCTAATCAAATTACGGTTTTTAACCAATCTTGTGCATCCAATAAGTGATTTTGTGTCATTGGTTGAATATTTAGGTCATTTTCGTCCTCCCTAGGCCTATTCTAATCCAATTACGGTTTTTAACCAATCTTGTGCATCCAATAAGTGATTTTGTGTCATTAGTTGAAGATTTAGGTCATTTTCGTCCTCAATAGGCTTATTCTAATCCAATTAGGGTTTTTAACCAATCTTCTGCTTCCAATAAGTGCGTTTGTGTCATTGGTTGAACATTTGGTCATTGTTGTCCTCCCTAGGCTTATTCTAATCCAATTATGGTTTTTAACCAATCTTGTGCATCCATAAAGTGATTTTGTGTCATTGGCTGAACATTTAGTTTATTTTCATCCTCAACAGGCTTATTCTAATCCAATTAGGGTTTTTAACCAATCTTCTGCATCCAATAAGTGCGTTTGTGTCATTGGTTGAACATTTAGGTTGTTTTCGTCCTCCCTAGGCTTATTCTAATCCAATTAGGGTTTTTAACCAATCTTGTGCATCCAATAAGTGCGTTTGTGTCATTGGTTGAACATTTAGGTCATTTTCGTCCTCCCTAGGCCTATTTTAATCCAATTACGTTTTTAACCAATCTTGTGTATCCAATAAGTGATTTTGTGTCATTGGTTGTACATTTAGGTCATTTTCGTCGTCCATAGGCTTATTCTAATCCAATTAGGGTTTTTAACCAATCTTCTGCATCCAATAAGTGCGTTTGTGTCATTGGTTGAACATTTAGGTCGTTTTCGTCCTCCCTAGGCTTATTCTAATCCAATTAGGGTTTTTAACCAATCTTGTGCATCCAATAAGTGATTTTGTGTCATTGGTTGAACATTTAGGTCATTTTCGTCCTCAATATGCTTCTTCTAATCCAAGTAGGATTTTTAACAAATCTTTTGCATCCAATTAGTGCGTTTGTGTCATTGGTTGAACATTTAGGTCATTTTCGTCCTCCCTAGGCCTATTTTAGTCCAGTTACGTTTTTTAACCAATCTTGTGTATCCAATAAGTGATTTTGTGTCATTGGTTGTACATTTAGGTCATTTTCGTCGTCCATAGGCTTATTCTAATCCAATTAGGGTTTTTAACCAATCTTCTGCATCCAATAAGTGCGTTTGTGTCATTGGTTGAACATTTAGGTCAATTTCGTCCTCCCTAGGCTTATTCTAATCCAATTAGGGTTTTTAACCAATCTTTTGCATTCAATAAGTGATTTTGTGTCATTGGTTGAAAATTTAGGTCATTTTCGTCCTCAATAGGCTTATTCTAATCCAATTAGTGTTTTTAACCAATCTTTTGCATCCAATAAGTGCGTTTGTGTCATTGGTTGAACATTTAGGTCATTTTCGTCCTCCCTAGGCCTATTCTAATCCAATTACGGTTTTTAACCAATCTTGTGCATCCAATAAGTGATTTTGTGTCATTGGTTGAATATTTAGGTCATTTTCGTCCACCCAAGGCTTATTCTAATCCAATTAGGGTTTTTAACCAATCTTGTGAATCCAATAAGTGATTTTGTGTCATTGGTTGAATGTTTAGGTCATTTTCGTCCTTCCAAGGCTTATTCTAATCCAATTACAGGTTTTAGCCAATCTTATGCATCCAATAAGTGCGTTTGTGTCATTGGTTGAACATTTAGATCATTTTCGTCCTCCCTAGGCCTATTCTAATCCAATTACGGTTTTTAACCAATCTTGTGCATCCAATAAGATATTTTGTGTCATTGGTTGAACTTTTAGGTCATTTTCGTCCACCCAAGGCTTATTCTAATCCAATTAGGGTTTTTAACCAATCTTGTGGATCCAATAATTGCGTTTGTGTCATTGGTTGGACATTTAGGTCATTTTCGTCCTCCTTATACTTATTCTAATCCAATTAGGGTTTCTAACCAATCTTGTGTATCCAATAAGAGATTTTGTGTCATTGGCTGAACATTTAGGTCATTTTCGTCAACCCAACGCTTATTCTAATCCAATTAGTGTTTTTAACCAATCTTGTGGATCCAATAAGTGCATTTTTGTCATTGGTTGAACATTTAGGTCATTTTCGTCCTTCCTAAGCTTATTCTAATCCAATTAGGATTTTTAACCAATCATGTGCATCCAATAAGTGCGTTTGTGTTATTGGTTGAACATTTAAGTCATTTTCGTCCTCCCTAGGCTTATTCTAATCCAATTAGGGTTTTTAACCAATCTTGTGCATCCAATAAGTGATTTGTGTCATTGGTTGAACATTTTGGTCATTTTCGTCCTCAATATGCTTATTCTAATCCAATTAGGGTTTTTAACCAATCTTCTGCATCCAATTAGTGCATTTGTGTCATTGGTTGAACATTTAGGTCATTTTCGTCCTCCCTTTGCCTATTCTAATCAAATTACGGTTTTTAACCAATCTTGTGCATCCAATAAGATATTTTGTGTCATTGGTTGAACTTTTAGGTCATTTTCGTCCTCCCTAGGCTTATTCTAATCCAATTAGGGTTTTTAACCAATCTTGTGCATCCAATAAGTGATTTTGTGTCATTGGTTGAACATTTTGGTCATTTTCGTCCTCAATATGCTTATTCTAATCCAATTAGGGTTTTTAACCAATCTTCTGCATCCAATAAGTGCGTTTGTGTCATTGGTTGAACATTTAGGTCATTTTCGTCCTCCCTAGGCCTATTCTAATCCAATTAGGGTTTTTAACCAATCTTGTGCATCCAATAAGTGCGTTTGTGTCATTGGTTGAACATTTAGGTCATTTTCGTCCTCCCTAGGCTTATTCTAATCCAATTAGGGTTTTTAACCAATCTTGTGCATCCAATAAGTGATTTTGTGTCATTGGTTGAACATTTATGTCATTTTCGTCCTCCATAGGCTTATTCTAATCCAATTAGGGTTTTTAACCAATCTTCTGCATCCAATAAGTGCGTTTGTGTCATTGGTTGAACATTTAGGTCATTTTCGTCCTCCCTAGGCTTATTCTAATCCAATTAGGGTTTTTAACCAATCTTGTGCATCCAATAAGTGATTTGGTGTCATTGGTTGAACATTTAGGTCATTTTCGTCCTCAATAGGCTTATTATAATCCAATTAGGGTTTTTAACCAATCTTCTGCGTCCAATAAAAGCGTTTGTGTCATTGGTTGAACATTTAGGTCCTTTTTGTCCTCCCTAGGCCTATTCTAATCCAATTACAGTTTTAAACCAATCTTGTGCATCCAATAAGTGATTATGTGTCATTTGTTGAACATTTAGGTCATTTTCGTCCTCCATAGGCTTATTCTAATCCAATTAGGGTTTTTAACCAATCTTCTGCATCCAATAAGTGCGTTTGTGTCATTGGTTGAACATTTAGGTCATTTTCGTCCTCCCTAGGCTTATTCTAATCCAATTAGGGTTTTTAACCAATCTTGTGCATCCAATAAGTGATTTGGTGTCATTGGTTGAACATTTAGGTCATTTTCGTCCTCCACAGGCTTATTCTAATCCAATTAGGATTTTTAACCAATCTTCTGCATCCAATAAGTGCGTTTGTGTCATTGGTTGAACATTTAGGTCATTTTCGTCCTCCCTAGGCCTATTCTAATCCAATTACGGTTTTTAACCAATCTTGTGCATCCAATAAGTGATTTTGTGTCATTGGTTGAATATTTAGGTCATTTTCGTCCACCCAAGGCTTATTCTAATCCAATTAGGGTTTTTAACCAATCTTGTGAATCCAATAAGTGATTTTGTGTCATTGGTTGAATGTTTAGGTCATTTTTGTCCTTCCAAGGCTTATTCTAATCCAATTAGAGGTTTTAGCCAATCTTATGCTTCCAATAAGTGCGTTTGTGTCATTGGTTGAACATTTAGATCATTTTCGTCCTCCCTAGGCCTATTCTAATCCAATTACGGTTTTTAACCAATCTTGTGCATCCAATAAGATATTTTGTGTCATTGGTTGAACTTTTAGGTCATTTTCGTCCACCCAAGGCTTATTCTAATCCAATTAGGCTTTTTAACCAATCTTGTGGATCCAATAATTGCGTTTGTGTCATTGGTTGAACATTTAGGTCATTTTCGTCATTCCTAGGCTTATTCTAATTCAATTAGGGTTTTTAACCAATCATGTGCATCCAATAAGTGCGTTTGTGTTATTGGTTGAACATTTAAGTCATTTTCTTCCTCCCTAGGCTTATTCTAATCCAATTAGGGTTTTTAACCAATCTTGTGCATCTAATAAGTGATTTTGTGTCATTGGTTGAACATTTTGGTCATTTTCGTGTTCAATATGCTTATTCTAATCCAATTAGGGGTTTTAACCAATCTTCTGCATCCAATTAGTGCATTTGTGTCATTGGTTGAATATTTAGTTCATTTTCGTCCTCACTATGCCTATTCTAATCAAATTACAGTTTTTAACCAATCTTGCGCATCCAATAAGTGATTTTGTGTCATTGGTTGAACATTTAGGTCATTTTTCGTCCTCCATAGGCTTATTCTAATCCAATTAGGGTTTTTAACCAATCTTCTGCATCCAATAAGTGCGTTTGTGTCATTGGTTGAACATTTCGGTCATTTTCGTCCTCCCTAGGCTTATTCTAATCCAATTAGGGTTTTTAACCAATCTTGTGCATCCAATAAGTGATTTGGTGTCATTGGTTGAACATTTAGGTCATTTTCGTCCTCCAACGGCTTATTCTAATCCAATTAGGATTTTTAACCAATCTTGTGCATCCAATAAGTGATTTTGTGTCATTGGTTGAACATTTAGGTCATTTTCGTCCTCAATATGCTTCTTCTAATCCAAGTAGGATTTTTAACAAATCTTCTGCATCCAATTAGTGCGTTTGTGTCATTGGTTGAACATTTAGGTCATTTTCGTCCTCCCTAGGCCTATTTTAGTCCAATTACGTTTTTTAACCAATCTTGTGTATCCAATAAGTGATTTTGTGTCATTGGTTGTACATTTAGGTCATTTTCGTCATTCCTAGGCTTATTCTAATCCAATTAGGGTTTTTAACCAATCTTCTGCATCCAATAAGTGCGTTTGTGTCATTGGTTGAACATTTAGGTCATTTTCGTCCTCCCTAGGCTTATTCTAATCCAATTAGGGTTTTTAACCAATCTTGTGCATCCAATAAGTGATTTGGTGTCATTGGTTGAACATTTAGGTCATTTTCGTCCTCCAACGGCTTATTCTAATCCAATTAGGATTTTTAACCAATCTTCTGCATCCAATAAGTGCGTTTGTGTCATTGGTTGAACATTTAGGTCGTTTTCGTCCTCCATAGGCTTATTCTAATCCAATTAGGGTTTTTAACCAATCTTCTGCATCCAATAAGTGCGTTTGTGTCATTGGTTGAACATTTCGGTCATTTTCGTCCTCCCTAGGCTTATTCTAATCCAATTAGGGTTTTTAACCAATCTTGTGCATCCAATAAGTGATTTGGTGTCATTGGTTGAACATTTAGGTCATTTTCGTCCTCCAACGGCTTATTCTAATCCAATTAGGATTTTTAACCAATCTTGTGCATCCAATAAGTGATTTTGTGTCATTGGTTGAACATTTAGGTCATTTTCGTCCTCAATATGCTTCTTCTAATCCAAGTAGGATTTTTAACAAATCTTCTGCATCCAATTAGTGCGTTTGTGTCATTGGTTGAACATTTAGGTCATTTTCGTCCTCCCTAGGCCTATTTTAGTCCAATTACGTTTTTTAACCAATCTTGTGTAACCAATAAGTGATTTTGTGTCATTGGTTGTACATTTAGGTCATTTTCGTCGTCCATAGGCTTATTCTAATCCAATTAGGGTTTTTAACCAATCTTCTGCATCCAATAAGTGCGTTTGTGTCATTGGTTGAACATTTAGGTCATTTTCGTCCTCCCTAGGCCTATTCTAATCCAATTACGGTTTTTAACCAATCTTGTGCATCCAATAAGTGATTTTGTGTCATTGGTTGAATATTTAGGTCATTTTCGTCCACCCAAGGCTTATTCTAATCCAATTAGGATTTTTAACCAATCTTGTGAATCCAATAAGTGATTTTGTGTCATTGGTTGAATGTTTAGGTCATTTTTGTCCTTCCAAGGCTTATTCTAATCCAATTACAGGTTTTAGCCAATCTTATGCATCCAATAAGTGCGTTTGTGTCATTGGTTGAACATTTAGATCATTTTCATCCTCCCTAGGCCTATTCTAATCCAATTACGGTTTTTAACCAATCTTGTGCATCCAATAAGATATTTTGTGTCATTGGTTGAGCTTTTAGGTCATTTTCGTCCACCCAAGGCTTATTCTAATCCAATTAGGGTTTTTAACCAATCTTGTGGATCCAATAATTGCGTTTGTGTCATTGGTTGGACATTTAGGTCATTTTCGTCATTCCTAGGCTTATTCTAATCCAATTAGGGTTTTTAACCAATCATGTGCATCCAATAAGTACGTTTGTGTTATTGGTTGAACATTTAAGTCATTTTCGTCCTCCCTAGGCTTATTCTAATCCAATTAGGGTTTTTAACCAATCTTGTGCATCCAATAAATGATTTTGTGTCATTGGTTGAACATTTTGGTCATTTTCGTCCTCAATATGCTTATTCTAATCCAATTAGGGGTTTTAACCAATCTTCTGCATCCAATTAGTGCATTTGTGTCATTGGTTGAATATTTAGGTCATTTTCGTCCTCCCTATGCCTATTCTAATCAAATTCCAGTTTTTAACCAATCTTGCGCATCCAATAAGTGATTTTGTGTCATTGGTTGAACATTTAGGTCATTTTCGTCCTCCATAAGCTTATTCTAATCCAATTAGGGTTTTTAACCAATCTTCTGCATCCAATAAGTGCGTTTGTGTCATTGGTTGAACATTTCGGTCATTTTCGTCCTCCCTAGGCTTATTCTAATCCAATTAGGGTTTTTAACCAATCTTGTGCATCCAATAAGTGATTTGGTGTCATTGGTTGAACATTTAGGTCATTTTCGTCCTCCATCGGCTTATTCTAATCCAATTAGGATTTTTAACCAATCTTCTGCATCCAATAAGTGCGTTTGTGTCATTGGTTGAACATTTAGGTCGTTTTCGTCCTCCCTAGGCTTATTCTAATCCAATTAGGGTTTTTTACCAATCTTGTGCATCCAATAAGTGATTTTGTGTCATTGGTTGAACATTTAGGTCATTTTCGTCCTCAATATGCTTCTTCTAATCCAAGTAGGATTTTTAACAAATCTTCTGCATCCAATTAGTGCGTTTGTGTCATTGGTTGAACATTTAGGTCATTTTCGTCCTCCCTAGGCCTATTTTAGTCCAATTACGTTTTTTAACCAATCTTGTGTATCCAATAAGTGATTTTGTGTCATTGGTTGTACATTTAGGTCATTTTCGTCGTCCATAGGGTTATTCTAATCCAATTAGGGTTTTTAACCAATCTTCTGCATCCAATAAGTGCGTTTGTGTCATTGGTTGAACATTTAGGTCATTTTCGTCCTCCCTAGGCTTATTCTAATCCAATTAGGGTTTTTAACCAATCTTTTGCATCCAATAAGTGATTTTGTGTGATTGGTTGAAAATTTAGGTCATTTTCGTCCTCAATAGGCTTATTCTAATCCAATTAGGGTTTTTAACCAATCTTCTGCATCCAATAAGTGCGTTTGTGTCATTGGTTGAACATTTAGGTCATTTTCGTCCTCCCTAGGCCTATTCTAATCCAATTACGGTTTTTAACCAATCTTGTGCATCCAATAAGTGATTTTGTGTCATTGGTTGAATATTTAGGTCATTTTCATCCACCCAAGGCTTATTCTAATCCAATTAGGGTTTTTAACCAATCTTGTGAATCCAATAAGTGATTTTGTGTCATTGGTTGAATGTTTAGGTCATTTTTGTCCTTCCAAGGCTTATTCTAATCCAATTACAGATTTTAGCCAATCTTATGCATCCAATAAGTGCGTTTGTGTCATTGGTTGAACATTTAGATCATTTTCATCCTCCCTAGGCCTATTCTAATCCAATTACGGTTTTTAACCAATCTTGTGCATCCAATAAGTTATTTTGTGTCATTGGTTGAACTTTTAGGTCATTTTCGTCCACCCAAGGCTTATTCTAATCCAATTAGGGTTTTTAACCAATCTTGTGGATCCAATAATTGCGTTTGTGTCATTGGTTGGACATTTAGGTCATTTTCGTCATTCCTAGGCTTATTCTAATCCAATTAGGGTTTTTAACCAATCATGTGCATCCAATAAGTACGTTTCTGTTATTGGTTGAACATTTAAGTCATTTTCGTCCTCCCTAGGCTTATTCTAATCCAATTAGGGTTTTTAACCAATCTTGTGCATCCAATAAGTGATTTTGTGTCGTTGGTTGAACATTTTGGTCATTTTCGTCCTCAATATGCTTCTTCTAATCCAAGTAGGATTTTTAACAAATCTTCTGCATCCAATTAGTGCGTTTGTGTCATTGGTTGAACATTTAGGTCATTTTCGTCCTCCCTAGGCCTATTTTAGTCCAATTACGTTTTTTAACCAATCTTGTGTATCCAATAAGTGATTTTGTGTCATTGGTTGTACATTTAGGTCATTTTCGTCGTCCATAGGCTTATTCTAATCCAATTAGGGTTTTTAACCAATCTTCTGCATCCAATAAGTGCGTTTGTGTCATTGGTTGAACATTTAGGTCATTTTCGTCCTCCCTAGGCTTATTCTAATCCAATTAGGGTTTTTAACCAATCTTTTGCATCCAATAAGTGATTTTGTGTCATTGGTTGAAAATTTAGGTCATTTTCGTCCTCAATAGGCTTATTCTAATCCAATTAGGGTTTTTAACCAATCTTCTGCATCCAATAAGTGCGTTTGTGTCATTGGTTGAACATTTAGGTCATTTTCGTCCTCCCTAGGCCTATTCTAATCCAATTACGGTTTTTAACCAATCTTGTGCATCCAATAAGTGATTTTGTGTCATTGGTTGAATATTTAGGTCATTTTCATCCACCCAAGGCTTATTCTAATCCAATTAGGGTTTTTAACCAATCTTGTGAATCCAATAAGTGATTTTGTGTCATTGGTTGAATGTTTAGGTCATTTTTGTCCTTCCAAGGCTTATTCTAATCCAATTACAGATTTTAGCCAATCTTATGCATCCAATAAGTGCGTTTGTGTCATTGGTTGAACATTTAGATCATTTTCATCCTCCCTAGGCCTATTCTAATCCAATTACGGTTTTTAACCAATCTTGTGCATCCAATAAGTTATTTTGTGTCATTGGTTGAACTTTTAGGTCATTTTCGTCCACCCAAGGCTTATTCTAATCCAATTAGGGTTTTTAACCAATCTTGTGGATCCAATAATTGCGTTTGTGTCATTGGTTGGACATTTAGGTCATTTTCGTCATTCCTAGGCTTATTCTAATCCAATTAGGGTTTTTAACCAATCATGTGCATCCAATAAGTACGTTTCTGTTATTGGTTGAACATTTAAGTCATTTTCGTCCTCCCTAGGCTTATTCTAATCCAATTAGGGTTTTTAACCAATCTTGTGCATCCAATAAGTGATTTTGTGTCGTTGGTTGAACATTTTGGTCATTTTCGTCCTCAATATGCTTCTTCTAATCCAAGTAGGATTTTTAACAAATCTTCTGCATCCAATTAGTGCGTTTGTGTCATTGGTTGAACATTTAGGTCATTTTCGTCCTCCCTAGGCCTATTTTAGTCCAATTACGTTTTTTAACCAATCTTGTGTATCCAATAAGTGATTTTGTGTCATTGGTTGTACATTTAGGTCATTTTCGTCGTCCATAGGCTTATTCTAATCCAATTAGGGTTTTTAACCAATCTTCTGCATCCAATAAGTGCGTTTGTGTCATTGGTTGAACATTTAGGTCATTTTCGTCCTCCCTAGGCTTATTCTAATCCAATTAGGGTTTTTAACCAATCTTTTGCATCCAATAAGTGATTTTGTGTCATTGGTTGAAAATTTAGGTCATTTTCGTCCTCAATAGGCTTATTCTAATCCAATTATGGTTTTTAACCAATCTTCTGCATCCGATAAGTGCGTTTGTGTCATTGGTTGAACATTTAGGTCATCTTCGTCCTCCCTAGGCCTATTCTAATCCAATTACGGTTTTTAACCAATCTTGTGCATCCAATAAGTGATTTTGTGTCATTGGTTGAATATTTAGGTCATTTTCGTCCACCCAAGGCTTATTCTAATCCAATTAGGGTTTTTAACCAATCTTGTGAATCCAATAAGTGATTTTGTGTCATTGGTTGAATGTTTAGGTCATTTTTGTCCTTCCAAGGCTTATTCTAATCCAATTACAGGTTTTAGCCAATCTTATGCATCCAATAAGTGCGTTTGTGTCATTGGTTGAACATTTAGATCATTTTCATCCTCCCTAGGCCTATTCTAATCCAATTACGGTTTTTAACCAATCTTGTGCATCCAATAAGATATTTTGTGTCATTGGTTGAGCTTTTAGGTCATTTTCGTCCACCCAAGGCTTATTCTAATCCAATTAGGGTTTTTAACCAATCTTGTGGATCCAATAATTGCGTTTGTGTCATTGGTTGGACATTTAGGTCATTTTCGTCATTCCTAGGCTTATTCTAATCCAATTAGGGTTTTTAACCAATCATGTGCATCCAATAAGTACGTTTGTGTTATTGGTTGAACATTTAAGTCATTTTCGTCCTCCCTAGGCTTATTCTAATCCAATTAGGGTTTTTAACCAATCTTGTGCATCCAATAAATGATTTTGTGTCATTGGTTGAACATTTTGGTCATTTTCGTCCTCAATATGCTTATTCTAATCCAATTAGGGGTTTTAACCAATCTTCTGCATCCAATTAGTGCATTTGTGTCATTGGTTGAATATTTAGGTCATTTTCGTCCTCCCTATGCCTATTCTAATCAAATTCCAGTTTTTAACCAATCTTGCGCATCCAATAAGTGATTTTGTGTCATTGGTTGAACATTTAGGTCATTTTCGTCCTCCATAAGCTTATTCTAATCCAATTAGGGTTTTTAACCAATCTTCTGCATCCAATAAGTGCGTTTGTGTCATTGGTTGAACATTTCGGTCATTTTCGTCCTCCCTAGGCTTATTCTAATCCAATTAGGGTTTTTAACCAATCTTGTGCATCCAATAAGTGATTTGGTGTCATTGGTTGAACATTTAGGTCATTTTCGTCCTCCAACGGCTTATTCTAATCCAATTAGGATTTTTAACCAATCTTCTGCATCCAATAAGTGCGTTTGTGTCATTGGTTGAACATTTAGGTCGTTTTCGTCCTCCCTAGGCTTATTCTAATCCAATTAGGGTTTTTTACCAATCTTGTGCATCCAATAAGTGATTTTGTGTCATTGGTTGAACATTTAGGTCATTTTCGTCCTCAATATGCTTCTTCTAATCCAAGTAGGATTTTTAACAAATCTTCTGCATCCAATTAGTGCGTTTGTGTCATTGGTTGAACATTTAGGTCATTTTCGTCCACCCTAGGCCTATTTTAGTCCAATTACGTTTTTTAACCAATCTTGTGTATCCAATAAGTGATTTTGTGTCATTGGTTGTACATTTAGGTCATTTTCGTCGTCCATAGGGTTATTCTAATCCAATTAGGGTTTTTAACCAATCTTCTGCATCCAATAAGTGCGTTTGTGTCATTGGTTGAACATTTAGGTCATTTTCGTCCTCCCTAGGCTTATTCTAATCCAATTAGGGTTTTTAACCAATCTTTTGCATCCAATAAGTGATTTTGTGTCATTGGTTGAAAATTTAGGTCATTTTCGTCCTCAATAGGCTTATTCTAATCCAATTAGGGTTTTGAACCAATCTTCTGCATCCAATAAGTGCGTTTGTGTCATTGGTTGAACATTTAGGTCATTTTCGTCCTCCCTAGGCCTATTCTAATCCAATTACGGTTTTTAACCAATCTTGTGCATCCAATAAGTGATTTTGTGTCATTGGTTGAATATTTAGGTCATTTTCGTCCACCCAAGGCTTATTCTAGTCCAATTAGGGTTTTTAACCAATCTTGTGAATCCAATAAGTGATTTTGTGTCATTGGTTGAATATTTAGGTCATTTTCGTCCTTCCAAGGCTTATTCTAATCCAATTACAGGTTTTAGCCAATCTTATGCATCCAATAAGTGCGTTTGTGTCATTGATTGAACATTTAGGTCATTTTCGTCCTCCCTAGGCCTATTCTAATCCAATTACGGTTTTTAACCAATCTTGTGCATCCAATAAGATATTTTGTGTCATTGGTTGAACTTTTAGGTCATTTTCGTCCACCCAAGGCTTATTCTAATCCAACATGGGTTTTTAACCAATCTTGTGGATCCAATAATTGCGTTTGTGTCATTGGTTGAACATTTAGGTCATTTTCGTCATTCCTAGGCTTATTCTAATCCAATTAGAGTTTTTAACCAATCATGTGCATCCAATAAGTGCGTTTGTGTTATTGGTTGAACATTTAATTCATTTTCGTCCTCCCTAGGCTTATTCTAATCCAATTAGGGTTTTTAACCAATCTTGTGCATCCAATAAGTGATTTTGTGTCATTGGTTGAACATTTTGGTCATTTTCGTCCTCAATATGCTTATTCTAATCCAATTAGGGTTTTTAACCTATCTTCTGCATCCAATTAGTGCATTTGTGTCATTGGTTGAACATTTAGGTCATTTTCGTCCTCCCTATGCCTATTCTAATCAAATTACGGTTTTTAACCAATCTTGCGCATCCAATAAGTGATTTTGTGTCATTGGTTGAACATTTAGGTCATTTTCGTCCTCCATAGGCTTATTCTAATCCAATTAGGGTTTTTAACCAATCTTCTGCATCCAATAAGTGCGTTTGTGTCATTGGTTGAACATTTAGGTCATTTTCGTCCTCCCTAGGCTTATTCTAATCCAATTAGGGTTTTTAACCAATCTTTTGCATCCAATAAGTGATTTTGTGTCATTGGTTGAAAATTTAGGTCATTTTCGTCCTCAATAGGCTTATTCTAATCCAATTAGGGTTTTTAACCAATCTTCTGCATCCAATAAGTGCGTTTGTGTCATTGGTTGAACATTTAGGTCATTTTCGTCCTCCCTAGGCCTATTTTAGTCCAATTACGTTTTTTAACCAATCTTGTGTATCCAATAAGTGAATTTGTGTCATTGGTTGTACATTTAGGTCATTTTCGTCGTCCATAGGCTTATTCTAATCCAATTAGGGTTTTTAACCAATCTTCTGCATCCAATAAGTGCGTTTGTGTCATTGGTTGAACATTTAGGTCATTTTCGTCCTCCCTAGGCTTATTCTAATCCAATTAGGGTTTTTAACCAATCTTGTGCATCCAATAAGTGATTTGGTGTCATTGGTTGAACATTTAGGTCATTTTCGTCCTCCAACGGCTTATTCTAATCCAATTAGGATTTTTAACCAATCTTCTGCATCCAATAAGTGCGTTTGTGTCATTGGTTGAACATTTAGGTCGTTTTCGTCCTCCATAGGCTTATTCTAATCCAATTAGGGTTTTTAACCAATCTTCTGCATCCAATAAGTGCGTTTGTGTCATTGGTTGAACATTTCGGTCATTTTCGTCCTCCCTAGGCTTATTCTAATCCAATTAGGGTTTTTAACCAATCTTGTGCATCCAATAAGTGATTTGGTGTCATTGGTTGAACATTTAGGTCATTTTCGTCCTCCAACGGCTTATTCTAATCCAATTAGGATTTTTTACCAATCTTCTGCATCCAATAAGTGCGTTTGTGTCATTGGTTGAACATTTAGGTCGTTTTCGTCCTCCCTAGGCTTATTCTAATCCAATTAGGGTTTTTAACCAATGTTGTGCATCCAATAAGTGATTTTGTGTCATTGGTTGAACATTTAGGTCATTTTCGTCCTCAATATGCTTCTTCTAATCCATGTAGGATTTTTAACAAATCTTCTGCATCCAATTAGTGCGTTTGTGTCATTGGTTGAACATTTAGGTCATTTTCGTCCTCCCTAGGCCTATTTTAGTCCAATTACGTTTTTTAACCAATCTTGTGTATCCAATAAGTGATTTTGTGTCATTGGTTGTACATTTAGGTCATTTT
Source organism: Cicer chorassanicum (assembly GCA_037974735.1). Classification (NCBI taxonomy): domain Eukaryota; kingdom Viridiplantae; phylum Streptophyta; class Magnoliopsida; order Fabales; family Fabaceae; genus Cicer; species Cicer chorassanicum. The sequence goes on from JBBPBP010000001.1 coordinate 36,325,715, forward strand.
CGTCGTCCATAGGGTTATTCTAATCCAATTAGGGTTTTTAACCAATCTTCTGCATCCAATAAGTGCGTTTGTGTCATTGGTTGAACATTTAGGTCATTTTCGTCCTCCCTAGGCTTATTCTAATCCAATTAGGGTTTTTAACCAATCTTTTGCATCCAATAAGTGATTTTGTGTCATTGGTTGAAAATTTAGGTCATTTTCGTCCTCAATAGGCTTATTCTAATCCAATTAGGGTTTTGAACCAATCTTCTGCATCCAATAAGTGCGTTTGTGTCATTGGTTGAACATTTAGGTCATTTTCGTCCTCCCTAGGCCTATTCTAATCCAATTACGGTTTTTAACCAATCTTGTGCATCCAATAAGTGATTTTGTGTCATTGGTTGAATATTTAGGTCATTTTCGTCCACCGAAGGCTTATTCTAATCTAATTAGGGTTTTTAACCAATCTTGTGAATCCAATAAGTGATTTTGTGTCATTGGTTGAATGTTTAGGTCATTTTTGTCCTTCCAAGGCTTATTCTAATCCAATTAGAGGTTTTAGCCAATCTTATGCTTCCAATAAGTGCGTTTGTGTCATTGGTTGAACATTTAGATCATTTTCGTCCTCCCTAGGCCTATTCTAATCCAATTACGGTTTTTAACCAATCTTGTGCATCCAATAAGATATTTTGTGTCATTGGTTGAACTTTTAGGTCATTTTCGTCCACCCAAGGCTTATTCTAATCCAATTAGGGTTTTTAACCAATCTTGTGGATCCAATAATTGCGTTTGTGTCATTGGTTGAACATTTAGGTCATTTTCGTCATTCCTAGGCTTATTCTAATCCAATTAGGGTTTTTAACCAATCATGTGTATCCAATAAGTGCGTTTGTGTTATTGGTTGAACATTTAAGTCATTTTCTTCCTCCCTAGGCTTATTCTAATCCAATTAGGGTTTTTAACCAATCTTGTGCATCTAATAAGTGATTTTGTGTCATTGGTTGAACATTTTGGTCATTTTCGTGCTCAATATGCTTATTCTAATCCAATTAGGGGTTTTAACCAATCTTCTGCATCCAATTAGTGCATTTGTGTCATTGGTTGAATATTTAGGTCATTTTCGTCCTCACTATGCCTATTCTAATCAAATTACAGTTTTTAACCAATCTTGCGCATCCAATAAGTGATTTTGTGTCATTGGTTGAACATTTAGGTCATTTTCGTCCTCCATAGGCTTATTCTAATCCAATTAGGGTTTTTAACCAATCTTCTGCATCCAATAAGTGCGTTTGTGTCATTGGTTGAACATTTCGGTCATTTTCGTCCTCCCTAGGCTTATTCTAATCCAATTAGGGTTTTTAACCAATCTTGTGCATCCAATAAGTGATTTGGTGTCATTGGTTGAACATTTAGGTCATTTTCGTCCTCCAACGGCTTATTCTAATCCAATTAGGATTTTTAACCAATCTTCTGCATCCAATAAGTGCGTTTGTGTCATTGGTTGAACATTTAGGTCGTTTTCGTCCTCCCTAGGCTTATTCTAATCCAATTAGGGTTTTTTACCAATCTTGTGCATCCAATAAGTGATTTTGTGTCATTGGTTGAACATTTAGGTCATTTTCGTCCTCAATATGCTTCTTCTAATCCAAGTAGGATTTTTAACAAATCTTCTGCATCCAATTAGTGCGTTTGTGTCATTGGTTGAACATTTAGGTCATTTTCGTCCTCCCTAGGCCTATTTTAGTCCAATTACGTTTTTTAACCAATCTTGTGTATCCAATAAGTGATTTTGTGTCATTGGTTGTACATTTAGGTCATTTTCGTCATTCCTAGGCTTATTCTAATCCAATTAGGGTTTTTAACCAATCTTCTGCATCCAATAAGTGCGTTTGTGTCATTGGTTGAACATTTAGGTCATTTTCGTCCTCCCTAGGCTTATTCTAATCCAATTAGGGTTTTTAACCAATCTTGTGCATCCAATAAGTGATTTGGTGTCATTGGTTGAACATTTAGGTCATTTTCGTCCTCCACAGGCTTATTCTAATCCAATTAGGATTTTTAACCAATCTTCTGCATCCAATAAGTGCGTTTGTGTCATTGGTTGAACATTTAGGTCATTTTCGTCCTCCCTAGGCCTATTCTAATCCAATTACGGTTTTTAACCAATCTTGTGCATCCAATAAGTGATTTTGTGTCATTGGTTGAATATTTAGGTCATTTTCGTCCACCCAAGGCTTATTCTAATCCAATTAGGGTTTTTAACCAATCTTGTGAATCCAATAAGTGATTTTGTGTCATTGGTTGAATGTTTAGGTCATTTTTGTCCTTCCAAGGCTTATTCTAATCCAATTACAGGTTTTAGCCAATCTTATGCATCCAATAAGTGCGTTTGTGTCATTGGTTGAACATTTAGATCATTTTCATCCTCCCTAGGCCTATTCTAATCCAATTACGGTTTTTAACCAATCTTGTGCATCCAATAAGATATTTTGTGTCATTGGTTGAACTTTTAGGTCATTTTCGTCCACCCAAGGCTTATTCTAATCCAATTAGGGTTTTTAACCAATCTTGTGGATCCAATAATTGCGTTTGTTTCATTGGTTGGACATTTAGGTCATTTTCGTCATTCCTAGGCTTATTCTAATCCAATTAGGGTTTTTAACCAATCATGTGCATCTAATAAGTACGTTTGTGTTATTGGTTGAACATTTAAGTCATTTTCGTCCTCCCTAGGCTTATTCTAATCCAATTAGGGTTTTTAACCAATCTTGTGCATCCAATAAGTGATTTTGTATCGTTGGTTGAACATTTTGGTCATTTTCGTCCTCAATATGCTTATTCTAATCAAATTAGGGTTTTTAACCAATCTTCTGCATCAAATTAGTGCATTTGTGTCATTGATTGAATATTTAGGTCATTTTCGTGCTCAATATGCTTATTCTAATCCAATTAGGGGTTTTAACCAATCTTCTGCATCCAATTAGTGCATTTGTGTCATTGGTTGAATATTTAGGTCATTTTCGTCCTCACTATGCCTATTCTAATCAAATTACAGTTTTTAACCAATCTTGCGCATCCAATAAGTGATTTTGTGTCATTGGTTGAACATTTAGGTCATTTTCGTCCTCCCTAGGCTTATTCTAATCCAATTAGGGTTTTTAACCAATCTTGTGCATCCAATAAGTGATTTGGTGTCATTGGTTGAACATTTAGGTCATTTTCGTCCTCCAACGGCTTATTCTAATCCAATTAGGATTTTTAACCAATCTTCTGCATCCAATAAGTGCGTTTGTGTCATTGGTTGAACATTTAGGTCGTTTTCGTCCTCCCTAGGCTTATTCTAATCCAATTAGGGTTTTTTACCAATCTTGTGCATCCAATAAGTGATTTTGTGTCATTGGTTGAACATTTAGGTCATTTTCGTCCTCAATATGCTTCTTCTAATCCAAGTAGGATTTTTAACAAATCTTCTGCATCCAATTAGTGCGTTTGTGTCATTGGTTGAACATTTAGGTCATTTTCGTCCTCCCTAGGCCTATTTTAGTCCAATTACGTTTTTTAACCAATCTTATGTATCCAATAAGTGATTTTGTGTCATTGGTTGTACATTTAGGTCATTTTCGTCGTCCATAGGGTTATTCTAATCCAATTAGGGTTTTTAACCAATCTTCTGCATCCAATAAGTGCGTTTGTGTCATTGGTTGAACATTTAGGTCATTTTCGTCCTCCCTAGGCTTATTCTAATCCAATTAGGGTTTTTAACCAATCTTTTGCATCCAATAAGTGATTTTGTGTCATTGGTTGAAAATTTAGGTCATTTTCGTCCTCAATAGGCTTATTCTAATCCAATTAGGGTTTTGAACCAATCTTCTGCATCCAATAAGTGCGTTTGTGTCATTGGTTGAACATTTAGGTCATTTTCGTCCTCCCTAGGCCTATTCTAATCCAATTACGGTTTTTAACCAATCTTGTGCATCCAATAAGTGATTTTGTGTCATTGGTTGAATATTTAGGTCATTTTCGTCCACCCAAGGCTTATTCTAATCCAATTAGGGTTTTTAACCAATCTTGTGAATCCAATAAGTGATTTTGTGTCATTGGTTGAATGTTTAGGTCATTTTTGTCCTTCCAAGGCTTATTCTAATCCAATTAGAGGTTTTAGCGAATCTTATGCTTCCAATAAGTGCGTTTGTGTCATTGGTTGAACATTTAGATCATTTTCGTCCTCCCTAGGCCTATTCTAATCCAATTACGGTTTTTAACCAATCTTGTGCATCCAATAAGATATTTTGTGTCATTGGTTGAACTTTTAGGTCATTTTCGTCCACCCAAGGCTTATTCTAATCCAATTAGGGTTTTTAACCAATCTTGTGGATCCAATAATTGCGTTTGTGTCATTGGTTGAACATTTAGGTCATTTTCGTCATTCCTAGGCTTATTCTAATCCAATTAGGGTTTTTAACCAATCATGTGTATCCAATAAGTGCGTTTGTGTTATTGGTTGAACATTTAAGTCATTTTCTTCCTCCCTAGGCTTATTCTAATCCAATTAGGGTTTTTAACCAATCTTGTGCATCTAATAAGTGATTTTGTGTCATTGGTTGAACATTTTGGTCATTTTCGTGCTCAATATGCTTATTCTAATCCAATTAGGGGTTTTAACCAATCTTCTGCATCCAATTAGTGCATTTGTGTCATTGGTTGAATATTTAGGTCATTTTCGTCCTCACTATGCCTATTCTAATCAAATTACAGTTTTTAACCAATCTTGCGCATCCAATAAGTGAGTTTGTGTCATTGGTTGAACATTTAGGTCATTTTCGTCCTCCATAGGCTTATTCTAATCCAATTAGGGTTTTTAACCAATCTTCTGCATCCAATAAGTGCGTTTGTGTCATTGGTTGAACATTTCGGTCATTTTCGTCCTCCCTAGGCTTATTCTAATCCAATTAGGGTTTTTAACCAATCTTGTGCATCCAATAAGTGATTTGGTGTCATTGGTTGAACATTTAGGTCATTTTCGTCCTCCAACGGCTTATTCTAATCCAATTAGGATTTTTAACCAATCTTCTGCATCCAATAAGTGCGTTTGTGTCATTGGTTGAACATTTAGGTCGTTTTCGTCCTCCCTAGGCTTATTCTAATCCAATTAGGGTTTTTTACCAATCTTGTGCATCCAATAAGTGATTTTGTGTCATTGGTTGAACATTTAGGTCATTTTCGTCCTCAATATGCTTCTTCTAATCCAAGTAGGATTTTTAACAAATCTTCTGCATCCAATTAGTGCGTTTGTGTCATTGGTTGAACATTTAGGTCATTTTCGTCCTCCCTAGGCCTATTTTAGTCCAATTACGTTTTTTAACCAATCTTGTGTATCCAATAAGTGATTTTGTGTCATTGGTTGTACATTTAGGTCATTTTCGTCATTCCTAGGCTTATTCTAATCCAATTAGGGTTTTTAACCAATGTTCTGCATCCAATAAGTGCGTTTGTGTCATTGGTTGAACATTTAGGTCATTTTCGTCCTCCCTAGGATTATTCTAATCCAATTAGGGTTTTTAACCAATCTTTTGCATCCAATAAGTGATTTTGTGTCATTGGTTGAAAATTTAGGTCATTTTCGTCCTCTATAGGCTTATTCTAATCCAATTAGGGGTTTTAACCAATCTTCTGCATCCAATTAGTGCATTTGTGTCATTGGTTGAATATTTAGGTCATTTTCGTCCTCACTATGCCTATTCTAATCAAATTACAGTTTTTAACCAATCTTGCGCATCCAATAAGTGATTTTGTGTCATTGGTTGAACATTTAGGTCATTTTCGTCCTCCCTAGGCTTATTCTAATCCAATTAGGGTTTTTAACCAATCTTGTGCATCCAATAAGTGATTTGGTGTCATTGGTTGAACATTTAGGTCATTTTCGTCCTCCAACGGCTTATTCTAATCCAATTAGGATTTTTAACCAATCTTCTGCATCCAATAAGTGCGTTTGTGTCATTGGTTGAACATTTAGGTCGTTTTCGTCCTCCCTAGGCTTATTCTAATCCAATTAGGGTTTTTAACCAATGTTGTGCATCCAATAAGTGATTTTGTGTCATTGGTTGAACATTTAGGTCATTTTCGTCCTCAATATGCTTCTTCTAATCCAAGTAGGATTTTTAACAAATCTTCTGCATCCAGTTAGTGCGTTTGTGTCATTGGTTGAACATTTAGATCATTTTCGTCCTCCCTAGGCCTATTTTAGTCCAATTACGTTTTTTAACCAATCTTGTGTATCCAATAAGTGATTTTGTGTCATTGGTTGTACATTTAGGTCATTTTCGTCGTCCATAGGGTTATTCTAATCCAATTAGGGTTTTTAACCAATCTTCTGCATCCAATAAGTGCGTTTGTGTCATTGGTTGAACATTTAGGTCATTTTCGTCCTCCCTAGGCTTATTCTAATCCAATTAGGGTTTTTAACCAATTTTTTGCATCCAATAAGTGATTTTGTGTCATTGGTTGAAAATTTAGGTCATTTTCGTCCTCAATAGGCTTATTCTAATCCAATTAGGGTTTTGAACCAATCTTCTGCATCCAATAAGTGCGTTTGTGTCATTGGTTGAACATTTAGGTCATTTTCATCCTCCCTAGGCCTATTCTAATCCAATTACGGTTTTTAACCAATCTTGTGCATCCAATAAGTGATTTTGTGTCATTGGTTGAATATTTAGGTCATTTTCGTCCACCCAAGGCTTATTCTAATCCAATTAGGGTTTTTAACCAATCTTGTGAATCCAATAAGTGATTTTGTGTCATTGGTTGAATGTTTAGGTCATTTTTGTCCTTCCAAGGCTTATTCTAATCCAATTAGAGGTTTTAGCCAATCTTATGCTTCCAATAAGTGCGTTTGTGTCATTGGTTGAACATTTAGATCATTTTCGTCCTCCCTAGGCCTATTCTAATCCAATTACGGTTTTTAACCAATCTTGTGCATCCAATAAGATATTTTGTGTCATTGGTTGAACTTTTAGGTCATTTTCGTCCACCCAAGGCTTATTCTAATCCAATTAGGGTTTTTAACCAATCTTGTGGATCCAATAATTGCGTTTGTGTCATTGGTTGAACATTTAGGTCATTTTCGTCATTCCTAGGCTTATTCTAATCCAATTAGGGTTTTTAACCAATCATGTGTATCCAATAAGTGCGTTTGTGTTATTGGTTGAACATTTAAGTCATTTTCTTCCTCCCTAGGCTTATTCTAATCCAATTAGGGTTTTTAACCAATCTTGTGCATCTAATAAGTGATTTTGTGTCATTGGTTGAACATTTTGGTCATTTTCGTGCTCAATATGCTTATTCTAATCCAATTAGGGGTTTTAACCAATCTTCTGCATCCAATTAGTGCATTTGTGTCATTGGTTGAATATTTAGGTCATTTTCGTCCTCACTATGCCTATTCTAATCAAATTACAGTTTTTAACCAATCTTGCGCATCCAATAAGTGATTTTGTGTCATTGGTTGAACATTTAGGTCATTTTCGTCCTCCATAGGCTTATTCTAATCCAATTAGGGTTTTTAACCAATCTTCTGCATCCAATAAGTGCGTTTGTGTCATTGGTTGAACATTTCGGTCATTTTCGTCCTCCCTAGGCTTATTCTAATCCAATTAGGGTTTTTAACCAATCTTGTGCATCCAATAAGTGATTTGGTGTCATTGGTTGAACATTTAGGTCATTTTCGTCCTCCAACGGCTTATTCTAATCCAATTAGGATTTTTAACCAATCTTCTGCATCCAATAAGTGCGTTTGTGTCATTGGTTGAACATTTAGGTCGTTTTCGTCCTCCCTAGGCTTATTCTAATCCAATTAGGGTTTTTTACCAATCTTGTGCATCCAATAAGTGATTTTGTGTCATTGGTTGAACATTTAGGTCATTTTCGTCCTCAATATGCTTCTTCTAATCCAAGTAGGATTTTTAACAAATCTTCTGCATCCAATTAGTGCGTTTGTGTCATTGGTTGAACATTTAGGTCATTTTCGTCCTCCCTAGGCCTATTTTAGTCCAATTACGTTTTTTAACCAATCTTGTGTATCCAATAAGTGATTTTGTGTCATTGGTTGTACATTTAGGTCATTTTCGTCGTCCATAGGGTTATTCTAATCCAATTAGGGTTTTTAACCAATCTTCTGCATCCAATAAGTGCGTTTGTGTCATTGGTTGAACATTTAGGTCATTTTCGTCCTCCCTAGGCTTATTCTAATCCAATTAGGGTTTTTAACCAATCTTTTGCATCCAATAAGTGATTTTGTGTCATTGGTTGAAAATTTAGGTCATTTTCGTCCTCAATAGGCTTATTCTAATCCAATTAGGGTTTTGAACCAATCTTCTGCATCCAATAAGTGCGTTTGTGTCATTGGTTGAACATTTAGGTCATTTTCGTCCTCCCTAGGCCTATTCTAATCCAATTACGGTTTTTAACCAATCTTGTGCATCCAATAAGTGATTTTGTGTCATTGGTTGAATATTTAGGTCATTTTCGTCCACCGAAGGCTTATTCTAATCTAATTAGGGTTTTTAACCAATCTTGTGAATCCAATAAGTGATTTTGTGTCATTGGTTGAATGTTTAGGTCATTTTTGTCCTTCCAAGGCTTATTCTAATCCAATTAGAGGTTTTAGCCAATCTTATGCTTCCAATAAGTGCGTTTGTGTCATTGGTTGAACATTTAGATCATTTTCGTCCTCCCTAGGCCTATTCTAATCCAATTACGGTTTTTAACCAATCTTGTGCATCCAATAAGATATTTTGTGTCATTGGTTGAACTTTTAGGTCATTTTCGTCCACCCAAGGCTTATTCTAATCCAATTAGGGTTTTTAACCAATCTTGTGGATCCAATAATTGCGTTTGTGTCATTGGTTGAACATTTAGGTCATTTTCGTCATTCCTAGGCTTATTCTAATCCAATTAGGGTTTTTAACCAATCATGTGTATCCAATAAGTGCGTTTGTGTTATTGGTTGAACATTTAAGTCATTTTCTTCCTCCCTAGGCTTATTCTAATCCAATTAGGGTTTTTAACCAATCTTGTGCATCTAATAAGTGATTTTGTGTCATTGGTTGAACATTTTGGTCATTTTCGTGCTCAATATGCTTATTCTAATCCAATTAGGGGTTTTAACCAATCTTCTGCATCCAATTAGTGCATTTGTGTCATTGGTTGAATATTTAGGTCATTTTCGTCCTCACTATGCCTATTCTAATCAAATTACAGTTTTTAACCAATCTTGCGCATCCAATAAGTGAGTTTGTGTCATTGGTTGAACATTTAGGTCATTTTCGTCCTCCATAGGCTTATTCTAATCCAATTAGGGTTTTTAACCAATCTTCTGCATCCAATAAGTGCGTTTGTGTCATTGGTTGAACATTTCGGTCATTTTCGTCCTCCCTAGGCTTATTCTAATCCAATTAGGGTTTTTAACCAATCTTGTGCATCCAATAAGTGATTTGGTGTCATTGGTTGAACATTTAGGTCATTTTCGTCCTCCAACGGCTTATTCTAATCCAATTAGGATTTTTAACCAATCTTCTGCATCCAATAAGTGCGTTTGTGTCATTGGTTGAACATTTAGGTCGTTTTCGTCCTCCCTAGGCTTATTCTAATCCAATTAGGGTTTTTTACCAATCTTGTGCATCCAATAAGTGATTTTGTGTCATTGGTTGAACATTTAGGTCATTTTCGTCCTCAATATGCTTCTTCTAATCCAAGTAGGATTTTTAACAAATCTTCTGCATCCAATTAGTGCGTTTGTGTCATTGGTTGAACATTTAGGTCATTTTCGTCCACCCTAGGCCTATTTTAGTCCAATTACGTTTTTTAACCAATCTTGTGTATCCAATAAGTGATTTTGTGTCATTGGTTGTACATTTAGGTCATTTTCGTCGTCCATAGGGTTATTCTAATCCAATTAGGGTTTTTAACCAATCTTCTGCATCCAATAAGTGCGTTTGTGTCATTGGTTGAACATTTAGGTCATTTTCGTCCTCCCTAGGCTTATTCTAATCCAATTAGGGTTTTTAACCAATCTTTTGCATCCAATAAGTGATTTTGTGTCATTGGTTGAAAATTTAGGTCATTTTCGTCCTCAATAGGCTTATTCTAATCCAATTAGGGTTTTGAACCAATCTTCTGCATCCAATAAGTGCGTTTGTGTCATTGGTTGAACATTTAGGTCATTTTCGTCCTCCCTAGGCCTATTCTAATCCAATTACGGTTTTTAACCAATCTTGTGCATCCAATAAGTGATTTTGTGTCATTGGTTGAATATTTAGGTCATTTTCGTCCACCCAAGGCTTATTCTAGTCCAATTAGGGTTTTTAACCAATCTTGTGAATCCAATAAGTGATTTTGTGTCATTGGTTGAATATTTAGGTCATTTTCGTCCTTCCAAGGCTTATTCTAATCCAATTACAGGTTTTAGCCAATCTTATGCATCCAATAAGTGCGTTTGTGTCATTGATTGAACATTTAGGTCATTTTCGTCCTCCCTAGGCCTATTCTAATCCAATTACGGTTTTTAACCAATCTTGTGCATCCAATAAGATATTTTGTGTCATTGGTTGAACTTTTAGGTCATTTTCGTCCACCCAAGGCTTATTCTAATCCAACATGGGTTTTTAACCAATCTTGTGGATCCAATAATTGCGTTTGTGTCATTGGTTGAACATTTAGGTCATTTTCGTCATTCCTAGGCTTATTCTAATCCAATTAGAGTTTTTAACCAATCATGTGCATCCAATAAGTGCGTTTGTGTTATTGGTTGAACATTTAATTCATTTTCGTCCTCCCTAGGCTTATTCTAATCCAATTAGGGTTTTTAACCAATCTTGTGCATCCAATAAGTGATTTTGTGTCATTGGTTGAACATTTTGGTCATTTTCGTCCTCAATATGCTTATTCTAATCCAATTAGGGTTTTTAACCAATCTTCTGCATCCAATTAGTGCATTTGTGTCATTGATTGAATATTTAGGTCATTTTCATCCTCCCTATGCCTATTCTAATCAAATTACAGTTTTTAACCAATCTTGTGCATCCAATAAGATATTTTGTGTCATTGGTTGAACTTTTAGGTCATTTTCGTCCTCCCTAGGCTTACTCTAATCCAATTAGGGTTTTTAACCAATCTTGTGCATCCAATAAGTGATTTTGTGTCGTTGGTTGAACATTTAGGTCATTTTCGTCCTCCCTAGGCTTATTCTAATCCAATTAGGGTTTTTAACCAATCTTGTGCATCCAATAAGTGATTTGGTGTCATTGGTTGAACATTTAGGTCATTTTCGTCCTCCAACGGCTTATTCTAATCCAATTAGGATTTTTAACCAATCTTCTGCATCCAATAAGTGCGTTTGTGTCATTGGTTGAACATTTAGGTCGTTTTCGTCCTCCCTAGGCTTATTCTAATCCAATTAGGGTTTTTTACCAATCTTGTGCATCCAATAAGTGATTTTGTGTCATTGGTTGAACATTTAGGTCATTTTCGTCCTCAATATGCTTCTTCTAATCCAAGTAGGATTTTTAACAAATCTTCTGCATCCAATTAGTGCGTTTGTGTCATTGGTTGAACATTTAGGTCATTTTCGTCCACCCTAGGCCTATTTTAGTCCAATTACGTTTTTTAACCAATCTTGTGTATCCAATAAGTGATTTTGTGTCATTGGTTGTACATTTAGGTCATTTTCGTCGTCCATAGGGTTATTCTAATCCAATTAGGGTTTTTAACCAATCTTCTGCATCCAATAAGTGCGTTTGTGTCATTGGTTGAACATTTAGGTCATTTTCGTCCTCCCTAGGCTTATTCTAATCCAATTAGGGTTTTTAACCAATCTTTTGCATCCAATAAGTGATTTTGTGTCATTGGTTGAAAATTTAGGTCATTTTCGTCCTCAATAGGCTTATTCTAATCCAATTAGGGTTTTGAACCAATCTTCTGCATCCAATAAGTGCGTTTGTGTCATTGGTTGAACATTTAGGTCATTTTCGTCCTCCCTAGGCCTATTCTAATCCAATTACGGTTTTTAACCAATCTTGTGCATCCAATAAGTGATTTTGTGTCATTGGTTGAATATTTAGGTCATTTTCGTCCACCGAAGGCTTATTCTAATCTAATTAGGGTTTTTAACCAATCTTGTGAATCCAATAAGTGATTTTGTGTCATTGGTTGAATGTTTAGGTCATTTTTGTCCTTCCAAGGCTTATTCTAATCCAATTAGAGGTTTTAGCCAATCTTATGCTTCCAATAAGTGCGTTTGTGTCATTGGTTGAACATTTAGATCATTTTCGTCCTCCCTAGGCCTATTCTAATCCAATTACGGTTTTTAACCAATCTTGTGCATCCAATAAGATATTTTGTGTCATTGGTTGAACTTTTAGGTCATTTTCGTCCACCCAAGGCTTATTCTAATCCAATTAGGGTTTTTAACCAATCTTGTGGATCCAATAATTGCGTTTGTGTCATTGGTTGAACATTTAGGTCATTTTCGTCATTCCTAGGCTTATTCTAATCCAATTAGGGTTTTTAACCAATCATGTGTATCCAATAAGTGCGTTTGTGTTATTGGTTGAACATTTAAGTCATTTTCTTCCTCCCTAGGCTTATTCTAATCCAATTAGGGTTTTTAACCAATCTTGTGCATCTAATAAGTGATTTTGTGTCATTGGTTGAACATTTTGGTCATTTTCGTGCTCAATATGCTTATTCTAATCCAATTAGGGGTTTTAACCAATCTTCTGCATCCAATTAGTGCATTTGTGTCATTGGTTGAATATTTAGGTCATTTTCGTCCTCACTATGCCTATTCTAATCAAATTACAGTTTTTAACCAATCTTGCGCATCCAATAAGTGATTTTGTGTCATTGGTTGAACATTTAGGTCATTTTCGTCCTCCATAGGCTTATTCTAATCCAATTAGGGTTTTTAACCAATCTTCTGCATCCAATAAGTGCGTTTGTGTCATTGGTTGAACATTTCGGTCATTTTCGTCCTCCCTAGGCTTATTCTAATCCAATTAGGGTTTTTAACCAATCTTGTGCATCCAATAAGTGATTTGGTGTCATTGGTTGAACATTTAGGTCATTTTCGTCCTCCAACGGCTTATTCTAATCCAATTAGGATTTTTAACCAATCTTCTGCATCCAATAAGTGCGTTTGTGTCATTGGTTGAACATTTAGGTCGTTTTCGTCCTCCCTAGGCTTATTCTAATCCAATTAGGGTTTTTTACCAATCTTGTGCATCCAATAAGTGATTTTGTGTCATTGGTTGAACATTTAGGTCATTTTCGTCCTCAATATGCTTCTTCTAATCCAAGTAGGATTTTTAACAAATCTTCTGCATCCAATTAGTGCGTTTGTGTCATTGGTTGAACATTTAGGTCATTTTCGTCCTCCCTAGGCCTATTTTAGTCCAATTACGTTTTTTAACCAATCTTGTGTATCCAATAAGTGATTTTGTGTCATTGGTTGTACATTTAGGTCATTTTCGTCATTCCTAGGCTTATTCTAATCCAATTAGGGTTTTTAACCAATCTTCTGCATCCAATAAGTGCGTTTGTGTCATTGGTTGAACATTTAGGTCATTTTCGTCCTCCCTAGGCTTATTCTAATCCAATTAGGGTTTTTAACCAATCTTGTGCATCCAATAAGTGATTTGGTGTCATTGGTTGAACATTTAGGTCATTTTCGTCCTCCACAGGCTTATTCTAATCCAATTAGGATTTTTAACCAATCTTCTGCATCCAATAAGTGCGTTTGTGTCATTGGTTGAACATTTAGGTCATTTTCGTCCTCCCTAGGCCTATTCTAATCCAATTACGGTTTTTAACCAATCTTGTGCATCCAATAAGTGATTTTGTGTCATTGGTTGAATATTTAGGTCATTTTCGTCCACCCAAGGCTTATTCTAATCCAATTAGGGTTTTTAACCAATCTTGTGAATCTAATAAGTGATTTTGTGTCATTGGTTGAATGTTTAGGTCATTTTTGTCCTTCCAAGGCTTATTCTAATCCAATTAGAGGTTTTAGCCAATCTTATGCTTCCAATAAGTGCGTTTGTGTCATTGGTTGAACATTTAGATCATTTTCGTCCTCCCTAGGCCTATTCTAATCCAATTACGGTTTTTAACCAATCTTGTGCATCCAATAAGATATTTTGTGTCATTGGTTGAACTTTTAGGTCATTTTCGTCCACCCAAGGCTTATTCTAATCCAATTAGGGTTTTTAACCAATCTTGTGGATCCAATAATTGCGTTTGTGTCATTGGTTGAACATTTAGGTCATTTTCGTCATTCCTAGGCTTATTCTAATCCAATTAGGGTTTTTAACCAATCATGTG
>JBBPBP010000001.1:36340262-36355365 GCA_037974735.1 Cicer chorassanicum
TCCAATAAGTGCGTTTGTGTCATTGGTTGAACATTTAGATCATTTTCGTCCTCCCTAGGCCTATTCTAATCCAATTACGGTTTTTAACCAATCTTGTGCATCCAATAAGATATTTTGTGTCATTGGTTGAACTTTTAGGTCATTTTCGTCCACCCAAGGCTTATTCTAATCCAATTAGGGTTTTTAACCAATCTTGTGGATCCAATAATTGCGTTTGTGTCATTGGTTGAACATTTAGGTCATTTTCGTCATTCCTAGGCTTATTCTAATCCAATTAGGGTTTTTAACCAATCATGTGTATCCAATAAGTGCGTTTGTGTTATTGGTTGAACATTTAAGTCATTTTCTTCCTCCCTAGGCTTATTCTAATCCAATTAGGGTTTTTAACCAATCTTGTGCATCTAATAAGTGATTTTGTGTCATTGGTTGAACATTTTGGTCATTTTCGTGCTCAATATGCTTATTCTAATCCAATTAGGGGTTTTAACCAATCTTCTGCATCCAATTAGTGCATTTGTGTCATCGGTTGAATATTTAGGTCATTTTCGTCCTCACTATGCCTATTCTAATCAAATTACAGTTTTTAACCAATCTTGCGCACCCAATAAGTGATTTTGTGTCATTGGTTGAACATTTAGGTCATTTTCGTCCTCCATAGGCTTATTCTAATCCAATTAGGGTTTTTAACCAATCTTCTGCATCCAATAAGTGCGTTTGTGTCATTGGTTGAACATTTAGGTCGTTTTCGTCCTCCCTAGGCTTATTCTAATCCAATTAGGGTTTTTAACCAATCTTGTGCATCCAATAAGTGATTTTGTGTCATTGGTTGAACATTTAGGTCATTTTCGTCCTCAATATGCTTCTTCTAATCCAAGTAGGATTTTTAACAAATCTTCTGCATCCAATTAGTGCGTTTGTGTCATTGGTTGAACATTTAGGTCATTTTCGTCCTCCCTAGGCCTATTTTAGTCCAATTACGTTTTTTAACCAATCTTGTGTATCCAATAAGTGATTTTGTGTCATTGGTTGTACATTTAGGTCATTTTCGTCATTCCTAGGCTTATTCTAATCCAATTAGGGTTTTTAACCAATCTTCTGCATCCAATAAGTGCGTTTGTGTCATTGGTTGAACATTTAGGTCATTTTCGTCCTCCCTAGGCTTATTCTAATCCAATTAGGGTTTTTAACCAATCTTGTGCATCCAATAAGTGCGTTTGTGTCATTGGTTGAACATTTAGGTCATTTCCGTCCTCCCTAGGCTTATTCTAATCCAATTAGGGTTTTTAACCAATCTTGTGCATCCAATAAGTGCGTTTGTGTCATTGGTTGAACATTTAGGTCATTTTCGTCCTCCCTAGGCTTATTCTAATCCAATTAGGGTTTTTAACCAATCTTGTGCATCCAATAAGTGATTTTGTGTCATTGATTGAACATTTAGTTTATTTTCGTCCTCAATAGGCTTATTCTAATCCAATTAGGGTTTTTAACCAAACTTCTACATCCAATAAGTGCGTTTGTGTCATTGGTTGAACATTTAGGTCATTTTCGTCCTCCCTAGGCCTATTCTAATCCAATTACGGTTTTTAACCAATCTTGTGCATCCAATAAGTGATTTTGTGTCATTGGTTGAATATTTAGGTCATTTTCGTCCACCCAAGGCTTATTCTAATCCAATTAGGGTTTTTAACCAATCTTGTGAATCCAATAAGTGATTTTGTGTCATTGGTTGAATGTTTAGGTCATTTTCGTCCTTCCAAGGCTTATTCTAATCCAATTACAGGTTTTAGCCAATCTTATGCATCCAATAAGTGCGTTTGTGTCATTGGTTGAACATTTAGATCATTTTCGTCCTCCCTAGGCCTATTCTAATCCAATTACGGTTTTTAACCAATCTTGTGCATCCAATAAGATATTTTGTGTCATTGGTTGAACTTTTAGGTCATTTTCGTCCACCCAAGGCTTATTCTAATCCAATTAGGGTTTTTAACCAATCTTGTGGATCCAATAATTGCGTTTGTGTCATTGGTTGGACATTTAGGTCATTTTCGTCCTCCTTATACTTATTCTAATCCAATTAGGGTTTCTAACCAATCTTGTGTATCCAATAAGAGATTTTGTGTCATTGGCTGAACATTTAGGTCATTTTCGTCAACCCAACGCTTATTCTAATCCAATTAGTGTTTTTAACCAATCTTGTGGATCCAATAAGTGCATTTTTGTCATTGGTTGAACATTTAGGTCATTTTCGTCCTTCCTAAGCTTATTCTAATCCAATTAGGATTTTTAACCAATCATGTGCATCCAATAAGTGCGTTTGTGTTATTGGTTGAACATTTAAGTCATTTTCGTCCTCCCTAGGCTTATTCTAATCCAATTAGGGTTTTTAACCAATCTTGTGCATCCAATAAGTGATTTGTGTCATTGGTTGAACATTTTGGTCATTTTCGTCCTCAATATGCTTATTCTAATCCAATTAGGGTTTTTAACCAATCTTCTGCATCCAATTAGTGCATTTGTGTCATTGGTTGAACATTTAGGTCATTTTCGTCCTCCCTTTGCCTATTCTAATCAAATTACGGTTTTTAACCAATCTTGCGCATCCAATAAGTAATTTTGTGTCATTGGTTGAACATTTAGGTCATTTTCGTCCTCCATAGGCTTATTCTCATCCAATTAGGGTTTTTAACCAATCTTCTGCATCCAATAAGTGCGTTTGTGTCATTGGTTGAACATTTAGATCATTTTCGTCCTCCCTAGGCCTATTCTAATCCAATTACGGTTTTTAACCAATCTTGTGCATCCAATAAGATATTTTGTGTCATTGGTTGAACTTTTAGGTCATTTTCGTCCACCCAAGGCTTATTCTAATCCAATTAGGGTTTTTAACCAATCTTGTGGATCCAATAATTGCGTTTGTGTCATTGGTTGAACATTTAGGTCATTTTCGTCCTCCTTATACTTATTCTAATCCAATTAGGGTTTCTAACCAATCTTGTGTATCCAATAAGAGATTTTGTGTCATTGGCTGAACATTTAGGTCATTTTCGTCAACCCAACGCTTATTCTAATCCAATTAGTGTTTTTAACCAATCTTGTGGATCCAATAAGTGCATTTTTGTCATTGGTTGATCATTTAGGTCATTTTCGTCCTTCCTAAGCTTATTCTAATCCAATTAGGGTTTTTAACCAATCATGTGCATCCAATAAGTGCGTTTGTGTTATTGGTTGAACATTTAAGTCATTTTCGTCCTCCCTAGGCTTATTCTAATCCAATTAGGGTTTTTAACCAATCTTGTGCATCCAATAAGTGATTTGTGTCATTGGTTGAACATTTTGGTCATTTTCGTCCTCAATATGCTTATTCTAATCCAATTAGGGTTTTTAACCAATCTTCTGCATCCAATTAGTGCATTTGTGTCATTGGTTGAACATTTAGGTCATTTTCGTCCTCCCTTTGCCTATTCTAATCAAATTACGGTTTTTAACCAATCTTAAGCATCCAATAAGTGATTTTGTGTCATTGGTTGAACATTTAGGTCATTTTCGTCCTCCATAGGCTTATTCTCATCCAATTAGGGTTTTTAACCAATCTTCTGCATCCAATAAGTGCGTTTGTGTCATTGGTTGAACATTTAGATCATTTTCGTCCTCCCTAGGCCTATTCTAATCCAATTACGGTTTTTAACCAATCTTGTGCATCCAATAAGATATTTTGTGTCATTGGTTGAACTTTTAGGTCATTTTCGTCCACCCAAGGCTTATTCTAATCCAATTAGGGTTTTTAACCAATCTTGTGGATCCAATAATTGCGTTTGTGTTATTGGTTGAACATTTAGGTCATTTTCGTCCTCCTTATACTTATTCTATTCCAATTAGGGTTTCTAACCAATCTTGTGTATCCAATAAGAGATTTTGTGTCATTGGCTGAACATTTAGGTCATTTTCGTCAACCCAACGCTTATTCTAATCCAATAAGTGTTTTTAACCAATCTTGTGGATCCAATAAGTGCATTTTTGTCATTGGTTGAACATTTAGGTCATTTTCGTCCTACCTAAGCTTATTCTAATCCAATTAGGGTTTTTAACCAATCATGTGCATCCAATAAGTGCGTTTGTGTTATTGGTTGAACATTTAAGTCATTTTCATCCTCCCTAGGCTTATTCTAATCCAATTAGGGTTTTTAACCAATCTTGTGCATCCAATAAGTGATTTGTGTCATTGGTTGAACATTTTGGTCATTTTCGTCCTCAATATGCTTATTCTAATCCAATTAGGGTTTTTAACCAATCTTCTGCATCCAATTAGTGCATTTGTGTCATTGGTTGAACATTTAGGTCATTTTCGTCCTCCCTTTGCCTATTCTAATCAAATTACGGTTTTTAACCAATCTTGCGCATCCAATAAGTGATTTTGTGTCATTGGTTGAACATTTAGGTCATTTTCGTCCTCCATAGGCTTATTCTCATCCAATTAGGGTTTTTAACCAATCTTCTGCATCCAATAAGTGCGTTTGTGTCATTGGTTGAACATTTGGTCATTGTTGTCCTCCCTAGGCTTATTCTAATCCAATTATGGTTTTTAACCAATCTTGTGCATCCATAAAGTGATTTTGTTTCATTGGTTGAACATTTAGTTTATTTTCGTCCTCAACAGTCTTATTCTAATCCAATTAGGGTTTTTAACCAATCTTCTTCATCCAATAAGTGCGTTTGTGTCATTGGTTGAACATTTAGGTCATTTTCGTCCTCCCTAGGCCTATTCTAATCAAATTACGGTTTTTAACCAATCTTGTGCATCCTATAAGTGATTTTGTGTCATTGGTTGAACATTTAGGTCATTTTCGTCCTCAATAGGCTTATTCTAATCCAATTAGGGTTTTTAACCAATCTTTTGCTTCCAATAAGTGCGTTTGTGTCATTGGTTGAACATTTGGTCATTTTTGTCCTCCCTAGGCTTATTCTAATCCAATTAGGGTTTTTAACCAATCTTGTGCATCCATAAAGTGATTTTGTGTCATTGGTTGAACATTTAGTTTATTTTCGTCCTCAACAGGCTTATTCTCATCCAATTAGGGTTTTTAACCAATCTTCTGTATCCAATAAGTGCGTTTGTGTCATTGGTTGAACATTTAGGTCATTTTCGTCCTCCCTAGGCCTATTCTAATCCAATTAGGGTTTTTAACCAATCTTGTGCATCCAATAAGTAATTTTGTGTCATTGGATGAACATTTAGGTCATTGTCGTCCACCCACGGCTTATTCTAATCCAATTAGGGTTTTTAACCAACCTTGTGGATCCAATAATTGTGTTTGTGTCATTGGTTGAACATTTAGGTCATTTTCGTCCACCCACGGCTTATTCTAATCCAATTACGGTTTTTAACAAATCTTGTGCATCCAATAAGATATTTTGTGTCATTGGATCAACTTTTAGGTCATTTTCGTCCACCCAAGGCTTTTTCTAATCCAATTAGGGTTTTTAACCAATCTTGTGGATCCAATAATTGCGTTTGTGTCATTGGTTGAACATTTAGGTCATTTTCGTCCTCCTTAGACTTATTCTAATCCAATTAGGGTTTTTAACCAATCTTGTGTATCCAATAAGAGATTTTGTGTCATTGGTTGAACCTTTAGGTCATTTTCGTCAACACAACGCTTATTCTAATCCAATTAGGGTTTTTTAACCAATCTTGTGGATCCAATAAATGCATTTTTGTCATTGGTTGAACATTTAGGTCATTTTCGTTCTTCTAGGCTTATTCTAATCCAATTAGGGTTTTTAACCAATCTTGTGCATCCAATAAGTGCGTTTGTGTTATTGGTTGAACATTTAAGTCATTTTCGTCCTCCCTAGGCTTATTCTAATCCAATTAGGGTTTTTAACCAATCTTGTGCATCCAATAAGTGATTTTGTGTCATTGGTTGAATATTTTGGTCATTTTCGTCCTCAATATGCTTATTCAAATCCAATTAGGGTTTTTAACCAATCTTGTGCATCCAATAAGTGCGTTTGTGTTATTGGTTGAACATTTAAGTCATTTTTCGTCCTCCCTAGGCTTATTCTAATCCAATTAGGGTTTTTAACCAATCTTGAGCATCCAATAAGTAATTTTGTGTCATTGGTTGAACATTTTGGTCATTTTCGTCCTCAATATGCTTATTGTAATCCAATTAGGGTTTTTAACCAATCTTCTGCATCCAATAAGTGCGTTTGTGTCATTGGTTGAACATTTAGGTGATTTTCGTCCTCCCTAGGCCTATTCTAATCCAATTAGGGTTTTTAACCAATCTTGTGCATCCAATAAGTGATTTTGTGTCATTGGTTGAACATTTAGTTTATTTTCGTCCTCAATAGGCTTATTTTAATCCAAATAGGGTTTTTAACCAAACTTCTGCATCCAATAAGTGCGTTTGTGTCATTGGTTGAACATTTAGGTCATTTTCGTCCTCCCTAGGCCTATTCTAATCCAATTACGGTTTTTAACCAATCTTGTGCATCCAATAAGTGATTTTGTGTCATTAGATGAAGATTTAGGTCATTTTCGTCCTCAATAGGCTTATTCTAATCTAATTAGGTTTTTTAACCAATCTTCTGCATCCAATAAGTGCGTTTGTGTCATTGGTTGAACATTTGGTCATTTTTGTCCTCCCTAGGCTTATTCATATCCAACTAGGGTTTTTAACCAATCTTGTGCATCCATAAAGTGATTTTGTGTCATTGGTTGAACATTTAGTTTATTTTCGTCCTCAATAGGCTTATTCTAATCCAATTGGGGTTTTAACCAATCTTCTGTATCCAATAAGTGCGTTTGTGTCATTGGTTGAACATTTAGGTCATTTTCGTCCTCCCTAGGCCTATTCTAATCCAATTAGGGTTTTTAACCAATCTTGTGTATCCATTAAGTGATTTTGTATCATTGGTTGAACATTTAGGTCATTTTCATCCTCCATAGGCTTATTCTAATCCAATTAGGGTTTTTAACCAATCTTCTGCATCCAATAAGGGCGTTTGTGTCATGGGTTGAACATTTAGTTTATTTTCGTCCTCAATAGGCTTATTCTAATCCAATTGGGGTTTTAACCAATCTTGTGCATCCAACAAGTGATTTTGTGTCATTGGTTGAACATTTAGGTCATTTTCGTCCTTAATATGCTTATTCTAATCCAACTAAGGTTTTTAACCAATCTTTTGCATCCAATAAGTGCGTTTGAGTCATTGGTTTAACATTTAGGTCATTTTCGTCCTCCCTAGGCCTATTCTAATCCAATTACGGTTTTTAACCAATCTTGTGCATCCAATAAGTGATTTTGTGTCATTGGTCGAACATTTAGGTCATTTTCGTCCTCCATAGACTTATTCTAATCCAATTACGGTTTTTAACCAATCTTTTGCATCCAATAAGTGCATTTGTGTCATTGGTTGAACATTTAGGTCATTTTTCGTCCTCCCTAGGCCTATTCTAATCCAATTACGATTTTTAACCAATCTTGTGTATCCAATAAAATATTTTGTGTCATTGGTTGAACTTTTAGGTCATTTTCGTCCACCCAAGGCTTATTCTAATCCAATTAGGGTTTTTAACCAATCTTGTGGATGCGTTTGTGTCATTGATTGAACATTTAGGTCATTTTCGTCCTCCTTAGACTTATTCTAATCCAATTAGGGTTTTTAACCAATCTTGTGTATCCAATAAGAGATTTTGTGTCATTGGTTGAACATTTAGGTCATTTTCGTCAACCCAACGCTTATTCTAATCCAATTAGGGTTTTTAACCAATCTTGTGGATCCAATAAGTGCATTTTTGTCATTGGTTGAACATTTAGGTCATTTTCGTCCTCCCTAGGCTTATTCTAATCCAATTAGGGTTTTTAACCAATCTTGTGCATCCAATAAGTGATTTTGTGTCATTGGTTGAACATTTAGGTCATTTTCGTCCTCAATATGCTTATTCTAATCCAATTAGGGTTTTTAACCAATCTTCTGCATCCAATAAGTGCGTTTGTGTAATTGGTTGAACATTTAGGTCATTTTCGTCCTCCCTAGGCCTATTCTAATCAAATTACGGTTTTTAACCAATCTTGTGATAAGTCATTTTGTGTCATTGGTTGAACATTTAGGTCAGTTTCGTCCTCCATAGACTTATTCTAATCCAATTAGGGTATTTAACCAATATTATGCATCCAATAAGTGCGTTTGTGTCATTGAATGAACAAATTAGATCATTTGTCCTCCTCAAGATTATTCAAATCCAATTAGGGTTTTTAACCAATCTTGTGAATCCAATAAGTGATTTTGTATCTTTGGTTGAACATTTATGTTGTTTTCGTCCTTTCTAGGCCTATTCTAATCCAATTAGGGTTTTTAACCAATCTTGTGCATCCAATTAGTGATTTTCTGTCATCGGTTGAATATTTAGGTCATTTTCGTCCACCCAATGCTTATTCCAATCAAATTAGGGTTTTTAACCAATCTTGTGAATCCAATAAGTGTGTTTGTGTCATTGGTTGAACATTTAGGTCATTTTCGTCCTCTCTAGGCCTATTCTAATCCAATTACGGTTTTTAACCAATCTTGTGCATCCAATAAGTGATTTTGTGTCATTGGTTGAACATTTAGGTCATTTTGGTCCTCCATAGGCTTATTCTAATCCAATAAGGATTTTTAACCAATCTTCTTCATCCAATAAGTGCGTTTGTGTCATTGGTTGAACATTTAGGTCATTTTCGTCCTCCCTAGGCCTATTCTAATCAAATTACGGTTTTTAACCAATCTTGTGCATCCTATAAGTGATTTTGTGTCATTGGTTGAACATTTAGGTCATTTTCGTCCTCAATAGGCTTATTCTAATCCAATTAGGGTTTTTAACCAATCTTCTGCTTCCAATAAGTGCGTTTGTGTCATTGGTTGAACATTTGGTCAATTTTGTCCTCCCTAGGCTTATTCTAATCCAATTAGGGTTTTTAACCAATCTTTTGCATCCATAAAGTGATTTTGTGTCATTGGTTGAACATTTAGTTTATTTTCGTCCTCAACAGGCTTATTCTCATCCAATTAGGGTTTTTAACCAATCTTCTGTATCCAATAAGTGCGTTTGTGTCATTGGTTGAACATTTAGGTCATTTTCGTCCTCCCTAGGCCTATTCTAATCCAATTAGGGTTTTTAACCAATCTTGTGCATCCAATAAGTAATTTTGTGTCATTGGATGAACATTTAGGTCATTTTCGTCCACCCACGGCTTATTCTAATCCAATTAGGGTTTTTAACCAACCTTGTGGATCCAATAATTGTGTTTGTGTCATTGGTTGAACATTTAGGTCATTTTCGTCCACCCACGGCTTATTCTAATCCAATTACGGTTTTTAACAAATCTTGTGCATCCAATAAGATATTTTGTGTCATTGGATCAACTTTTAGGTCATTTTCGTCCACCCAAGGCTTTTTCTAATCCAATTAGGGTTTTTAACCAATCTTGTGGATCCAATAATTGCGTTTGTGTCATTGGTTGAACATTTAGGTCATTTTCGTCCTCCTTAGACTTATTCTAATCCAATTAGGGTTTTTAACCAATCTTGTGTATCCAATAAGAGATTTTGTGTCATTGGTTGAACCTTTAGGTCATTTTCGTCAACACAACGCTTATTCTAATCCAATTAGGGTTTTTTAACCAATCTTGTGGATCCAATAAATGCATTTTTGTCATTGGTTGAACATTTAGGTCATTTTCGTTCTTCTAGGCTTATTCTAATCCAATTAGGGTTTTTAACCAATCTTGTGCATCCAATAAGTGCGTTTGTGTTATTGGTTGAACATTTAAGTCATTTTCGTCCTCCCTAGGCTTATTCTAATCCAATTAGGGTTTTTAACCAATCTTGTGCATCCAATAAGTGATTTTGTGTCATTGGTTGAATATTTTGGTCATTTTCGTCCTCAATATGCTTATTCAAATCCAATTAGGGTTTTTAACCAATCTTGTGCATCCAATAAGTGCGTTTGTGTTATTGGTTGAACATTTAAGTCATTTTTCGTCCTCCCTAGGCTTATTCTAATCCAATTAGGGTTTTTAACCAATCTTGAGCATCCAATAAGTAATTTTGTGTCATTGGTTGAACATTTTGGTCATTTTCGTCCTCAATATGCTTATTCTAATCCAATTAGGGTTTTTAACCAATCTTCTGCATCCAATAAGTGCGTTTGTGTCATTGGTTGAACATTTAGGTGATTTTCGTCCTCCCTAGGCCTATTCTAATAAAATTATGGTTTTTAACCAATCTTGTGCATCCAATAAGTGATTTTGTGTCATTGGTTGAACATTTAGGTCGTTTTCGTCCTCCATAGGCTTATTTTAATCCAATTAGGGTTTTTAACCAATCTTCTGCATCCAATAAGTGGGTTTGTGTCATTGGTTGAACATTTAGGTCATTTTCGTCCTCCCTAGGCTTATTCTAATCCAATTAGGGTTTTTAACCAATCTTGTGCATCCAATAAGTGATTTTGTGTCATTGGTTGAACATTTAGTTTATTTTCGTCCTCAATAGGCTTATTTTAATCCAAATAGGGTTTTTAACCAAACTTCTGCATCCAATAACTGCGTTTGTGTCATTGGTTGAACATTTAGGTCATTTTCGTCCTCCCTAGGCCTATTCTAATCCAATTACGATTTTTAACCAATCTTGTGCATCCAATAAGTGATTTTGTGTCATTAGTTGAAGATTTAGGTCATTTTCGTCCTCAATAGGCTTATTCTAATCTAATTAGGTTTTTTAACCAATCTTCTGCATCCAATAAGTGCGTTTGTGTCATTGGTTGAACATTTGGTCATTTTTGTCCTCCCTAGGCTTATTCATATCCAACTAGGGTTTTTAACCAATCTTGTGCATCCATAAAGTGATTTTGTGTCATTGGTTGAACATTTAGTTTATTTTCGTCCTCAATAGGCTTATTCTAATCCAATTGGGGTTTTAACCAATCTTCTGTATCCAATAAGTGCGTTTGTGTCATTGGTTGAACATTTAGGTCATTTTCGTCCTCCCTTGGCCTATTCTAATCCAATTAGGGTTTTTAACCAATCTTGTGTATCCATTAAGTGATTTTGTATCATTGGTTGAACATTTAGGTCATTTTCATCCTCCATAGGCTTATTCTAATCCAATTAGGGTTTTTAACCAATCTTCTGCATCCAATAAGGGCGTTTGTGTCATGGGTTGAACATTTAGGTCATTTTCGTCCTCCCTAGGCTTATTCTAATCCAATTAGGGTTTTTAACCAATCTTGTGCATCCAACAAGTGATTTTGTGTCATTGGTTGAACATTTAGGTCATTTTCGTCCTTAATATGCTTATTCTAATCCAACTAAGGTTTTTAACCAATCTTTTGCATCCAATAAGTGCGTTTGAGTCATTGGTTTAACATTTAGGTCATTTTCGTCCTCCCTAGGCCTATTCTAATCCAATTACGGTTTTTAACCAATCTTGTGCATCCAATAAGTGATTTTGTGTCATTGGTCGAACATTTAGGTCATTTTCGTCCTCCATAGACTTATTCTAATCCAATTACGGTTTTTAACCAATCTTTTGCATCCAATAAGTGCATTTGTGTCATTGGTTGAACATTTAGGTCATTTTTCGTCCTCCCTAGGCCTATTCTAATCCAATTACGGTTTTTAACCAATCTTGTGTATCCAATAAGATATTTTGTGTCATTGGTTGAACTTTTAGGTCATTTTCGTCCACCCAAGGCTTATTCTAATCCAATTAGGGTTTTTAACCAATCTTGTGGATGCGTTTGTGTCATTGATTGAACATTTAGGTCATTTTCGTCCTCCTTAGACTTATTCTAATCCAATTAGGGTTTTTAACCAATCTTGTGTATCCAATAAGAGATTTTGTGTCATTGGTTGAACATTTAGGTCATTTTCGTCAACCCAACGCTTATTCTAATCCAATTAGGGTTTTTAACCAATCTTGTGGATCCAATAAGTGCATTTTTGTCATTGGTTGAACATTTAGGTCATTTTCGTCCTCCCTAGGCTTATTCTAATCCAATTAGGGTTTTTAACCAATCTTGTGCATCCAATAAGTGATTTTGTGTCATTGGTTGAACATTTAGGTCATTTTCGTCCTCAATATGCTTATTCTAATCCAATTAGGGTTTTTAACCAATCTTCTGCATCCAATAAGTGCGTTTGTGTAATTGGTTGAACATTTAGGTCATTTTCGTCCTCCCTAGGCCTATTCTAATCAAATTACGGTTTTTAACCAATCTTGTGATAAGTCATTTTGTGTCATTGGTTGAACATTTAGGTCAGTTTCGTCCTCCATAGACTTATTCTAATCCAATTAGGGTTTTTAACCAATATTATGCATCCAATAAGTGCGTTTGTGTCATTGAATGAACAAATTAGATCATTTGTCCTCCTCAAGATTATTCAAATCCAATTAGGGTTTTTAACCAATCTTGTGAATCCAATAAGTGATTTTGTATCTTTGGTTGAACATTTATGTTGTTTTCGTCCTTTCTAGGCCTATTCTAATCCAATTAGGGTTTTTAACCAATCTTGTGCATCCAATTAGTGATTTTCTGTCATCGGTTGAATATTTAGGTCATTTTCGTCCACCCAATGCTTATTCCAATCAAATTAGGGTTTTTAACCAATCTTGTGAATCCAATAAGTGATTTTGTGTCATTGGTTGAATATTGAGGTCATTTTCGTCCTTCCAAGGCTTATTCTAATCCAATTACAGGTTTTAGCCAATCTTATGCATCCAATAAGTGTGTTTGTGTCATTGGTTGAACATTTAGGTCATTTTCGTCCTCTCTAGGCCTATTCTAATCCAATTACGGTTTTTAACCAATCTTGTGCATCCAATAAGTGATTTTGTGTCATTGGTTGAACTTTTAGGTCATTTTCGTCCACCCATGGCTTATTCGAATCTAATTATGGTTTTTAACTAATCTTGTGGATCTAATAATTGCGTTTGTGTCATTGGTTGAACATTTAGGTCATTTTCATCCTCCATAAACTTATTCTAATCCAATTAGGGTTTTTAACCATTCGTGTGTATCCAATTATAGATTTTGTGTCATTGGTTGAACATTTATGTCATTTTCGTCAACCCAAGGCTTATTCTAATCCAATTAGGGTTTTTAACCAACCTTGTGGATCCAATAAGTGCATTTTTGTCATTGGTTGAACATTTAGGTCATTTTCGTTCTCGCAAGGCTTATTCTAATCCAATTAGGGTTTTGAACCAATCTTCTGCATCCAATAAGTGCGTTTGTGTCATTGGTTGAACATTTAGGTCATTTTCATCCTCCATAGGCTTATTCTAATCCAATTAGGATTTTTAACCAATCTTCTGCATCCAATAAATGCGTTTGTGTCATTGGTTGAACACTTAGGTCATTTTCATCCTCCCTAGGCTTATTTTAATCCAATTAGGGTTTTTAACCAATCTTGTGCATCCAATAAGTGATTTTGTGTCATTGGTTGAACATTTAAGTCATTTTCGTCCTCAATAGGCTTATTCTAATCCAATTAGGGTTTTTAACCAGTCTTCTGCATCCAATAAGTGTGTTTGTGTAATTGGTTGAACATTTAGGTCATTTTCGTCCTCCCTAGGCCTATTCTAATCCAATTACGGTTTTTAACCAATCTTGTGCATCCAATAAGTGATTTTGTGTCATTGGTTGAACATTTAGGTCATTTTCGTCCTCCATAGGCTTATTCTAATCCAATTAGGGTTTTTAACCAATCTTGTGCATCCAATAAGTGATTTTGTGTCATTGGTTGAACATTTAGGTCATTTTCGTCTTCAATAGGGTTATTCTAATCCAATTAGGGTTTTTAACCAATCTTCTGAACCCAATAAGTGTGTTTGTGTCATTGGTTGAACATTTAGGTCATTTTCGTCCTCCCTAGGCCTATTCTAATCAATTTACAGTTTTTAACTAATCTTGTGCTGCCAATAAGTGATTTTGTGTCATTGGTTGAACATTTAGGTCATTTTCGTCCACCCAAGGCTTATTCCAATCCAATTAGGGTTTTTAGCCAATCTTGTGCTTCCAATAAGTGATTTTTGTGTCATTGGTTGAATATTTAGTTCATTTTTGTCCTCCCTAGGCTTATTCAATTCTAATTAGGGTTTTTAACCAATCTTATGCATCCAATAAGTGCGTTTATGTCATTGGTTGAACATTTAGGTCATTTTCGTCCTCCCTAGGATTATTCAAATCAAATTAGGGTTTTTAACCAATCTTGTGCATCCAATAAGTGATTTTGTGTCATTGGTTGAACATTTAGGTCATTTTCGTCCTCAATAGGCTTATTATAATCCAATTAGGGTTTTTAACAAATCTTCTACATCCAATAAGTGTGTTTGTGTCATTGGTTGAACATTTAGGTCATTTTCGTCCTCCCTAGGATTATTCAAATCCAATTAGGGTTTTTAACCAATATTGTGCATCCAATAAGTGATTTTGTGTAATTGGTTGAACATTTAGGTCATTTTCGTCCTCAATAGGCTTATTATAATCCAATTAGGGTTTTTTACCAATCTTCTACATCAAATAAGTGGGTTTGTGTCATTGGTTGAATATTTAGGTCATTTTCGTCCACACAAGGTTTATTCTAATCCAATTGGGGTTTTTAGCCAATCTTGTGCATCCAATAAGTGATTTTGTGTCATTGGTAGAATATTTAGGTCATTTTTGTCCTCCCTAGGCTTATTCAAATCTAATTAGGGTTTTAAACCAATCTTATGCATCCAATAAGTGATTTTGTGTCATTGGTTGAACATTTAGGTCGTTTTCGTCCTCCCTAGGCCTATTCTAATCTAATTACGGTTTTTAACCAATCTTGTTCATCCAATTAGTGATTTTCTGTCATCGGTTAAACATTTAGGTCACTTTCGTCCACCCAAGGCTTATTCTAATCCAATTAGGGTTTTTAACCAATCTTTTGCATTGAATAAGTGATTTTGTGTCATTTGGTTGAACATTTAGGTCATTTTCGTCCTCTCTAAGCTTATTCTAATCCAATAAGGGTTTTTAACAAATCTTGTACATCCAATATGTGATTTTGTGTCATTGGTTGAATATTTAGGT
>JBBPBP010000001.1:36355375-36368523 GCA_037974735.1 Cicer chorassanicum
TAGGCTTATTCAAATCTAATTAGGGTTTTTAACCAATCTTATGCATGCAATAAGTGCGTTTGTGTCATTGGTTGATCATTTAGGTCATTTTCGTCCTCCCTAGGATTATTCAAATCCAATTAGGGTTTTTAACCAATCTTGTGCATCCAATAAGTGATTTTGTGTCTTTGGTTGAACATTTAGGTCGTTTTCGTCCTCCCTAGGCCTATTCTAATATAATTACGGTTTTTAACCAATCTTGTGCATCCAATTAGTGATTTTCTGTCATCGGTTGAACATTTAGGCCATTTTCGTCCACCCAAGGCTTATTCTAATCCAATTAGGGTTTTTAACCGATCTTGTGAATCCAATAAGTGATTTTGTATCATTGGTTGAATATTTAGGTCATTTTCGTCCTCCCAAGGCTTATTCTAATCGAATTAGAGGTTTTAGCAAATCTTATGCATCCAATAAGTGCGTTTGTGTCATTGGTTGAAAATTTAGGTCATTTTCGTCCTCCTTAGACTTATTGTAATCCAATTAGGGTTTTTAACCAATCTTGTGCATCCAATATGTGATTTTGTGTCATTGTTTGCACATTTAGTTCATTATCATCCTCCCTAGGCTTATTCTAATCCAATTAGGGTTTTTAACCAATCTTGTGCATCCAATAAGTGATTTTGTGCCATTGGTTGAACATTTAGGTCATTTTCGTCCTCCCTAAGCTTATTCTAATCCAATAAGGGTTTTTAACAAATCTTGTACATCCAATATGTGATTTTTTGTGATTTTGTGTCACTGGTTGAATATTTAGGTCATTTTCGTCCTTCCAAGGCTTATTCTAATCCAATTACAGGTTTTAGCCAATCTTATGCATCCAATAAGTACGTTTGTGTCATTGGTTGAACATTTATGTCATTTTCGTCCTCCCTAGGCCTATTCTAATCCAATTACGTTTTTTAACCAATCTTGTGCATCCAATAGGAGATTTTGTGTCATTGGTTGAACTTTTAGGTCATTTTCGTCCACCCAAGACTTATTCTAATCCAATTAAGGTTTTTAACCAATCTTGTGGATCCAATAATTTCGTTTGTGTCATTGGTTGAACATTTAGGTCATTTTTGTCCTCCTTAGACTTATTCTAATCCAATTAGGGTTTTAAACCAATCTTGTGTATCCAATAAGAGATTTTGTGTCATTGGTTGAACATTTAGGTCATTTTCGTCAACCCAAGGCTTATTCTAATCCAATTAGGGTTTTTAACCAATCTTATGGATCCAATAAGTGCATTTTTGTAATTGGTTGAACATTTAGATCATTTTCATCCTCCCTAGGCCTATTCTAATCCAATTACGGTTTTTAACCAATCTTGTGCATCCAATAAGTGATTTTGTGTCATTGGTTGAACATTTAGGTCATTTCCGTCCTCCATATGCTTATTCTAATCCAATTAGGGTTTTTAACCAATCTTGTGCATCCAATAAGTGATTTTGTGTCATTGGTTGAACATTTAGGTCATTTTCGTCCACCCAAGGCTTATTCTAATCCACATAGGGTTTTTAGCCAATCTTGTGCATCAAATAAGTGATTTTTGTATCATTGGTTGAATATTTAGTTCCTTTTTGTGCTCCCTAGGCTTATTCAAATCTAATTAGGGTTTTTAACCAATCTTTTGCATCCAATAAGTGCGTTTGTGTCATTGGTTGAACATTTAGGTCATTTTCGTCCTCCCTAGGATTATTCAAATCCAATTAGGGTTTTTAACCAATCTTGTGCATCCAATAAGTGATTTTGTGTCATTGGTTGAACATTTAGGTCATTTTCGTCCTCAATAGGCTTATTATAATCCAATTAGGGTTTTTAACCAATCTTCTACATCCAATAAGTGCGTTTGTGTCATTGGTTGAACATTTAGGTCATTTTCGCCCTCCTTAGGCCTATTCTAATCCAATTACGGTTTTTAACCAATCTTGTGCTTCCAATAAGTGATTTTGTGTCATTGGTTGAACATTTAGGTCATTTTCGTCCTCCCAAGGCTTATTCTAATCGAATTAGAGGTTTTAGCAAATCTTATGCATCCAATAAGTGCGTTTGTGTCATTGGTTGAAAATTTAGGTCATTTTCGTCCTCCTTAGACTTATTGTAATCCAATTAGGGTTTTTAACCAATCTTGTGCATCCAATATGTGATTTTGTGTCATTGTTTGCACATTTAGTTCATTATCATCCTCCCTAGGCTTATTCTAATCCAATTAGGGTTTTTAACCAATCTTGTGCATCCAATAAGTGATTTTGTGCCATTGGTTGAACATTTAGGTCATTTTCGTCCTCCCTAAGCTTATTCTAATCCAATAAGGGTTTTTAACAAATCTTGTACATCCAATATGTGATTTTTTGTGATTTTGTGTCACTGGTTGAATATTTAGGTCATTTTCGTCCTTCCAAGGCTTATTCTAATCCAATTACAGGTTTTAGCCAATCTTATGCATCCAATAAGTACGTTTGTGTCATTGGTTGAACATTTATGTCATTTTCGTCCTCCCTAGGCCTATTCTAATCCAATTACGTTTTTTAACCAATCTTGTGCATCCAATAGGAGATTTTGTGTCATTGGTTGAACTTTTAGGTCATTTTCGTCCACCCAAGACTTATTCTAATCCAATTAAGGTTTTTAACCAATCTTGTGGATCCAATAATTTCGTTTGTGTCATTGGTTGAACATTTAGGTCATTTTTGTCCTCCTTAGACTTATTCTAATCCAATTAGGGTTTTTAACCAATCTTGTGTATCCAATAAGAGATTTTGTGTCATTGGTTGAACATTTAGGTCATTTTCGTCAACCCAAGGCTTATTCTAATCCAATTAGGGTTTTTAACCAATCTTATGGATCCAATAAGTGCATTTTTGTAATTGGTTAAACATTTAGATCATTTTCATCCTCCCTAGGCCTATTCTAATCCAATTACGGTTTTTAACCAATCTTGTGCATCCAATAAGTGATTTTGTGTCATTGGTTGAACATTTAGGTCATTTCCGTCCTCCATATGCTTATTCTAATCCAATTAGGGTTTTTAACCAATCTTGTGCATCCAATAAGTGATTTTGTGTCATTGGTTGAACATTTAGGTAATTTTCGTCCACCCAAGGCTTATTCTAATCCACATAGGGTTTTTAGCCAATCTTGTGCATCAAATAAGTGATTTTTGTATCATTGGTTGAATATTTAGTTCCTTTTTGTGCTCCCTAGGCTTATTCAAATCTAATTAGGGTTTTTAACCAATCTTATGCATCCAATAAGTGCGTGTGTGTCATTGGTTGAACATTTAGGTCATTTTCGTCCTCCCTAGGATTATTCAAATCCAATTAGGGTTTTTAACCAATCTTGTGCATCCAATAAGTGATTTTGTGTCATTGGTTGAACATTTAGGTCATTTTCGTCCTCAATAGGCTTATTATAATCCAATTAGGGTTTTTAACCAATCTTCTACATCCAATAAGTGCGTTTGTGTCATTGGTTGAACATTTAGGTCATTTTCGCCCTCCCTAGGCCTATTCTAATCCAATTACGGTTTTTAACCAATCTTGTGCTTCCAATAAGTGATTTTGTGTCATTGGTTGAACATTTAGGTCATTTTCGTCCACCCAAGGCTTATTCTAATCCAATTGGGGTTTTTAGCCAATCTTGTGCATCCAATAAGTGATTTTGTGTCATTGGTAGAATATTTAGGTCATTTTTGTCCTCCCTAGGCTTATTCAAATCTAATTAGGGTTTTAAACCAATATTATGCATCCAATAAGTGCGTTTGTGTCATTGGTTGAAAATTTAGGTCATTTTCGTCCTCCCTAGGATTATTCAAATCCAATTAGCGTTTTTAACCAATCTTGTGCATCCAATAAGTGATTTTGTGTCTTTGGTTGAACATTTAGGTCGTTTTCGTCCTCCCTTGGCCTATTCTAATCTAATTACGGTTTTTAACCAATCTTGTTCATCCAATTAATGATTTTCTGTCATCGGTTAAACATTTAGGTCATTTTCGTCCACCCAAGGCTTATTCTAATCCAAATAGGGTTTTTAACCAATCTTGTGAATCCAATAAGTGATTTTGTGTCATTGGTTGAATATTTAGTTCATTTTCGTCCTCCCAAGGCTTATTTTAATCCAATTAGAGGTTTTAGCCAATCTTATGCATCCAATAAGTGCGTTTGTGTCATTGGTTGAACATTTAGGTCATTTTCGTCAACCCAAGGCTTATTCTAATCCAATTAGGGTTTTTAACCATTCTTGTGGATCCAATAAGTGCATTTTTGTCATTGGTTGAACATTTAGGTCATTTTTGTCCTCCCTAGACTTAATCTAATCCAATTAGGGTTTTTAACCAATCTTGTGCATCCAATAAGTGATTTGGTGTCATTGGTTGAACATTTAGGTCGTTTTCGTCCTCCATAGGCTTATTTTAATCCAATTAGGGTTTTTAACCAATCTTCTGCATCCAATAAGTGGGTTTGTGTCATTGGTTGAACATTTAGGTCATTTTCGTCCTCCCTAGGCTTATTCTAATCCAATTAGGGTTTTTAACCAATCTTGTGCATCCAATAAGTGATTTTGTGTCATTGGTTGAACATTTAGTTTATTTTCGTCCTCAATAGGCTTTTTTTAATCCAAATAGGGTTTTTAACCAAACTTCTGCATCCAATAAGTGCGTTTGTGTCATTGGTTGAACATTTAGGTCATTTTCATCCTCCCTAGGCCTATTCTAATCCAATTACGGTTTTTAACCAATCTTGTGCATCCAATAAGAGATTTTGTGTCATTAGTTGAAGATTTAGGTCATTTTCGTCCTCAATAGGCTTATTCTAATCTAATTAGGTTTTTTAACCAATCTTCTGCATCCAATAAGTGCGTTTGTGTCATTGGTTGAACATTTGGTCATTTTTGTCCTCCCTAGGCTTATTCATATCCAACTAGGGTTTTTAACCAATCTTGTGCATCCATAAAGTGATTTTGTGTCATTGGTTGAACATTTAGTTTATTTTCGTCCTCAATAGGCTTATTCTAATCCAATTGGGGTTTTAACCAATCTTCTGTATCCAATAAGTGCGTTTGTGTCATTGGTTGAACATTTAGGTCATTTTCGTCCTCCCTAGGCCTATTCTAATCCAATTAGGGTTTTTAACCAATCTTGTGTATCCAATAAGTGATTTTGTATCATTGGTTGAACATTTAGGTCATTTTCATCCTCCATAGGCTTATTCTAATCCAATTAGGGTTTTTAACCAATCTTCTGCATCCAATAAGGGCGTTTGTGTCATGGGTTGAACATTTAGGTCATTTTCGTCCTCCCTAGGCTTATTCTAATCCAATTAGGGTTTTTAACCAATCTTGTGCATCCAACAAGTGATTTTGTGTCATTGGTTGAACATTTAGGTCATTTTCGTCCTTAATATGCTTATTCTAATCCAACTAAGGTTTTTAACCAATCTTTTGCATCCAATAAGTGCGTTTGAGTCATTGGTTGAACATTTAGGTCATTTTCGTCCTCCCTAGGCCTATTCTAATCCAATTACGGTTTTTAACCAATCTTGTGCATCCAATAAGTGATTTTGTGTCATTGGTCGAACATTTAGGTCATTTTCGTCCTCCATAGACTTATTCTAATTCAATTACGGTTTTTAACCAATCTTTTGCATCCAATAAGTGCATTTGTGTCATTGGTTGAACATTTAGGTCATTTTTCGTCCTCCCTAGGCCTATTCTAATCCAATTACGGTTTTTAACCAATCTTGTGTATCCAATAAGATATTTTGTGTCATTGGTTGAACTTTTAGGTCATTTTCGTCCACCCAAGGCTTATTCTAATCCAATTAGGGTTTTTAACCAATCTTGTGGATGCGTTTGTGTCATTGGTTGAACATTTAGGTCATTTTCGTCCTCCTTAGACTTATTCTAATCCAATTAGGGTTTTTAACCAATCTTGTGTATCCAATAAGAGATTTTGTGTCATTGGTTGAACATTTAGGTCATTTTCGTCAACCCAACGCTTATTCTAATCCAATTAGGGTTTTTAACCAATCTTGTGGATCCAATAAGTGCATTTTTGTCATTGGTTGAACATTTAGGTCATTTTCGTCCTCCCTAGGCTTATTCTAATCCAATTAGGGTTTTTAACCAATCTTCTGCATCCAATGAGTGCGTTTGTGTCATTGGTTGAACATTTAGGTCATTTTCGTCCTACCTAGGCCTATTCTAATCCAATTACGTTTTTTAACCAATCTTGTGCATCCAATAAGTGATTTTGTGTCATTGGTTGAACATTTAGGTCATTTTCGTCGTCCATAGGCTTATTCTAATCCAATTAGGGTTTTTAACTAATCTTCTGCATCCAATAAGTGCATTTGTGTCATTGGTTGAACATTTAGGTAATTTTCGTCCTCCCTAGGCTTATTCTAATCCAATTAGGGTTTTTAACCAATCTTGTGCATCCAATAAGTGATTTTGTGTCATTGGTTGAACATTTAGTTTATTTTCGTCCTCAATAGGCTTATTCTAATCCAATTAGGGTTTTTAACCAATCTTCTGCATCCAATAAGTGCGTTTGTGTCATTGGTTGAACATTTAGGTCATTTTCGTCCTCCCTAGGCCTATTCTAATCCAATTACGGTTTTTAACCAATCTTGTGCATCCAATAAGTGATTTTGTGTCATTGGTTGAACATTTAGGTCATTTTCGTCCTCCATAGGCTTATTCTAAACCAATTAGGGTTTTTAACCAATCTTCTGCATCCAATAAGTGCGTTTGTGTCATTGGTTGAACATTTAGGTCATTTTCGTCCTCCCTAGGCCTATTCTAATCCAATTACGGTTTTTAACCAATCTTGTGCATCCAATAAGATATTTTGTGTCATTGGTTGAACTTTTAGGTCATTTTCGTCCACCCAAGGCTTATTCTAAATTCTAATCCAATTAGGGTTTTTAACCAATCTTAGGGATCCAATAATTGTGTTTGTGTCATTGGTTGAACATTTAGGTCATTTTCGTCCTCCTTAGACGTATTCTAATCCAATTAGGGTTTTTAACCAATCTTGTGTATCCAATAAGAGATTTTGTGTCATTAGGTTGAACATTTAGGTCATTTTCGTCAACCCAACGCTTATTCTAATCCAATTAGGGTTTTTAACCAATCTTGTGGATCCAATAAGTGCATTTTTGTCATTGGTTGAACATTTAGGTCATTTTCGTCCTCCCTAGGCTTATTCTAATCCAATTAGGGTTTTTAACCAATCTTGTGCATCCAATGAGTGATTTTGTGTCATTGGTTGAACATTTAGGTCATTTTCGTCCTCCCTAGGCCTATTCTAATCAAATTACGGTTTTTAACCAATCTTGTGCATCCAATAAGTGATTTTGTGTCATTGGTTGAACATTTAGGTCATTTTTGTCCATCATAGGCTTATTCTAATGCAATTAGGGTTTTTAACCAATCTTCTGCATCCAATAAGTGCGTTTGTGTCATTGGTTGAACATTTAGGTCATTTTCGTCCTCCTTAGACTTATTCTTATCCAATTAGGGTTTTTAACCAATCTTGTGTATCCAATAAGAGATTTTGTGTCATTGGTTGAACATTTAGGTCATTTTCGTCAACCCAACGCTTATTCTAATCCAATTAGGGTTTTTAACCAATCTTGTGGATCCAATAAGTGCATTTTTGTCATTGGTTGAACATTTAGGTCATTTTCGTCCTCCCTAGGCTTATTCTAATCCAGTTAGGGTTTTTAACCAATCTTGTGCATCCAATGAGTGATTTTGTGTCATTGGTTGAACATTTAGGTCATTTTCGTCCTCAATATGCTTATTCTAATCCAACTAGGGTTTTTAACCAATCTTCTGCATCCAATAAGTGCGTTTGTGTCATTGGTTGAACATTTAGGTCATTTTCGTCCTCCCTAGGCCTATTCTAATCCAATTACGGTTTTTAACCAATCTTGTGCATCCAATAAGAGATTTTGTGTCATTGGTTGAACATTTAGGTCATTTTCGTCAACCCAACGCTTATTCTAATCCAATTAGGGTTTTTAACCAATCTTGTGGATCCAATAAGTGCATTTTTGTCATTGGTTGATCATTTAGGTCATTTTCGTCCTCCCTAAGCTTATTCTAATCCAGTTAGGGTTTTTAACCAATCTTGTGCATCCAATGAGTGATTTTGTGTCATTGGTTGAACATTTAGGTCATTTTCGTCCTCAATATGCTTATTCTAATCCAATTAGGGTTTTTAACCAATCTTCTGCATCCAATAAGTGCGTTTGTGTCATTGGTTGAACATTTAGGTCATTTTCGTCCTCGCTAGGCCTAATCTAATCCAATTACGGTTTTTAACCAATCTTGTGCATCCAATAAGTGATTTTGTGTCATTGGTTGAACATTTAGGTCATTTTCGTCCTCCATAGGCTTATTATAATCCAATTAGGGTTTTTAACCAATCTTCTGCATCCAATAAGTGCGTTTGTGTCATTGGTTGAACATTTAGGTCATTTTCGTCCTCCCTAGGATTATTCAAATCCAATTTGGGTTTTTAACCAATCTTGTGCCTCGAATAAGTGATTTTGTGTCATTGGTTGAACATTTAGGTTATTTTCGTCCTCAATATGCTTATTCTAATCCAAATAGGGTTTTTAACCAATCTTCTGCATCCAATAAGTGCGTTTGTGTCATTGGTTGAACATTTAGGTCATTTTCGTCCTCCCTAGGATTATTCAAATCCAATTAGGGTTTTTAACCAATCTTGTGCATCCAATAAGTGATTTTGTGTCATTGGTTGAACATTTAGGTCATTTTCGTCCTCCATAGGCTTATTATAATCCAATTAGGGTTTTTAACCAATCTTCTGCATCCAATAAATGCGTTTGTGTCATTGGTTGAACATTTAGGTCATTTTCGTCCTCCCTAGGCCTATTCTAATCCAATTAGGGTTTTTAACCAATCTTGTGCATCCAATAAGTGATTTTGTGTCATTGGTTGAACATTTAGGTCATTTTCGTCCTCAATATGCTTATTCTAATCCAATTAGGGTTTTTAACCAATCTTCTGCATCCAATAAGTGCGTTTGTGTAATTGGTTGAACATTTAGGTCATTTTCGTCCTCCCTAGGCCTATTCTAATCAAATTACAGTTTTTAACCAATCTTGTGATAAGTCATTTTGTGTCATTGGTTGAACATTTAGGTCAGTTTCGTCCTCCATAGACTTATTCTAATCCAATTAGGGTTTTTAACCAATATTATGCATCCAATAAGTGCGTTTGTGTCATTGAATGAACAAATTAGATCATTTTCGTCCTCCTCAGGATTATTCAAATCCAATTAGGGTTTTTAACCAATCTTGTGAATCCAATAAGTGATTTTGTATCTTTGGTTCAACATTTATGTTGTTTTCGTCCTTTCTAGGCCTATTCTAATCCAATTAGGGTTTTTAACCAATCTTGTGCATCCAATTAGTGATTTTCTGTCATCGGTTGAATATTTAGGTCATTTTCGTCCACCCAATGCTTATTCCAATCAAATTAGGGTTTTTAACCAATCTTGTGAATCCAATAAGTGATTTTGTGTCATCGGTTGAATATTGAGGTCATTTTCGTCCTTCCAAGGCTTATTCTAATCCAATTACAGGTTTTAGCCAATCTTATGCATCCAATAAGTGTGTTTGTGTCATTGGTTGAACATTTAGGTCATTTTCGTCCTCTCTAGGCCTATTCTAATCCAATTACGGTTTTTAACCAATCTTGTGCATCCAATAAGAGATTTTGTGTCATTGGTTGAACTTTTAGGTCATTTTCGTCCACCCAAGGCTTATTCGAATCCAATTATGGTTTTTAACTAATCTTGTGGATCCAATAATTGCGTTTGTGTCATTGGTTGAACAATTAGGTTATTTTCATCCTCCATAAACTTATTCTAATCCAATTAGGGTTTTTAACCATTCGTGTGTATCCAATTATAGACTTTGTGTCATTGGTTGAACATTTATGTCATTTTCGTCAACCCAAGGCTTATTCTAATCCAATTAGGGTTTTTAACCAACCTTGTGGATCCAATAAGTGCATTTTTGTCATTGGTTGAACATTTAGGTCATTTTCGTCCACCCAAGGCTTATTCTAATCCAATTAGGGTTTTTAGCCAATCTTGTGCATCTAATAAGTGATTTTTGTTTCATTGGTTGAATATTTAGTTCATTTTTGTCCTCCCTAGGCTTATTCAATTCTAATTAGGGTTTTTAACCAATCTTATGCATCCAATAAGTGCGTTTATGTCATTGGTTGAACATTTAGGTCATTTTCGTCCTCCCTAGGATTTTTCAAATCCAATTAGGGTTTTTAACCAATCTTGTGCATCCAATAAGTGATTTTGTGTCATTGGTTGAACATTTAGGTCATTTTCGTCCTCAATAGGCTTATTATAATCCAATTAGGGTTTTTAACAAATCTTCTACATCCAATAAGTGCGTTTGTGTCATTGGTTGAACATTTAGGTCATTTTCGTCCTCCCTAGGATTATTCAAATCCAATTAGGGTTTTTAACCAATATTGTGCATCCAATAAGTGATTTTGTGTAATTGGTTGAACATTTAGGTCATTTTCGTCCTCAATAGGCTTATTATAATCCAATTAGGGTTTTTTACCAATCTTCTACATCAAATAAGTGCGTTTGTGTCATTGGTTGAATATTTAGGTCATTTTCGTCCACACAAGGTTTATTCCAATCCAATTGGGGTTTTTAGCCAATCTTGTGCATCCAATAAGTGATTTTGTGTCATTGGTAGAATATTTAGGTCATTTTTGTCCTCCCTAGGCTTATTCAAATCTAATTAGGGTTTTAAACCAATCTTATGCATCCAATAAGTGATTTTGTGTCATTGGTTGAACATTTAGGTCGTTTTCGTCCTCCTTAGGCCTATTCTAATCTAATTACGGTTTTTAACCAATCTTGTTCATCCAATTAGTGATTTTCTGTCATCGGTTAAACATTTAGGTCACTTTCGTCCACCCAAGGCTTATTCTAATCCAATTAGGGTTTTTAACCAATCTTTTGCATTGAATAAGTGATTTTGTGTCATTTGGTTGAACATTTAGGTCATTTTCGTCCTCTCTAAGCTTATTCTAATCCAATAAGGGTTTTTAACAAATCTTGTACATCCAATATGTGATTTTGTGTCATTGGTTGAATATTTAGGTCGTTTTCGTCCTTCCAAGGCTTATTCTAATCCAATTACAGGTTTTAGTAAATTTTATGCATCCAATAAGTGCGTTTGTGTCATTGGCTGAACATTTAGGTTATTTTCGTCCTCCCTAGGCCTATTCTAATCCAATTACGGTTTTTAACCAATCTTGTGCTTCCAAAAAGTGATTTTGTGTCATTGGTTGAACATTTAGGTCATTTTCGTCCACCCAAGGCTTATTCTAATCCAATTGGGGTTTTTAGCCAATCTTGTGCATCCAATAAGTAATTTTGTGTCATTGGTTGAATATTTAGGTCATTTTTGTCCTCCCTAGGCTTATTCAAATCTAATTAGGGTTTTTAACCAATCTTATGCATGCAATAAGTGCGTTTGTGTCATTGGTTGATCATTTAGGTCATTTTCGTTCTCCCTAGGATTATTGAAATCCAATCAGGGTTTTTAACCAATCTTGTGCATCCAATAAGTGATTTTGTGTCTTTGGTTGAACATTTAGGTCGTTTTCGTCCTCCCTAGGCTTATTCTAATATAATTACGGTTTTTAACCAATCTTGTGCATCCAATTAGTGATTTTCTGTCATCGGTTGAACATTTAGGTCATTTTCGTCCACCCAAGGCTTATTCTAATCCAATTAGGGTTTTTAACCGATCTTGTGAATCCAATAAGTGATTTTGTATCATTGGTTGAATATTTAGGTCATTTTCGTCCTCCCAAGGCTTATTCTAATCGAATTAGAGGTTTTAGCAAATCTTATGCATCCAATATGTGCGTTTGTGTCATTGGTTGAAAATTTAGGTCATTTTCGTCCTCCTTAGACTTATTGTAATCCAATTAGGGTTTTTAACCAATCTTGTGCATCCAATATGTGATTTTGTGTCATTGTTTGCACATTTAGTTCATTATCATCCTCCCTAGGCTTATTCTAATCCAATTAGGGTTTTTAACCAATCTTGTGCATCCAATAAGATATTTTGTGCCATTGGTTGAACACTTAGGTCATTTTCGTCCTCCCTAAGCTTATTCTAATCCAATAAGGGTTTTTAACAAATCTTGTACATCCAATATGTGATTTTTTGTGATTTTGTGTCACTGGTTGAATATTTAGGTCATTTTCGTCCTTCCAAGGCTTATTCTAATCCAATTACAGGTTTTAGCCAATCTTATGCATCCAATAAGTACGTTTGTGTATTTGGTTGAACATTTATGTCATTTTCGTCCTCCCTAGGCCTATTCTAATCCAATTACGTTTTTTAACCAATCTTGTGCATCCAATAGGAGATTTTGTGTCATTGGTTGAACTTTTAGGTCATTTTCGTCCACCCAAGACTTATTCTAATCCAATTAAGGTTTTTAACCAATCTTGTGGATCCAATAATTTCGTTTGTGTCATTGGTTGAACATTTAGGTCATTTTTGTCCTCCTTAGACTTATTCTAATCCAATTAGGGTTTTTAACCAATCTTGTGTATCCAATAAGAGATTTTGTGTCATTGGTTGAACATTTAGGTCATTTTCGTCAACCCAAGGCTTATTCTAATCCAATTAGGGTTTTTAACCAATCTTATGGATCCAATAAGTGCATTTTTGTAATTGGTTGAACATTTAGATCATTTTCATCCTCCCTAGGCCTATTCTAATCCAATTACGGTTTTTAACCAATCTTGTGCATCCAATAAGTGATTTTGTGTCATTGGTTGAACATTTAGGTCATTTCCGTCCTCCATATGCTTATTCTAATCCAATTAGGGTTTTTAACCAATCTTGTGCATCCAATAAGTGATTTTGTGTCATTGGTTGAACATTTAGGTCATTTTCGACCACCCAAGGCTTATTCTAATCCAATTAGGGTTTTTAGCCAATCTTGTGCATCCAATAAGTGATTTTGTGTCATTGGTTGAACATTTAGGTCATTTCCGTCCTCCATATGCTTATTCTAATCCAATT
>JBBPBP010000001.1:36369232-36412904 GCA_037974735.1 Cicer chorassanicum
GTCATTTTCGTGCTCCCTAGGATTATTCAAATCCAATTAGGGTTTTTAACCAATCTTGTGCATCCAATAAGTGATTTTGTGTCTTTGGTTGAACATTTAGGTCGTTTTCGTCCTCCCTAGGCCTATTCTAATCTAATTACGATTTTTAACCAATCTTGTGCATCCAATAAGTGATTTTGTGTCATCGGTTGAACATTTAGGTCATTTTCGTCCTCCATAGGCTTTTTCTAATCCAATTAGGGTTTTTAACCAATCTTGTGCATCCAATAAGTGATTTTGTGTCATTGGTTGAACATTTAGGTCATTTTCATCCTCAATAGGGTTATTCTAATCCAATTAGGGTTTTTAACCAATCTTCTGCATTGAATAAGTGATTTTGTGTCATTTGGTTGAACAATTAGGTCGTTTTCGTCCTCCCTAGGCCTATTCTAATCTAATTACGGTTTTTAACTAATCTTGCGCTACCAATAAGTGATTTTGTGTCATTGGTTGAACATTTAGGTCATTTTCGTTCACCCAATGCTTATTCTAATCCAATTAGGGTTTTTAGCCAATCTTGTGCATCCAATAAGTGATTTTCGTGTCATTGGTTGAATATTTAGTTCATTTTTGTCCTCCCTAGGCTTATTCAAATCTAATTAGGGTTTTAAACCAATCTTATGCATCCAATAAGTGCGTTTGTGTCATTGGTTGAACATTTAGGTCATTTTCGTCCTCCCTAGCATTATTCAAATCCAATTAGGGTTTTTAACCAATCTTGTGCATCCAATAAGTGATTTTGTGTCATTGGTTGAACATTTAGGTCATTTTCGTCCTCAATAGGCTTATTATAATCCAATTAGGGTTTTTAACAAATCTTCTACATCCAATAAGTGCGTTTGTATCATTGGTTGAACATTTAGGTCATTTTCGCCCTCCCTAGGCCTATTCTAATCCAATTACGGTTTTTAACCAATCTTGTGCTTCCAATAAGTGATTTTGTGTCATTGGTTGAACATTTAGGTCATTTTCGTCCACCCAAGGCTTATTCTAATCCAATTGGGGTTTTTAGCCAATCTTGTGCATCCAATAAGTAATTTTGTGTCATTGGTTGAATATTTAGGTCATTTTTGTCCTCCCTAGGCTTATTCAAATCTAATTAGGGTTTTTAACCAATCTTATGCATGCAATAAGTGCGTTTGTTTCATTGGTTGAT
Organism: Cicer chorassanicum; assembly: GCA_037974735.1. Taxonomy (NCBI): domain Eukaryota; kingdom Viridiplantae; phylum Streptophyta; class Magnoliopsida; order Fabales; family Fabaceae; genus Cicer; species Cicer chorassanicum. Next base: position 36,370,428 of record JBBPBP010000001.1, read on the forward strand.
CATTTAGGTCATTTTCGTCCTCCCTAGGATTATTCAAATCCAATTAGGGTTTTTAACCAATCTTGTGCATCCAATAAGTGATTTTGTGTCTTTGGTTGAACATTTAGGTCGTTTTCGTCCTCCCTAGGCCTATTCTAATATAATTACGGTTTTTAACCAATCTTGTGCATCCAATTAGTGATTTTCTGTCATCGGTTGAACATTTAGGTCATTTTCGTCCACCCAAGGCTTATTCTAATCCAATTAGGGTTTTTAACCGATCTTGTGAATCCAATAAGTGATTTTGTATCACTGGTTGAATATTTAGGTCATTTTCGTCCTCCCAAGGCTTATTCTAATCGAATTAGAGGTTTTAGCAAATCTTATGCATCCAATAAGTGCGTTTGTGTCATTGGTTGAACATTTAGGTCATTTTCGTCCTCCTTAGACTTATTGTAATCCAATTAGGGTTTTTAACCAATCTTGTGCATCCAATATGTGATTTTGTGTCATTGTTTGCACATTTAGTTCATTATCATCCTCCCTAGGCTTATTCTAATCCAATTAGGGTTTTTAACCAATCTTGTGCATCCAATAAGTGATTTTGTGTCATTGGTTGAACATTTAGGTCATTTTCGTCCTCCCTAAGCTTATTCTAATCCAATAAGGGTTTTTAACAAATCTTGTACATCCAATATGTGATTTTTTGTGATTTTGTGTCACTGGTTGAATATTTAGGTCATTTTTGTCCTTCCAAGGCTTATTCTAATCCAATTACAGGTTTTAGCCAATCTTATGCATCCAATAAGTACGTTTGTGTCATTGGTTGAACATTTATGTCATTTTCGTCCTCCCTCGGCCTATTCTAATCCAATTACGTTTTTTAACCAATCTTGTGCATCCAATAGGAGATTTTGTGTCATTGGTTGAACTTTTAAGACATTTTCGTCCACCCAAGACTTATTCTAATCCAATTAGGGTTTTTAACCAATCTTGTGGATCCAATAATTTCGTTTGTGTCATTGGTTGAACATTTAGGTCATTTTTGTCCTCCTTAGACTTATTCTAATCCAATTAGGTTTTTTAACCAATCTTGTGTATCCAATAAGAGATTTTGTGTCATTGGTTGAACATTTAGGTCATTTTCGTCAACCCAAGGCTTATTCTAATCCAATTAGGGTTTTTAACCAATCTTGTGGATCCAATAAGTGCATTTTTGTAATTGGTTGAACATTTAGATCATTTTCATCCTCCCTAGGCCTATTCTAATCCAATTATGGTTTTTAACCAATCTTGTGCATCCAATAATTGATTTTGTGTCATTGGTTGAACATTTAGGTCATTTTCGTCCTCAATAGGCTTATTATAATCCAATTAGGGTTTTTAACAAATCTTCTACATCCAATAAGTGCGTTTGTATCATTGGTTGAACATTTAGGTCATTTTCGCCCTCCCTAGGCCTATTCTAATCCAATTACGGTTTTTAACCAATCTTGTGCTTCCAATAAGTGATTTTGTGTCATTGGTTGAACATTTAGGTCATTTTCGTCCACCCAAGGCTTATTCTAATCCAATTGGGGTTTTTAGCCAATCTTGTGCATCCAATAAGTAATTTTGTGTCATTGGTTGAATATTTAGGTCATTTTTGTCCTCCCTAGGCTTATTCAAATCTAATTAGGGTTTTTAACCAATCTTATGCATGCAATAAGTGCGTTTGTGTCATTGGTTGATCATTTAGGTCATTTTCGTCCTCCCTAGGATTATTCAAATCCAATTAGGGTTTTTAACCAATCTTGTGCATCCAATAAGTGATTTTGTGTCTTTGGTTGAACATTTAGGTCGTTTTCGTCCTCCCTAGGCCTATTCTAATATAATTACGGTTTTTAACCAATCTTGTGCATCCAATTAGTGATTTTCTGTCATCGGTAGAACATTTAGGTCATTTTCGTCCACCCAAGGCTTATTCTAATCCAATTAGGGTTTTTAACCGATCTTGTGAATCCAATAAGTGATTTTGTATCACTGGTTGAATATTTAGGTCATTTTCGTCCTCCCAAGGCTTATTCTAATCGAATTAGAGGTTTTAGCAAATCTTATGCATCCAATAAGTGCGTTTGTGTCATTGGTTGAACATTTAGGTCATTTTCGTCCTCCTTAGACTTATTGTAATCCAATTAGGGTTTTTAACCAATCTTGTGCATCCAATATGTGATTTTGTGTCATTGTTTGCACATTTAGTTCATTATCATCCTCCCTAGGCTTATTCTAATCCAATTAGGGTTTTTAACCAATCTTGTGCATCCAATAAGTGATTTTGTGTCATTGGTTGAACATTTAGGTCATTTTCGTCCTCCCTAAGCTTATTCTAATCCAATAAGGGTTGTTAACAAATCTTGTACATCCAATATGTGATTTTTTGTGATTTTGTGTCACTGGTTGAATATTTAGGTCATTTTTGTCCTTCCAAGGCTTATTCTAATCCAATTACAGGTTTTAGCCAATCTTATGCATCCAATAAGTACGTTTGTGTCATTGGTTGAACATTTATGTCATTTTCGTCCTCCCTAGGCCTATTCTAATCCAATTACGTTTTTTAACCAATCTTGTGCATCCAATTTGAGATTTTGTGTCATTGGTTGAACTTTTAGGACATTTTCGTCCACCCAAGACTTATTCTAATCCAATTAGGGTTTTTAACCAATCTTGTGGATCCAATAATTTCGTTTGTGTCATTGGTTGAACATTTAGGTCATTTTTGTCCTCCTTAGACTTATTCTAATCCAATTAGGGTTTTTAACCAATCTTGTGTATCCAATAAGAGATTTTGTGTCATTGGTTGAACATTTAGGTCATTTTCGTCAACCCAAGGCTTATTCTAATCCAATTAGGGTTTTTAACCAATCTTGTGGATCCAATAAGTGCATTTTTGTAATTGGTTGAACATTTAGATCATTTTCATCCTCCCTAGGCCTATTCTAATCCAATTATGGTTTTTAACCAATCTTGTGCATCCAATAATTGATTTTGTGTCATTGGTTGAACATTTAGGTCATTTTCGTCCTCCATATGCTTATTCTAATCCAATTAGGGTTTTTAACCAATCTTGTGCATCCAATAAGTGATTTTGTGTCATTGGTTGAACACTTAGGTCATTTTCGTCCTCAATATGCTTATTCTAATCCAATTAGGGTTTTTAACCAATCTTCTGCATCCAATAAGTGCGTTTGTGTAATTGGTTGAACATTTAGGTCATTTTCGTCCTCCCTAGGCCTATTCTAATCAAATTACGGTTTTTAACCAATCTTGTGATAAGTCATTTTGTGTCATTGGTTGAACATTTAGGTCAGTTTCGTCCTCCATAGACTTATTCTAATCCAATTAGGGTTTTTAACCAATATTATGCATCCAATAAGTGCGTTTGTGTCATTGAATGAACAAATTAGATCATTTTCGTCCTCCTCAGGATTATTCAAATCCAATTAGGGTTTTTAACCAATCTTGTGAATCCAATAAGTGATTTTGTATCTTTGGTTGAACATTTACGTTGTTTTCGTCCTTTCTAGGCCTATTCTAATCCAATTAGGGTTTTTAACCAATCTTCTGCATCCAATTAGTGATTTTCTGTCATCGGTTGAATATTTAGGTCATTTTCGTCCACCCAATGCTTATTCCAATCAAATTAGGGTTTTTAACCAATCTTGTGAATCCAATAAGTGATTTTGTGTCATCGGTTGAATATTGAGGTCATTTTCGTCCTTCCAAGGCTTATTCTAATCCAATTACAGGTTTTAGCCAATCTTATGCATCCAATAAGTGTGTTTGTGTCATTGGTTGAACATTTAGGTCATTTTCGTCCTCTCTAGGCCTATTCTAATCCAATTACGGTTTTTAACCAATCTTGTGCATCCAATAAGAGATTTTGTGTCATTGGTTGAACTTTTAGGTCATTTTCGTCCACCCAAGGCTTATTCTAATCCAAATAGGGTTTTTAACCAATCTTGTGAATCCAATAAGTGATTTTGTGTCATTGGTTGAATATTTAGTTCATTTTCGTCCTCCCAAGGCTTATTTTAATCCTATTAGAGGTTTTAGCCAATCTTATGCATCCAATAAGTGCGTTTGTGTCATTGGTTGAACATTTAGGTCATTTTCGTCAACCCAAGGCTTATTCTAATCCAATTAGGGTTTTTAACCATTCTTGTGGATCCAATAAGTGCATTTTTGTCATTGGTTGAACATTTAGGTCATTTTCGTCCTCCCTAGACTTAATCTAATCCAATTACGGTTTTGATTCAATCTTCTGCATCCAATAAGTGCGTTTCTGTCATTGGTTGAACATTTAGGTCATTTTCGTCCTCCCTAAGCTTATTCTAATCCAATAAGGGTTTTTAACAAATCTTGTACATCCAATATGTGATTTTGTGTGATTTTGTGTCATTGGTTGAATATTTAGGTCATTTTCGTCCTCCCAAGGCTTATTCTAATCCAATTACAGGTTTTAGCCAATTTTATGCATCCAATAAGTTTGTTGTGTCATTGGTTGAACATTTATGCCATTTTCGTCCTCCCTAGGCCTATTCTAATCCAATTACGGTTTTTAACCAATCTTGTGCTTCCAATAAGTGATTTTGTGTCATTGGTTGAACATTTAGGTCATTTTCGTGCTCCCTAGGATTATTCAAATCCAATTAGGGTTTTTAACCAATCTTGTGCATCCAATAAGTGATTTTGTGTCTTTGGTTGAACATTTAGGTCGTTTTCGTCCTCCCTAGGCATATTCTAATCTAATTACGATTTTTAACCAATCTTGTGCATCCAATAAGTGATTTTGTGTCATCGGTTGAACATTTAGGTCATTTTCGTCCTCCATAGGCTTTTTCTAATCCAATTAGGGTTTTTAACCAATCTTGTGCATCCAATAAGTGATTTTGTGTCATTGGTTGAACATTTAGGTCATTTTCATCCTCAATAGGGTTATTCTAATCCAATTAGGGTTTTTAACCAATCTTCTGCATTGAATAAGTGATTTTGTGTCATTTGGTTGAACAATTAGGTCGTTTTCGTCCTCCCTAGGCCTATTCTAATCTAATTACGGTTTTTAACTAATCTTGCGCTGCCAATAAGTGATTTTGTGTCATTGGTTGAACATTTAGGTCATTTTCGTTCACCCAATGCTTATTCTAATCCAATTAGGGTTTTTAGCCAATCTTGTGCATCCAATAAGTGATTTTCGTGTCATTGGTTGAATATTTAGTTCATTTTTGTCCTCCCTAGGCTTATTCAAATCTAATTAGGGTTTTAAACCAATCTTATGCATCCAATAAGTGCGTTTGTGTCATTGGTTGAACATTTAGGTCATTTTCGTCCTCCCTAGCATTATTCAAATCAATTTAGGGTTTTTAACCAATCTTGTGCATCCAATAAGTGATTTTGTGTCATTGGTTGAACATTTAGGTCATTTTCGTCCTCAATAGGCTTATTATAATCCAATTAGGGTTTTTAACCAATCTTCTACATCCAATAAGTGCATTTGTATCATTGGTTGAACATTTAGGTCATTTTCGCCCTCCCTAGGCCTATTCTAATCCAATTACGGTTTTTAACCAATCTTGTGCTTCCAATAAGTGATTTTGTGTCATTGGTTGAACATTTAGGTCATTTTCGTCCACCCAAGGCTTATTCTAATCCAATTGGGGTTTTTAGCCAATCTTGTGCATCCAATAAGTAATTTTGTGTCATTGGTTGAATATTTAGGTCATTTTTGTCCTCCCTAGGCTTATTCAAATCTAATTAGGGTTTTTAACCAATCTTATGCATGCAATAAGTGCGTTTGTGTCATTGGTTGATCATTTAGGTCATTTTCGTCCTCCCTAGGATTATTCAAATCCAATTAGGGTTTTTAACCAATCTTGTGCATCCAATAAGTGATTTTGTGTCTTTGGTTGAACATTTAGGTCGTTTTCGTCCTCCCTAGGCCTATTCTAATATAATTACGGTTTTTAACCAATCTTGTGCATCCAATTAGTGATTTTCTGTCATCGGTTGAACATTTAGGTCATTTTCGTCCACCCAAGGCTTATTCTAATCCAATTAGGGTTTTTAACCGATCTTGTGAATCCAATAAGTGATTTTGTATCACTGGTGGAATATTTAGGTCATTTTCGTCCTCCCAAGGCTTATTCTAATCGAATTAGAGGTTTTAGCAAATCTTATGCATCCAATAAGTGCGTTTGTGTCATTGGTTGAACATTTAGGTCATTTTCGTCCTCCTTAGACTTATTGTAATCCAATTAGGGTTTTTAACCAATCTTGTGCATCCAATAAGTGATTTTGTGTCATTGGTTAAACATTTAGGTCATTTTCGTCCTCCCTAAGCTTATTCTAATCCAATAAGGGTTTTTAACAAATCTTGTACATCCAATATGTGATTTTTTGTGATTTTGTGTCACTGGTTGAATATTTAGGTCATTTTTGTCCTTCCAAGGCTTATTCTAATCCAATTACAGGTTTTAGCCAATCTTATGCATCCAATAAGTACGTTTGTGTCATTGGTTGAACATTTATGTCATTTTCGTCCTCCCTAGGCCTATTATAATCCAATTACGTTTTTTAACCAATCTTGTGCATCCAATAGGAGATTTTGTGTCATTGGTTGAACTTTTAGGACATTTTCGTCCACCCAAGACTTATTCTAATCCAATTAGGGTTTTTAACCAATCTTGTGGATCCAATAATTTCGTTTGTGTCATTGGTTGAACATTTAGGTCATTTTTGTCCTCCTTAGACTTATTCTAATCCAATTAGGGTTTTTAACCAATCTTGTGTATCCAATAAGAGATTTTATGTCATTGGTTGAACATTTAGGTCATTTTCGTCAACCCAAGGCTTATTCTAATCCAATTAGGGTTTTTAACCAATCTTGTGGATCCAATAAGTGCATTTTTGTAATTGGTTGAACATTTAGATCATTTTCATCCTCCCTAGGCCTATTCTAATCCAATTATGGTTTTTAACCAATCTTGTGCATCCAATAATTGATTTTGTGTCATTGGTTGAACATTTAGGTCATTTTCGTCCTCCATATGCTTATTCTAATCCAATTAGGGTTTTTAACCAATCTTGTGCATCCAATAAGTGATTTTGTGTCATTGGTTGAACACTTAGGTCATTTTCGTCCTCAATATGCTTATTCTAATCCAATTAGGGTTTTTAACCAATCTTCTGCATCCAATAAGTGCGTTTGTGTAATTGGTTGAACATTTAGGTCATTTTCGTCCTCCCTAGGCCTATTCTTATCATATTACGGTTTTTAACCAATCTTGTGATAAGTCATTTTGTGTCATTGGTTGAACATTTAGGTCAGTTTCGTCCTCCATAGACTTATTCTAATCCAATTAGGGTTTTTAACCAATATTATGCATCCAATAAGTGCGTTTGTGTCATTGAATGAACAAATTAGATCATTTTCGTCCTCCTCAGGATTATTCAAATCCAATTAGGGTTTTTAACCAATCTTGTGAATCCAATAAGTGATTTTGTATCTTTGGTTGAACATTTATGTTGTTTTCGTCCTTTCTAGGCCTATTCTAATCCAATTAGGGTTTTTAACCAATCTTGTGCATCCAATTAGTGATTTTCTGTCATCGGTTGAATATTTAGGTCATTTTCGTCCACCCAATGCTTATTCCAATCAAATTAGGGTTTTTAACCAATCTTGTGAATCCAATAAGTGATTTTGTGTCATCGGTTGAATATTGAGGTCATTTTCGTCCTTCCAAGGCTTATTCTAATCCAATTACAGGTTTTAGCCAATCTTATGCATCCAATAAGTGTGTTTGTGTCATTGGTTGAACATTTAGGTCATTTTCGTCCTCTCTAGGCCTATTCTAATCCAATTACGGTTTTTAACCAATCTTGTGCATCCAATAAGAGATTTTGTGTCATTGGTTGAACTTTTAGGTCATTTTCGTCCACCCAAGGCTTATTCGAATCCAATTATGGTTTTTAACTAATCTTATGGATCCAATAATTGCGTTTGTGTCATTGGTTGAACAATTAGGTAATTTTCATCCTCCATAAACTTATTCTAATCCAATTAGGGTTTTTAACCATTCGTGTGTATCCAATTATAGACTTTGTGTCATTGGTTGAACATTTATGTCATTTTCGTCAACCCAAGGCTTATTCTAATCCAACTAGGGTTTTTAACCAACCTTGTGGATCCAATAAGTGCATTTTTGTCATTGGTTGAACATTTAGGTCATTTTCGTCCACCCAAGGCTTATTCTAATCCAATTAGGGTTTTTAGCCAATCTTGTGCATCCAATAAGTGATTTTTGTGTCATTGGTTGAATATTTAGTTCATTTTTGTCCTCCCTAGGCTTATTCAATTCTAATTAGGGTTTTTAACCAATCTTATGCATCCAATAAGTGCGTTTATGTCATTGGTTGAACATTTAGGTCATTTTCGTCCTCCCTAGGATTATTCAAATCCAATTAGGGTTTTTAACCAATCTTGTGCATCCAATAAGTGATTTTGTGTCATTGGTTGAACATTTAGGTCATTTTCGTCCTCAACAGGCTTATTATAATCCAATTAGGGTTTTTAACAAATCTTCTACATCCAATAAGTGCGTTTGTGTCATTGGTTGAACATTTAGGTCATTTTCGTCCTCTCTAGGCCTATTCTAATCCAATTACGGCTTTTAACCAATCTTGTGCATCCAATAAGAGATTTTGTGTCATTGGTTGAACTTTTAGGTCATTTTCGTCCACCCAAGGCTTATTCGAATCCAATTATGGTTTTTAACTAATCTTGTGGATCCAATAATTGCGTTTGTGTCATTGGTTGAACAATTAGGTCATTTTCATCCTCCATAAACTTATTCTAATCCAATTAGGGTTTTTAACCATTCGTGTGTATCCAATTATAGACTTTGTGTCATTGGTTGAACATTTATGTCATTTTCGTCAACCCAAGGCTTATTCTAATCCAACTAGGGTTTTTAACCAACCTTGTGGATCCAATAAGTGCATTTTTGTCATTGGTTGAACATTTAGGTCATTTTCGTCCACCCAAGGCTTATTCTAATCCAATTAGGGTTTTTAGCCAATCTTGTGCATCCAATAAGTGATTTTTGTGTCATTGGTTGAATATTTAGTTCATTTTTGTCCTCCCTAGGCTTATTCAATTCTAATTAGGGTTTTTAACCAATCTTATGCATCCAATAAGTGCGTTTATGTCATTGGTTGAACATTTAGGTCATTTTCGTCCTCCCTAGGATTATTCAAATCCAATTAGGGTTTTTAACCAATCTTGTGCATCCAATAAGTGATTTTGTGTCATTGGTTGAACATTTAGGTCATTTTCGTCCTCAATAGGCTTATTATAATCCAATTAGGGTTTTTAACAAATCTTCTACATCCAATAAGTGCGTTTGTGTCATTGGTTGAACATTTAGGTCATTTTCGTCCTCCCTAGGATTATTCAAATCCAATTAGGGTTTTTAACCAATATTGTGCATCCAATAAGTGATTTTGTGTAATTGGTTGAACATTTAGGTCATTTTCGTCCTTAATAGGCTTATTATAATCCAATTAGGGTTTTTTACCAATCTTCTACATCAAATAAGTGCGTTTGTGTCATTGGTTGAATATTTAGGTCATTTTCGTCCACACAAGGTTTATTCTAATCCAATTGGGGTTTTTAGCCAATCTTGTGCATCTAATAAGTGATTTTGTGTCATTGGTAGAATATTTAGGTCATTTTTGTCCTCCCTAGGCTTATTCAAATCTAATTAGGGTTTTAAACCAATCTTATGCATCCAATAAGTGATTTTGTGTCATTGGTTGAACATTTAGGTCGTTTTCGTTCTCCCTAGGCCTATTCTAATCTAATTACGGTTTTTAACCAATCTTGTTCATCCAATTAGTGATTTTCTGTCATCGGTTAAACATTTAGGTCACTTTCGTCCACCCAAGGCTTATTCTAATCCAATTAGGGTTTTTAACCAATCTTTTGCATTGAATAAGTGATTTTGTGTCATTTGGTTGAACATTTAGGTCATTTTCGTTCTCTCTAAGCTTATTCTAATCCAATAAGGGTTTTTAACAAATCTTGTACATCCAATATGTGATTTTGTGTCATTGGTTGAATATTTAGGTCGTTTTCGTCCTTCCAAGGCTTATTCTAATCCAATTACAGGTTTTAGTAAATTTTATGCATCCAATAAGTGCGTTTGTGTCATTGGCTGAACATTTAGGTTATTTTCGTCCTCCCTAGGCCTATTCTAATCCAATTACGGTTTTTAACCAATCTTGTGCTTCCAAAAAGTGATTTTGTGTCATTGGTTGAACATTTAGGTCATTTTCGTCCACCCAAGGCTTATTCTAATCCAATTGGGGTTTTTAGCCAATCTTGTGCATCCAATAAGTAATTTTGTGTCATTGGTTGAATATTTAGGTCATTTTTGTCCTCCATAGGCTTATTCAAATCTAATTAGGGTTTTTAACCAATCTTATGCATGCAATAAGTGCGTTTGTGTCATTGGTTGATCATTTAGGTCATTTTCGTCCTCCCTAGGATTATTCAAATCCAATTAGGGTTTTTAACCAATCTTGTGCATCCAATAAGTGATTTTGTGTCTTTGGTTGAACATTTAGGTCGTTTTCGTCCTCCCTAGGCCTATTCTAATATAATTACGGTTTTTAACCAATCTTGTGCATCCAATTAGTGATTTTCTGTCATCGGTTGAACATTTAGGTCATTTTCGTCCACCCAAGGCTTATTCTAATCCAATTAGGGTTTTTAACCGATCTTGTGAATCCAATAAGTGATTTTGTATCATTGGTTGAATATTTAGGTCATTTTCGTCCTCCCAAGGCTTATTCTAATCGAATTAGAGGTTTTAGCAAATCTTATGCATCCAATAAGTGCGTTTGTGTCATTGGTTGAAAATTTAGGTCATTTTCGTCCTCCTTAGACTTATTGTAATCCAATTAGGGTTTTTAACCAATCTTGTGCATCCAATATGTGATTTTGTGTCATTGTTTGCACATTTAGTTCATTATCATCCTCCCTAGGCTTATTCTAATCCAATTAGGGTTTTTAACCAATCTTGTGCATCCAATAAGTGATTTTGTGCCATTGGTTGAACATTTAGGTCATTTTCGTCCTCCCTAAGCTTATTCTAATCCAATAAGGGTTTTTAACAAATCTTGTACATCCAATATGTGATTTTTTGTGATTTTGTGTCACTGGTTGAATATTTAGGTCATTTTCGTCCTTCCAAGGCTTATTCTAATCCAATTACAGGTTTTAGCCAATCTTATGCATCCAATAAGTACGTTTGTGTCATTGGTTGAACATTTATGTCATTTTCGTCCTCCCTAGGCCTATTCTAATCCAATTACGTTTTTTAACCAATCTTGTGCATCCAATAGGAGATTTTGTGTCATTGGTTGAACTTTTAGGTCATTTCTGTCCACCCAAGACTTATTCTAATCCAATTAAGGTTTTTAACCAATCTTGTGGATCCAATAATTTCGTTTGTGTCATTGGTTGAACATTTAGGTCATTTTTGTCCTCCTTAGACTTATTCTAATCCAATTAGGGTTTTTAACCAATCTTGTGTATCCAATAAGAGATTTTGTGTCATTGGTTGAACATTTAGGTCATTTTCGTCAACCCAAGGCTTATTCTAATCCAATTAGGGTTTTTAACCAATCTTATGGATCCAATAAGTGCATTTTTGTAATTGGTTGAACATTTAGATCATTTTCATCCTCCCTAGGCCTATTCTAATCCAATTACGGTTTTTAACCAATCTTGTGCATCCAATAAGTGATTTTGTGTCATTGGTTGAACATTTAGGTCATTTCCGTCCTCCATATGCTTATTCTAATCCAATTAGGGTTTTTAACCAATCTTGTGCATCCAATAAGTGATTTTGTGTCATTGGTTGAACATTTAGGTCATTTTCGTCCACCCAAGGCTTATTCTAATCCAATTAGGGTTTTTAGCCAATCTTGTGCATCCAATAAGTGATTTTTGTATCATTGGTTGAATATTTAGTTCCTTTTTGTGCTCCCTAGGCTTATTCAAATCTAATTAGGGTTTTTAACCAATCTTATGCATCCAATAAGTACGTTTGTGTCATTGGTTGAACATTTAGGTCATTTTCGTCCTCCCTAGGATTATTCAAATCCAATTAGGGTTTTTAACCAATCTTGTGCATCCAATAAGTGATTTTGTGTCATTGGTTGAACATTTAGGTCATTTTCGTCCTCAATAGGCTTATTATAATCCAATTAGGGTTTTTAACGAATCTTCTACATCCAATAAGTGCGTTTGTGTCATTGGTTGAACATTTAGGTCATTTTCGCCCTCCCTAGGCCTATTCTAATCCAATTACGGTTTTTAACCAATCTTGTGCTTCCAATAAGTGATTTTGTGTCATTGGTTGAACATTTAGGTCATTTTCGTCCACCCAAGGCTTATTCTAATCCAATTGGGGTTTTTAGCCAATCTTGTGCATCCAATAAGTGATTTTGTGTCATTGGTAGAATATTTAGGTCATTTTTGTCCTCCCTATGCTTATTCAAATCTAATTAGGGTTTTAAACCAATCTTATGCATCCAATAAGTGCGTTTGTGTCATTGGTTGAAAATTTAGGTCATTTTCGTCCTCCCTAGGATTATTCAAATCCAATTAGGGTTTTTAACCAATCTTGTGCATCCAATAAGTGATTTTGTGTTTTTGGTTGAACATTTAGGTCATTTTCGTCCTTCCTAGGCCTATTCTAATCTAATTACGGTTTTTAACCAATCTTGTTCATCCAATTAATGATTTTCTGTCATCGGTTAAACATTTAGGTCATTTTCGTCCACCCAAGGCTTATTCTAATCCAAATAGGGTTTTTAACCAATCTTGTGAATCCAATAAGTGATTTTGTGTCATTGGTTGAATATTTAGTTCATTTTCGTCCTCCAAAGGCTTATTTTAATCCAATTAGAGGTTTTAGCCAATCTTATGCATCCAATAAGTGCGTTTGTGTCATTGATTGAACATTTAGGTCATTTTCGTCAACCCAAGGCTTATTCTAATCCAATTAGGGTTTTTAACCATTCTTGTGGATCCAATAAGTGCATTTTTGTAATTGGTTGAACATTTAGATCATTTTCGTCCTCCCTAGACTTAATCTAATCCAATTACGGTTTTGATTCAATCTTCTGCATCCAATAAGTGCGTTTGTGTCATTGGTTGAACATTTAGGTCATTTTCGTCCTCCCTAAGCTTATTCTAATCCAATAAGGGTTTTTAACAAATCTTGTACATCCAATATGTGATTTTGTGTGATTTTGTGTCATTGGTTGAATATTTAGGTCATTTTCGTCCTCCCAAGGCTTATTCTAATCCAATTACAGGTTTTAGCCAATTTTATGCATCCAATAAGTTTGTTGTGTCATTGGTTGAACATTTATGCCATTTTCGTCCTCCCTAGGCCTATTCTAATCCAATTACGGTTTTTAACCAATCTTGTGCTTCCAATAAGTGATTTTGTGTCATTGGTTGAACATTTAGGTCATTTTCTTCCACCCAAGGCTTATTCAAATCCAATTGGGGTTTTTAGCCAATCTTGTGCATCCAATAAGTAATTTTGTGTCATTGGTTGAATATTTAGGTCATTTTTGTCCTCCCTAGGCTTATTCAAATCTAATTAGGGTTTTTAACCAATCTTATGCATCCAATAAGTGCGTTTGTGTCATTGGTTGAACATTTACGTCATTTTCGTGCTCCCTAGGATTATTCAAATCCAATTAGGGTTTTTAACCAATCTTGTGCATCCAATAAGTGATTTTGTGTCTTTGGTTGAACATTTAGGTCGTTTTCGTCCTCCCTAGGCCTATTCTAATCTAATTACGATTTTTAACCAATCTTGTGCATCCAATAAGTGAATTTGTGTCGTCGGTTGAACATTTAGGTCATTTTCGTCCTCCATAGGCTTTTTCTAATCCAATTAGGGTTTTTAACCAATCTTGTGCATCCAATAAGTGATTTTGTGTCATTGGTTGAACATTTAGGTCATTTTCATCCTCAATAGGGTTATTCTAATCCAATTAGGGTTTTTAACCAATCTTCTGCATTGAATAAGTGATTTTGTGTCATTTGGTTGAACAATTAGGTCGTTTTCGTCCTCCCTAGGCCTATTCTAATCTAATTACGGTTTTTAACTAATCTTGCGCTGCCAATAAGTGATTTTGTGTCATTGGTTGAACATTTAGGTCATTTTCGTTCACCCAATGCTTATTCTAATCCAATTAGGGTTTTTAGCCAATCTTGTGCATCCAATAAGTGATTTTTGTGTCATTGGTTGAATATTTAGTTCATTTTTGTCCTCCCTAGGCTTATTCAAATCTAATTAGGGTTTTAAACCAATCTTATGCATCCAATAAGTGCGTTTGTGTCATTGGTTGAACATTTAGGTCATTTTCGTCCTCCCTATCATTATTCAAATCCAATTAGGGTTTTTAACCAATCTTGTGCATCCAATAAGTGATTTTGTGTCATTGGTTGAACATTTAGGTCATTTTCGTCCTCAATAGGCTTATTATAATCCAATTAGGGTTTTTAACCAATCTTCTACATCCAATAAGTGCGTTTGTATCATTGGTTGAACATTTAGGTCATTTTCGCCCTCCCTAGGCCTATTCTAATCCAATTACGGTTTTTAACCAATCTTGTGCTTCCAATAAGTGATTTTGTGTCATTGGTTGAACATTTAGGTCATTTTCGTCCACCCAAGGCTTATTCTAATCCAATTGGGGTTTTTAGCCAATCTTGTGCATCCAATAAGTAATTTTGTGTCATTGGTTGAATATTTAGGTCATTTTTGTCCTCCCTAGGCTTATTCAAATCTAATTAGGGTTTTTAACCAATCTTATGCATGCAATAAGTGCGTTTGTGTCATTGGTTGATCATTTAGGTCATTTTCGTCCTCCCTAGGATTATTCAAATCCAATTAGGGTTTTTAACCAATCTTGTGCATCCAATAAGTGATTTTGTGTCTTTGGTTGAACATTTAGGTCGTTTTCGTCCTCCCTAGGCCTATTCTAATCTAATTACGGTTTTTAACCAATCTTGTTCATCCAATTAATGATTTTCTGTCATCGGTTAAACATTTAGGTCATTTTCGTCCACCCAAGGCTTATTCTAATCCAAATAGGGTGTTTAACCAATCTTGTGAATCCAATAAGTGATTTTGTGTCATTGGTTGAATATTTAGTTCATTTTCGTCCTCCCAAGGCTTATTTTAATCCAATTAGAGGTTTTAGCCAATCTTATGCATCCAATAAGTGCGTTTGTGTCATTGGTTGAACATTTAGGTCATTTTCGTCAACCCAAGGCTTATTCTAATCCAATTAGGGTTTTTAACCATTCTTGTGGATCCAATAAGTGCATTTTTGTCATTAGTTGAACATTTAGGTCATTTTCGTCCTCCCTAGACTTAATCTAATCCAATTAGGGTTTTGATTCAATCTTCTGCATCCAATAAGTGCGTTTGTGTCATTGGTTGAACATTTAGGTCATTTTCGTCCTCCCTAAGCTTATTCTAATCCAATAAGGGTTTTTAACAAATCTTGTACATCCAATATGTGATTTTGTGTGATTTTGTGTCATTGGTTGAATATTTAGGTCATTTTCGTCCTCCCAAGGCCTATTCTAATCCAATTACAGGTTTTAGCCAATTTTATGCATCCAATAAGTGTGTTGTGTCATTGGTTGAACATTTATGTCATTTTCGTCCTCCCTAGGCCTATTCTAATCCAATTACGGTTTTTAACCAATCTTGTGCTTCCAATAAGTGATTTTGTGTCATTGGTTGAACATTTAGGTCATTTTCTTCCACCCAAGGCTTATTCAAATCCAATTGGGGTTTTTAGCCAATCTTTTGCATCCAATAAGTAATTTTGTGTCATTGGTTGAATATTTAGGTCATTTTTGTCCTCCCTAGGCTTATTCAAATCTAATTAGGGTTTTTAACCAATCTTATGCATCCAATAAGTGCGTTTGTGTCATTGGTTGAACATTAAGGTCATTTTCGTGCTCCCTAGGATTATTCAAATCCAATTAGGGTTTTTAACCAATCTTGTGCATCCAATAAGTGATTTTGTGTCATTGGTTGAACATTTAGGTCATTTTCATCAACCCAAGGCTTATTCTAATCCAATTAGGGTTTTTAACCAATCTTCTACATCCAATAAGTGCGTTTGTATCATTGGTTGAACATTTAGGTCATTTTCGCCCTCCCTAGGCCTATTCTAATCCAATTACGGTTTTTAACCAATCTTGTGCTTCCAATAAGTGATTTTGTGTCATTGGTTGAACATTTAGGTCATTTTCGTCCACCCAAGGCTTATTCTAATCCAATTGGGGTTTTTAGCCAATCTTGTGCATCCAATAAGTAATTTTGTGTCATTGGTTGAATATTTAGGTCATTTTTGTCCTCCCTAGGCTTATTCAAATCTAATTAGGGTTTTTAACCAATCTTATGCATGCAATAAGTGCGTTTGTGTCATTGGTTGATCATTTAGGTCATTTTCGTCCTCCCTAGGATTATTCAAATCCAATTAGGGTTTTTAACCAATCTTGTGCATCCAATAAGTGATTTTGTGTCTTTGGTTGAACATTTAGGTCGTTTTCGTCCTCCCTAGGCCTATTCTAATATAATTACGGTTTTTAACCAATCTTGTGCATCCAATTAGTGATTTTCTGTCATCGGTAGAACATTTAGGTCATTTTCGTCCACCCAAGGCTTATTCTAATCCAATTAGGGTTTTTAACCGATCTTGTGAATCCAATAAGTGATTTTGTATCACTGGTTGAATATTTAGGTCATTTTCGTCCTCCCAAGGCTTATTCTAATCGAATTAGAGGTTTTAGCAAATCTTATGCATCCAATAAGTGCGTTTGTGTCATTGGTTGAACATTTAGGTCATTTTCGTCCTCCTTAGACTTATTGTAATCCAATTAGGGTTTTTAACCAATCTTGTGCATCCAATATGTGATTTTGTGTCATTGTTTGCACATTTAGTTCATTATCATCCTCCCTAGGCTTATTCTAATCCAATTAGGGTTTTTAACCAATCTTGTGCATCCAATAAGTGATTTTGTGTCATTGGTTGAACATTTAGGTCATTTTCGTCCTCCCTAAGCTTATTCTAATCCAATAAGGGTTTTTAACAAATCTTGTACATCCAATATGTGATTTTGTGTGATTTTGTGTCATTGGTTGAATATTTAGGTCATTTTCGTCCTTCCAAGGCTTATTCTAATCCAATTACAGGTTTTAGCCAATCTTATGCATCCAATAAGTACGTTTGTGTCATTGGTTGAACATTTATGTCATTTTCGTCCTCCCTAGGCCTATTCTAATCCAATTACGTTTTTTAACCAATCTTGTGCATCCAATAAGAGATTTTGTGTCATTGGTTGAACTTTTAGGTCATTTTCGTCCACCCATGGCTTATTCTAATCCAATTAGGGTTTTTAACCAATCTTGTGGATCCAATAATTGCGTTTGTGTCATTGGTTGAACATTTAGGTCATTTTCGTCCTCCTTAGACTTATTCTAATCCAATTAGGGTTTTTAACCAATCTTGTGTATCCAATAAGAGATTTTGTGTCATTGGTTGAACATTTAGGTCATTTTCGTCAACCCAAGGCTTATTCTAATCCAATTAGGGTTTTTAACCAATCTTGTAGATCCAATAAGTGCATTTTTGTCATTGGTTGAACATTTAGGTCATTTTCGTCCTCCCTAGGCTTATTCTAATCCAATTAGGGTTTTTAACCAATCTTGTGCATCCAATAAGTGATTTTGTGTCATTGGTTGAACATTTAGGTCATTTTCGTCCTCCCAAGGCTTATTCTCGTCCAATTAGGGTTTTTAACCAATCTTGTGCATCCAAAAAAGTATTTTGTGCCATAGTTTGAACATTTAGGTCATTTTCGTCCTCCCAAGGCTTATTCTCGTCCAATTAGGGTTTTTAACCAATCTTGTGCATCCAATAAGTACATTTGTGTCATTGGTTGAACATTTAGGTCATTTTCGTCCTCCCAAGGCTTATTCTCGTCCAATTAGGGTTTTTAACCAATCTTGTGCATCCAATGAGTGCTTTTGTGTCATTGGTTGAACATTTAGGTCATTTTCGTCCTCCCTAGGCTTATTCTCGTCCAATTAGGGTTTTTAACCAATCTTGTGCATCCAATAAGTACATTTGTGTCATTGGTTGAACATTTAGGTCGTTTTTCGTCCTCCCAATGCTTATTCTCGTCCAATTAGGGTTTTTAACCAATCTTGTGCATTCAATAAGTGATTTTGTGCCATCGGTTGAACATTTGGGTCATTTTCGTCCTCCCAAGACTTATTCTCGTCCAATTAGGGTTTTTAACCAATCTTGTGCATCCAATTAGTACATTTGTGTCATTGGTTGAACATTTAGGTCATTTTCGTCCTCCCAAGGCTTATTCTCGTCCAATTAGGGTTTTTAACCAATCTTGTGCATCCAATAAGTGATTTTGTGTCATTGGTTGAACATTTAGGTCATTTTCGTCCTCCCAAGGCTTATTCTCGTCCAATTAGGGTTTTTAACAAATCTTGTGCATCCAATACGTACATTTGTGACATTGGTTGAACATTTAGGTCATTTTCGTCCTCCCAAGGCTTATTCTCGTCCAATTAGGGTTTTTAACCAATCTTGTGCATCCAATAAGTGATTTTGTGTCATTGGTTGAACATTTAGGTCATTTTCGTCCTCCCAAGGCTTATTCTAATCCAATTAGGGTTTTTAACCAATCTTGTGCATTCAATAAGTGATTTTGTGTCATTGGTTGAACATTTAGGTCATTTTCGGTTTCCCTAGGCTTATTATAATCCAATTAGGGTTTTTAACCAATCTTGTGCATCCAATAAGTGATTTTGTGTCATTGGTTGAACATTTAGGTCATTTTCGTCCTCCCTAGGCATATTCTAATCCAATTAGGGTTTTTAACCAATCTTGTGCATCCAATAAGTGATTTTGTGTCATTGGTTGAACATTTAGGTCATTTTCGTCCTCCCTAGGCTTATTCTAATCCAATTAGGGTTTTTAACCAATCTTCTGCATCCAATAAGTGCGTTTGTGTCATTGGTTGAACATTTAGGTCATTTTCGTCCTCCCTAGGATTATTCAAATCCAATTAGGGTTTTTAACCAATCTTGTGCATCCAATAAGTGATTTTGTGTCATTGGTTGAACATTTAGGTCATTTTCGTCCTCAATAGGCTTATTATAATCCAATTAGGGTTTTTAACCAATCTTCTACATCCAATAAGTGCGTTTGATTCATTGGTTGAACATTTAGTGTTTTTTTCGCCCTCCCTAGGCCTATTCTAATCCAATTACGGTTTTTAACCAATCTTATGCTTCCAATAAGTGATTTTGTGTCATTGGTTGAACATTTAGGTCATTTTCGTCCACCCAAGGC
This sequence comes from Cicer chorassanicum, assembly GCA_037974735.1. Classification (NCBI taxonomy): domain Eukaryota; kingdom Viridiplantae; phylum Streptophyta; class Magnoliopsida; order Fabales; family Fabaceae; genus Cicer; species Cicer chorassanicum. The sequence continues at coordinate 36,389,934 of JBBPBP010000001.1, forward strand.
TTATTCTAATCCAATTAGGGTTTTTAGCCAATCTTGTGTATCCAATAAGTGATTTTGTGTCATTGGTAGAATATTTAGGTCATTTTTGTCCTCCCTAGGCTTATTCAAATCTAATTAGGGTTTTAAACCAATCTTATGCATCCAATAAGTGCGTTTGTGTCATTGGTTGAAAATTTAGGTCATTTTCGTCCTCCCTAGGATTATTCAAATCCAATTAGGGTTTTTAACCAATCTTGTGCATCCAATAAGTGATTTTGTGTCTTTGGTTGAACATTTAGGTCGTTTTCGTCCTCCCTAGGCCTATTCTTATCTAATTACGGTTTTTAACCAATCTTGTTCATCCAATTAATGATTTTCTGTCATCGGTTAAACATTTAGGTCATTTTCGTCCACCCAAGGCTTATTCTAATCCAAATAGGGTTTTTAACCAATCTTGTGAATCCAATAAGTGATTTTGTGTCATTGGTTGAATATTTAGTTCATTTTCGTCCTCCCAAGGCTTATTTTAATCCAATTAGAGGTTTTAGCCAATCTTATGCATCCAATAAGTGCGTTTGTGTCATTGGTTGAACATTTAGGTCATTTTCGTCAACCCAAGGCTTATTCTAATCCAATTAGGGTTTTTAACCATTCTTGTGGATCCAATAAGTGCATTTTTGTCATTAGTTGAACATTTAGGTCATTTTCGTCCTCCCTAGACTTAATCTAATCCAATTAGGGTTTTGATTCAATCTTCTGCATCCAATAAGTGCGTTTGTGTCATTGGTTGAACATTTAGGTCATTTTCGTCCTCCCTAAGCTTATTCTAATCCAATAAGGGTTGTTAACAAATCTTGTACATCCAATATGTGATTTTTTGTGATTTTGTGTCACTAGTTGAATATTTAGGTCATTTTTGTCCTTCCAAGGCTTATTCTAATCCAATTACAGGTTTTAGCCAATCTTATGCATCCAATAAGTACGTTTGTGTCATTGGTTGAACATTTATGTCATTTTCGTCCTCCCTAGGCCTATTCTAATCCAATTACGTTTTTTAACCAATCTTGTGCATCCAATTTGAGATTTTGTGTCATTGGTTGAACTTTTAGGACATTTTCGTCCACCCAAGACTTATTCTAATCCAATTAGGGTTTTTAACCAATCTTGTGGATCCAATAATTTCGTTTGTGTCATTGGTTGAACATTTAGGTCATTTTTGTCCTCCTTAGACTTATTCTAATCCAATTAGGGTTTTTAACCAATCTTGTGTATCCAATAAGAGATTTTGTGTCATTGGTTGAACATTTAGGTCATTTTCGTCAACCCAAGGCTTATTCTAATCCAATTAGGGTTTTTAACCAATCTTGTGGATCCAATAAGTGCATTTTTGTAATTGGTTGAACATTTAGATCATTTTCATCCTCCCTAGGCCTATTCTAATCCAATTATGGTTTTTAACCAATCTTGTGCATCCAATAATTGATTTTGTGTCATTGGTTGAACATTTAGGTCATTTTCGTCCTCCATATGCTTATTCTAATCCAATTAGGGTTTTTAACCAATCTTGTGCATCCAATAAGTGATTTTGTGTCATTGGTTGAACACTTAGGTCATTTTCGTCCACCCAAGGCTTATTCTAATCCAATTAGGGTTTTTAGCCAATCTTGTGAATCCAATAAGTGATTTTTGTATCATTGGTTGAATATTTAGTTCCTTTTTGTGCTCCCTAGGCTTATTCAAATCTAATTAGGGTTTTTAACCAATCTTATGCATCCAATAAGTGCGTTTGTGTCATTGGTTGAACATTTAGGTCATTTTCGTCCTCCCTAGGATTATTCAAATCCAATTAGGGTTTTTAACCAATCTTGTGCATCCAATAAGTGATTTTGTGTCATTGGTTGAACATTTAGGTCATTTTCGTCCTCAATAGGCTTATTATAATCCAATTAGGATTTTTAACCAATCTTCTACATCCAATAAGTGCGTTTGTGTCATTGGTTGAACATTTAGTGTTTTTTTCGCCCTCCCTAGGCCTATTCTAATCCAATTACGGTTTTTAACCAATCTTATGCTTCCAATAAGTGATTTTGTGTCATTGGTTGAACATTTAGGTCATTTTCGTCCACCCAAGGCTTATTCTAATCCAATTAGGGTTTTTAGCCAATCTTGTGTATCCAATAAGTGATTTTGTGTCATTGGTAGAATATTTAGGTCATTTTTGTCCTCCCTAGGCTTATTCAAATCTAATTAGGGTTTTAAACCAATCTTATGCATCCAATAAGTGCGTTTGTGTCATTGGTTGAAAATTTAGGTCATTTTCGTCCTCCCTAGGATTATTCAAATCCAATTAGGGTTTTTAACCAATCTTGTGCATCCAATAAGTGATTTTGTGTCTTTGGTTGAACATTTAGGTCGTTTTCGTCCTTCCTAGGCCTATTCTAATCTAATTACGGTTTTTAACCAATCTTGTTCATCCAATTAATGATTTTCTGTCATCGGTTAAACATTTAGGTCATTTTCGTCCACCCAAGGCTTATTCTAATCCAAATAGGGTTTTTAACCAATCTTGTGAATCCAATAAGTGATTTTGTGTCATTGGTTGAATATTTAGTTCATTTTCGTCCTCCCAAGGCTTATTTTAATCCAATTAGAGGTTTTAGCCAATCTTATGCATCCAATAAGTGCGTTTGTGTCATTGGTTGAACATTTAGGTCATTTTCGTCAACCCAAGGCTTATTCTAATCCAATTAGGGTTTTTAACCATTCTTGTGAATCCAATAAGTGCATTTTTGTCATTAGTTGAACATTTAGGTCATTTTCGTCCTCCCTAGACTTAATCTAATCCAATTAGGGTTTTGATTCAATCTTCTGCATCCAATAAGTGCGTTTGTGTCATTGGTTGAACATTTAGGTCATTTTCGTCCTCCCTAAGCTTATTCTAATCCAATAAGGGTTTTTAACAAATCTTGTACATCCAATATGTGATTTTGTGTGATTTTGTGTCATTGGTTGAATATTTAGGTCATTTTCGTCCTCCCAAGGCCTATTCTAATCCAATTACAGGTTTTAGCCAATTTTATGCATCCAATAAGTGTGTTGTGTCATTGGTTGAACATTTATGTCATTTTCGTCCTCCCTAGGCCTATTCTAATCCAATTACGGTTTTTAACCAATCTTGTGCTTCCAATAAGTGATTTTGTGTCATTGGTTGAACATTTAGGTCATTTTCTTCCACCCAAGGCTTATTCAAATCCAATTGGGGTTTTTAGCCAATCTTTTGCATCCAATAAGTAATTTTGTGTCATTGGTTGAATATTTAGGTCATTTTTGTCCTCCCTAGGCTTATTCAAATCTAATTAGGGTTTTTAACCAATCTTATGCATCCAATAAGTGCGTTTGTGTCATTGGTTGAACATTAAGGTCATTTTCGTGCTCCCTAGGATTATTCAAATCCAATTAGGGTTTTTAACCAATCTTGTGCATCCAATAAGTGATTTTGTGTCATTGGTTGAACATTTAGGTCATTTTCATCAACCCAAGGCTTATTCTAATCCAATTAGGGTTTTTAACCAATCTTGTGCATCCAATAATTGATTTTGTGTCATTGGTTGAACATTTAGGTCATTTTCGTCCTTCATATGCTTATTCTAATCCAATTAGGGTTTTTAACCAATCTTGTGCATCCAATAAGTGATTTTGTGTCATTGGTTGAACACTTAGGTCATTTTCGTCCACCCAAGGCTTATTCTAATCCAATGAGGGTTTTTAGCCAATCTTGTGCATCCAATAAGTGATTTTTGTATCATTGGTTGAATATTTAGTTCCTTTTTGTGCTCCCTAGGCTTATTCAAATCTAATTAGGGTTTTTAACCAATCTTATGCATCCAATAAGTGCGTTTGTGTCATTGGTTGAACATTTAGGTCATTTTCGTCCTCCCTAGGCCTATTCTAATCCAATTACGGTTTTTAACCAATCTTGTGCTTCCAATAAGTGATTTTGTGTCATTGGTTGAACATTTAGGTCATTTTCTTCCACCCAAGGCTTATTCAAATCCAATTGGGGTTTTTAGCCAATCTTTTGCATCCAATAAGTAATTTTGTGTCATTGGTTGAATATTTAGGTCATTTTTGTCCTCCCTAGGCTTATTCAAATCTAATTAGGGTTTTTAACCAATCTTATGCATCCAATAAGTGCGTTTGTGTCATTGGTTGAACATTTAGGTCATTTTCGTCCTCCCTAGGATTATTCAAATCCAATTAGGGTTTTTAACCAATCTTGTGCATCCAATAAGTGATTTTGTGTCATTGGTTGAACATTTAGGTCATTTTTGTCCTCAATAGGCTTATTATAATCCAATTAGGGTTTTTAACCAATCTTCTACATCCAATAAGTGCGTTTGTATCATTGGTTGAACATTTAGGTCATTTTCGCCCTCCCTAGGCCTATTCAAATCCAATTACGGTTTTTAACCAATCTTGTGCTTCCAATAAGTGATTTTGTGTCATTGGTTGAACATTTAGGTCAATTTCGTTCACCCAAGGCTTATTCTAATCCAATTGGGGTTTTTAGCCAATCTTGTGCATCCAATAAGTGATTTTGTGTCATTGGTAGAATATTTAGGTCATTTTTGTCCTCCCTAGGCTTATTCAAATCTAATTAGGGTTTTAAACCAATCTTATGCATCCAATAAGTGCGTTTGTTTCATTGGTAGAACATTTAGGTCATTTTCGTCCTCCCTAGGATTATTCAAATCCAATTAGGGTTTTTAACCAATCTTGTGCATCCAATAAATGATTTTGTGTCATTTGGTTGAACAATTAGGTCGTTTTCGTCCTCCCTAGGCCTATTCTAATCTAATTACGGTTTTTAACCAATCTTGTGCATCCAATTAGTGATTTTCTGTCATCAGTTGAACATTTAGGTCATTTTCGTCCACCCAAGGCTTATTCTAATCCAATTAGGATTTTTAACAGATCTTGTGAATCCAATAAGTGATTTAGTGTCATTGGTTGAATATTTTGGTCATTTTCGTCCTCCCAAGGCTTATTCTAATCGAATTAGAGGTTTTAGCCAATCTTATGCATCCAATAAGTGCGTTTGAGTCATTGGTTGAACATTTAGGTCATTTTCGTCCTCCTTAGACTTATTGTAATCCAATTAGGGTTTTTAACCGATCTTGTGCATCCAATATGTGATTTTGTGTCATTGTTTGCACATTTAGTTCATTTTCATCCTCCCTAGGCTTATTCTAATCCAATTAGGGTTTTTAACCAATCTTGTGCATCCAATAAGTGATTTTGTGTCTTTGGTTGAACATTTAGGTCATTTTCTTCCTCCTTAGACTTATTCTAATCCAATTAGGGTTTTTAACCAATCTTCTGCATCCAATAAGTGATTTTTGTGTCATGGGTTGAATATTTAGTTCATTTTTGTCCTCCCTAGGCTTATTCAAATCTAATTAGGGTTTTTAACCGATCTTATGCATCCAATAAGTGCGTTTGTGTCATTGGTTGAACATTTAGGTCATTTTCGTCCTCCCTAGGATTATTCAAATCCAATTAGGGTTTTTAACCAATCTTGTGCATCCAATAAGTGATTTTGTGTCATTGGTTTCACATTTAGGTCATTTTCGTCCACCCAAGGCTTATTCTAATCCAATTAGGGTTTTTAACCAATCTTGTGAATCCAATAAGTGATTTTGTGTCATTGGTTGAATATTTAGGTCATTTTCGTCCTCCCAAGGCTTATTCTAATCCAATTAGAGGTTTTAGCCAATCTTATGCATCCAATAAGTGCGTTTGTGTCATTGGTTGAACATTTAGGTCATTTTCGTCCTCCCTAGGCCTATTCTAATCTAATTACGGTTTTTAACCAATCTTGTGCTTCCAATAAGTGATTTTGTGTCATTGGTTGAACATTTAGGTCATTTTCGTCCACCCAAGGCTTATTCTAATTCAATTGGGGTTTTTAGCCAATCTTGTGCATCCAAAAACTAATTTTGTGTCATTGGTGGAATATTTAGGTCATTTTTGTCCTCGCTAGGCTTATTCAATTCTAATTAGCGTTTTTAACCAATCTTATGCATCCAATAAGTGCGTTTGTGTCATTGGTTGAACATTTAGGTCATTTTCGTCCTCCCTAGGATTTTTCAAATCCAATTAGGGTTTTTAACCAAACTTGTGCATCCAATAAGTGATTTTGTGTCTTTGGTTGAACATTTAAGTCGTTTTCATACTCCCTAGGCTTATTCTAATCCAATAAGGGTTTTTAACCAATCTTGTGCATCCAATAAGTGATTTTGTGTCATTGGTTGAACATTTAGGTCATTTTCGTCCTCCCTAAGCTTATTCTAATCCAATAAGGGTTTTTAACAAATCTTGTACATCCAATATGTGATTTTGTGTGATTTTGTGTCATTGGTTGAATATTTAGGTCATTTTCGTCCTTCTAAGGCTTATTCTAATCCAATTACAGGTTTTAGCCAATCTTATGCATCCAATAAGTGCGTTTGTGTCATTGGTTGATCATTTATGTCATTTTCGTCCTCCCTAGGCCTATTCTAATCCAATTGCAGTTTTTAACCAAGGTCATTTTCGTCCACCCAAGGCTTATTCTAATCCAATTAGGGTTTTTATCCAATCTTGTGGATCCAATAATTGCGTTTGTGTCATTGGTTGAACATTTAGGTCATTTTCGTCCTCCTTAGACTTATTCTAATCCAATTAGGGTTTTTAACCAATCTTGTGTATCCAATAAGAGATTTTGTGTCATTGGTTTAACATTTAGGTCATTTTCGTCAACCCAAGGCTTATTCTAATCCAATTAGGGTTTTTAACCAATCTTGTGGATCCAATAAGTGCATTTTTGTCATTGGTTGAACATTTAGGTCATTTTCGTCCTCCCTACGCTTATTCTAATCCAATTAGGGTTTTTAACCAATCTTCTGCATCCAATAAGTGCGTTGGTGTCATTGGTTGAACATTTAGGTCATTTTCGTCCTCCCTAGGCCTATTCTAAACCAATTACGGTTTTTAACCATTCTTGTGCATCCAATAAGTGATTTTGTGTCATTGGTTGAACATTTAGGTAATTTTCGTCCACCATAGGCTTATTCTAATCCAATTAGGGTTTTTAACAAATCTTCTGCATCCAATAAGTGCATTTGTCTCATTCGTTGAACATTAAGGTCATTTTCGTCCTCCCTAGGCTTATTGTAATCCAACTAGGGTTTTTAACCAATCTTGTGCATCTAATAAGAGATTTTGTGTCATTAGTTGAACATTTAGGTCATTTTCGTCAACCCAAGGCTTATTCTAATCCAATTAGGGTTTTTAACCAATCTTGTGCATCCAATAAGTGATTTTGTATATTTGGTTGAACATTTAGGTCATTTTCGTCCTCCCTAGGCCTATTCTAATCCAATTAGGGTTTTTAACTAATCTTGTGCATCCAATTAGTGATTTTTTGTCATCTGTTGAACATTTAGGTCATTTTCGTTAACCCATGGCTTATTCTAATCCAATTAGGGTTTTTAACCGATCTTGTGAATCCAATAAGTGATTTTGTGTCATTGGTTGAATATTTAGGTCATTTTCGTCCTCCTAAGGCTTATTCTAATCGAATTACAGGTTTTAGCCAATCTTATGCATCCAATAAACGCGTTTGTGCCATTGGTTGAACATTTAGGTCATTTTCGTCCTCCTTAGACTTTTTGTAATCCAATTAGGGTTTTTAACCAATCTTGTGCATCCAATATGTGATTTTGTGTCATTGTTTTCACATTTAGTTCATTATCATCCTCCCTAGGCTTATCCTAATCCAATTAGGGTTTTTAACCAATCTTGTGCATCCAATAAGTGATTTTGTGTCATTGGTTGAACATTTAGGTCATTTTCGTCCTCCCTAAGCTTATTCTAATCCAATAAGGGTTTTTAATAAATCTTGTACATCCAATATGTGATTTTGTGTGATTTTGTGTCATTGGTTGAATATTTAGGTCATTTTCGTCCTTCCAAGGCTTATTCTAATCCAATTACAGGTTTTAGCCAATCTTATGCATCCAATAAGTACGTTTGTGTCATTGGTTGAACATTTATGTCATTTTCGTCCTACCTAGGCCTATTCTAATCCAATTACGTTTTTTAACCAATCTTGTGCATCCAATAAGAGATTTTATGTCATTGGTTGAACTTTTAGGTCATTTTCGTCCACCCATGGCTTATTCTAATCCAATTAGGGTTTTTAACCAATCTTGTGGATCCAATAATTGCGTTTGTGTCATTGGTTGAACATTTAAGTCATTTTCGTCCTCCTTAGACTTATTCTAATCCAATTAGGGTTTTTAACCAATCTTGTGTATCCAATAAGAGATTTTGTGTCATTGGTTGAACATTTAGGTCATTTTCGTCAACCCAAGGCTTATTCTAATCCAATTAGGGTTTTTAACCAATCTTGTAGATCCAATAAGTGCATTTTTGTCATTGGTTGAACATTTAGGTCATTTTCGTCCTCCCTAGGCTTATTCTAATCCAATTAGGGTTTTTAACCAATCTTGTGCATCCAATAAGTGATTTTGTGTCATTGGTTGAACATTTAGGTCATTTTCGTCCTAAATATGCTTATTCTAATCCAATTAGGGTTTTTAACCAATCTTCTGCATCCAATAAGTGCGTTTGTGTCATTGTTTGAACATTTAGGTCATTTTTGTCCTCCCTAGGCCTATTCTAATCAAATTACGGTTTTTAACCAATCTTGTGCATCCAATAAGTGATTTTGTGTCATTAGTTGAACATTTAGGTCATTTTCGTCCTCCATATGCTTATTCTAATCCAATTAGGGTTTTTAACCAATCTTCTGCATCCAATAAGTGCGTTTGTGTCATTGGTTGAACATTTAGGTCATTTTCATCCTCCCTAGGCTTATTTTAATCCAATTAGGGTTTTTAACCAATCTTGTGCATCCAATAAGTGATTTTGTGTCATTGGTTGAACATTTTGGTCATTTTCGTCCTCAATATGCTTATTTTAATCCAATTAGGGTTTTGAACCAATCTTCTGCATCCAATAAGTGCGTTTGTGTCATTGGTTGAACATTTAGGTCATTTTCGTCCTCCTTAGACTTATTGTAATCCAATTAGGGTTTTTAACCAATCTTGTGCATCCAATATGTGATTTTGTGTCATTGTTTGCACATTTAGTTCATTTTCATCCTCCCTAGGCTTATTCTAATCCAATTAGGGTTTTTAACCAATCTTGTGCATGCAATAAGTGATTTTGTGTCTTTGGTTGAACATTTAGGTCATTTTCGTCCTCCTTAGACTTATTCTAGTCCAATTAGGGTTTTTAACCAATCTTGTGTATCCAATAAGAGATTTTGTGTCATTGGTTGAACATTTAGGTCATTTGCGTCAACCCAAGGCTTATTCTAATCCAATTAGGGTTTTTAACCAATCTTGTGGATCCAATAAGTGCATTTTTGTCATTGGTGGAACATTTAGGTCATTTTCGTCCTCCCTAGGCTTATTCTAATCCAATTAGGGTTTTTAACCAATATTGTGCATCCAATAAGTGATTTTGTGTCATTGGTTCAATATTTATGTCATTTTTGTCCTCCCTAGGCTTATTCAAATCTAATTAGGGTTTTTAACCAATATTATGCATCCAATAAGTGAGTTTGTGTCATTGGTTGAACAAATTAGATCATTTTCGTCCTCCCTAGGATTATTCAAATCCAATTAAGGTTTTTAACCAATCTTGTGCATCCAATCAGTGATTTTGTATATTTGGTTGAACATTTAGGTCATTTTCGTCCTCCCTAGGCCTATTCTAATCCAATTAGGGTTTTTAACCAATCTTGTGCATCCAATCAGTGATTTTGTATATTTGGTTGAACATTTATGTCATTTTCGTCCTCCCTAGGCCTATTCTAATCCAATTACGTTTTTTAACCAATCTTGTGCATCCAATAAGAGATTTTGCGTCATTGGTTGAACTTTTAGGTCATTTTCGTCCACCCATGGCTTATTCTAATCCAATTAGGATTTTTAACCAATCTTGTGGATCCAATAATTGCGTTTGTGTCATTGGTTGAACATTTAGGTCATTTTCGTCCTCCTTAGACTTATTCTAATCCAATTAGGGTTTTTAACCAATCTTGTGTATCCAATAAGAGATTTTGTGTCATTGGTTGAACATTTAGGTCATTTTCGTCAACCCAAGGCTTATTCTAATCCAATTAGGGTTTTTAACCAATCTTGTAGATCCAATAAGTGCATTTTTGTCATTGGTTGAACATTTAGGTCATTTTCGTCCTCCCTAGGCTTATTCTAATCCAATTAGGGTTTTTAACCAATCTTGTGCATCCAATAAGTGATTTTGTGTCATTGGTTGAACATTTAAGTAATTTTCGTCCACCATAGGCTTATTCTAATCCAATTAGGGTTTTTAACCAATCTTCTGCATCCAATAAGTGCATTTGTGTCATTGGTTGAACATTAAGGTCATTTTCGTCCTCCCTAGGCTTATTGTAATCCAACTAGGGTTTTTAACCAATCTTGTGCATCCAATAAGAGATTTTGTGTCATTAGTTGAACATTTAGGTCATTTTCGTCAACCCAAGGCTTATTCTAATCCAATTAGGGTTTTTAACCAATCTTGTGCATCCAATAAGTGATTTTGTATATTTGGTTGAACATTTAGGTCATTTTCGTCCTCCCTAGGCCTATTCTAATCCAATTAGGGTTTTTAACCAATCTTGTGCATCCAATTAGTGATTTTCTGTCATCTGTTGAACATTTAGGTCATTTTAGTCAACCCATGGCTTATTCTAATCCAATTAGGGTTTTTAACCGATCTTGTGAATCCAATAAGTGATTTTGTGTCATTGGTTGAATATTTAGGTCATTTTCGTCCTCCTAAGGCTTATTCTAATCGAATTAGAGGTTTTAGCCAATCTTATGCATCCAATAAACGCGTTTGTGTCATTGGTTGAACATTTAGGTCATTTTCGTCCTCCTTAGACTTATTGTAATCCAATTAGGGTTTTTAACCAATCTTGTGCATCCAATATGTGATTTTGTGTCATTGTTTTCACATTTAGTTCATTATCATCCTCCCTAGGCTTATTCTAATCCAATTAGGGTTTTTAACCAATCTTGTGCATCCAATAAGTGATTTTGTGTCATTGGTTGAACATTTAGGTCATTTTCGTCCTCCCTAAGCTTTTTCTAATCCAATAAGGGTTTTTAACAAATCTTGTACATGCAATATGTGATTTTGTGTGATTTTGTGTCATTGGTTGAATATTTAGGTCATTTTCGTCCTTCCAAGGCTTATTCTAATCCAATTACAGGTTTTAGCCAATCTTATGCATCCAATAAGTACGTTTGTGTCATTGGTTGAACATTTATGTCATTTTCGTCCTCCCTAGGCCTATTCTAATCCAATTACGTTTTTTAACCAATCTTGTGCATCCAATAAGAGATTTTGTGTCATTGGTTGAACTTTTAGGTCATTTTCGTCCACCCATGGCTTATTCTAATCCAATTAGGGTTTTTAACCAATCTTGTGGATCCAATAATTGCGTTTGTGTCATTGGTTGAACATTTAGGTCATTTTCGTCCTCCTTAGACTTATTCTAATCCAATTAGGGTTTTTAACCAATCTTGTGTATCCAATAAGAGTTTTTGTGTCATTGGTTGAACATTTAGGTCATTTTCGTCAACCGAAGGCTTATTCTAATCCAATTAGGGTTTTTAACCAATCTTGTAGATCCAATAAGTGCATTTTTGTTATTGGTTGAACATTTAGGTCATTTTGGTCCTCCCTAGGCTTATTCTAATCCAATTAGGGTTTTTAACCAATCTTGTGCATCCAATAAGTGATTTTGTGTCATTGGTTGAACATTTAGGTCATTTTCGTCCTAAATATGCTTATTCTATTCCAATTAGGGTTTTTAACCAATCTTCTGCATCCAATAAGTGCTTTTGTGTCATTGGTTGAACATTTAGGTCATTTTCGTCCTCCCTAGGCCTATTCTAATCAAATTACGGTTTTTAACCAATCTTGTGCATCCAATAAGTGATTTTGTGTCATTAGTTGAACATTTAGGTCATTTTCGTCCTCCATATGCTTATTCTAATCCAATTAGGGTTTTTAACCAATCTTCTGCATCCAATAAGTGCGTTTGTGTCATTGGTTGAACATTTAGGTCATTTTCATTCTCCCTAGGCTTATTTTAATCCAATTAGGGTTTTTAACCAATCTTGTGCATCTAATAAGTGATTTTGTGTCATTGGTTGAACATTTTGGTCATTTTTGTCCTCAATATGCTTATTTTAATCCAATTAGGGTTTTGAACCAATCTTCTGCATCCAATAAGTGCGTTTGTGTCATTGGTTGAACATTTAGGTCATTTTCGTCCTCCTTAGACTTATTGTAATCCAATTAGGGTTTTAAACCAATCTTGTGCATCCAATATGTGATTTTGTGTCATTGTTTGCACATTTAGTTCATTTTCATCCTCCCTAGGCTTATTCTAATCCAATTAGGGTTTTTAACCAATCTTGTGCATCCAATAAGTGATTTTGTGTCTTTGGTTGAACATTTAGGTCATTTTCGTCCTCCTTAGACTTATTCTAGTCCAATTAGGGTTTTTAACCAATCTTGTGTATCCTATAAGAGATTTTGTGTCATTGGTTGAACATTTAGGTCATTTTCGTCAACCCAAGGCTTATTCAAATCCAATTAGGGTTTTTAACCAATCTTGTGGATCCAATAAGTGCATTTTTGTCATTGGTTGAACATTTAGGTCATTTTCGTCCTCCCTAGGCTTATTCTAATCCAATTAGGGTTTTTAACCAATCTTGTGCATCCAATAAGTGATTTTGTGTCATTGGTTCAATATTTATGTCATTTTTGTCCTCCCTAGGCTTATTCAAATCTAATTAGGGTTTTTAACCAATATTATGCATCCAATAAGTGAGTTTGTGTCATTGGTTCAACAAATTAGATCATTTTCGTCCTCCCTAGGCTTATTCAAATCCAATTAGGGTTTTTAACCAATCTTGTGCATCCAATAAGTGATTTTGTGTCATTGGTTGAACATTTAGGTCATTTTCGTCCTAAATATGCTTATTCTATTCCAATTAGGGTTTTTAACCAATCTTCTGCATCCAATAAGTGCTTTTGTGTCATTGGTTGAACATTTAGGTCATTTTCGTCCTCCCTAGGCCTATTCTAATCAAATTACGGTTTTTAACCAATCTTGTGCATCCAATAAGTGATTTTGTGTCATTAGTTGAACATTTAGGTCATTTTCGTCCTCCATATGCTTATTCTAATCCAATTAGGGTTTTTAACCAATCTTCTGCATCCAATAAGTGCGTTTGTGTCATTGGTTGAACATTTAGGTCATTTTCATCCTCCCTAGGCTTATTTTAATCCAATTAGGGTTTTTAACCAATCTTGTGCATCCAATAAGTGATTTTGTGTCATTGGTTGAACATTTTGGTAATTTTCGTCCTCAATATGCTTATTTTAATCCAATTAGGGTTTTGAACCAATCTTCTGCATCCAATAAGTGCGTTTGTGTCATTGGTTGAACATTTAGGTCATTTTCGTCCTCCTTAGACTTATTGTAATCCAATTAGGGTTTTTAACCAATCTTGTGCATCCAATATGTGATTTTGTGTCATTGTTTGCACATTTAGTTCATTTTCATCGTCCCTAGGCTTATTCTAATCCAATTAGGGTTTTTAACCAATCTTGTGCATCCAATAAGTGATTTTGTGTCTTTGGTTGAACATTTAGGTCATTTTCGTCCTCCTTAGACTTATTCTAATCCAATTAGGGTTTTTAACCAATCTTGTGTATCCAATAAGAGATTTTGTGTCATTGGTTGAACATTTAGGTCATTTTCCTCAACCCAAGGCTTATTCTAATCCAATTAGGGTTTTTAACCAATCTTGTGGATCCAATAAGTGCATTTTTGTCATTGGTTGAACATTTAGGTCATTTTCGTCCTCCCTAGGCTTATTCTAATCCAATTAGGGTTTTTAACCAATCTTGTGCATCCAATAAGTGATTTTGTGTCATTGGTTGAATATTTAGGTCATTTTTGTCCTCCTTAGGCTTATTCAAATCTAATTAGGGTTTTTCACCAATATTATGCATCCAATAAGTGAGTTTGTGTCATTGGTTGAACAAATTAGATCATTTTCGTCCTCCCTAGGATTATTCAAATCCAATTAGGGTTTTTAACCAATCTTGTGCATCCAATAAGTGATTTTGTATATTTGGTTGAACATTTAGGTCATTTTCGTCCTCCCTAGGCCTATTCTAATCCAATTAGGGTTTTTAACCAATCTTGTGCATCCAATTAGTGATTTTCTGTCATCTGTTGAACATTTAGGTCATTTTCGTCAACCCATGGCTTATTCTAATCCAATTAGGGTTTTTAACCGATCTTGTGAATCCAATAAGTGATTTTGTGTCATTGGTTGAATATTTAGGTCATTTTCGTCAACCTAAGGCTTATTCTAATCCAATTAGAGGTTTTAGCCAATCTTATGCATCCAATAAACGCGTTTGTGTCATTGGTTGACCATTTAGGTCATTTTCGTCCTCCTTAGACTTATTGTAATCCAATTAGGGTTTTTAACCAATCTTGTGCATCCAATATGTGATTTTGTGTCATTGTTTTCACATTTAGTTCATTATCATCCTCCCTAGGCTTATTCTAATCCAATTAGGGTTTCTAACCAATCTTGTGCATCCAATAAGTGATTTTGTGTCATTGGTTGAACATTTAGGTCATTTTCGTCCTCCCTAAGCTTATTCTAATCCAATAAGGGTTTTTAACAAATCTTGTACATCCAATATGTGATTTTGTGTGATTTTGTGTCATTGGTTGAATATTTAGGTCATTTTCGTCCTTCCAAGGCTTATTCTAATCCAATTACAGGTTTTAGCCAATCTTATGCATCCAATAAGTACGTTTGTGTCATTGGTTGAACATTTATGTCATTTTCGTCCTCCCTAGGCCTATTCTAATCCAATTACGTTTTTTAACCAATCTTGTGCATCCAATAAGAGATTTTGTGTCATTGGTTGAACTTTTAGGTCATTTTCGTCCACCCATGGCTTATTCTAATCCAATTAGGGTTTTTAACCAATCTTGTGGATCCAATAATTGCGTTTGTGTCATTGGTTGAACATTTAGGTCATTTTCGTCCTCCTTAGACTTATTCTAATCCAATTAGGGTTTTTAACCAATCTTGTGTATCCAATAAGAGATTTTGTGTCATTGGTTGAACATTTAGGTCATTTTCGTCAACCCAAGGCTTATTCTAATCCAATTAGGGTTTTTAACCAATCTTGTAGATCCAATAAGTGCATTTTTGTCATTGGTTGAACATTTAGGTCATTTTCGTCCTCCCTAGGCTTATTCTAATCCAATTAGGGTTTTTAACCAATCTTGTGCATCCAATAAGTGATTTTGTGTCATTGGTTGAACATTTAGGTAATTTTCGTCCACCATAGGCTTATTCTAATCCAATTAGGGTTTTTAACCAATCTTCTGCATCCAATAAGTGCATTTGTGTCATTGGTTGATTATTAAGGTCATTTTCGTCCTCCCTAGGCTTATTGTAATCCAACTAGGGTTTTTAACCAATCTTGTGCATCCAATAAGAGATTTTGTGTCATTAGTTGAACATTTAGGTCATTTTCGTCAACCCAAGGCTTATTCTAATCCAATTAGGGTTTTTAACCAATCTTGTGCATCCAATAAGTGATTTTGTATATTTGGTTGAACATTTAGGTCATTTTCGTCCTCCCTAGGCCTATTCTAATCCAATTAGGGTTTTTAACCAATCTTGTGCATCCAATTAGTGATTTTCTGTCATCTGTTGAACATTTAGGTCATTTTAGTCAACCCATGGCTTATTCTAATCCAATTAGGGTTTTTAACCGATCTTGTGAATCCAATAAGTGATTTTTTGTCATTGGTTGAATATTTAGGTCATTTTCGTCCTCGTAAGGCTTATTCTAATCGAATTAGAGGTTTTAGCCAATCTTATGCATCCAATAAACGCGTTTGTGTCATTGGTTGAACATTTAGGTCATTTTCGTCCTCCTTAGACTTTTTGTAATCCAATTAGGGTTTTTAACCAATCTTGTGCATCCAATATGTGATTTTGTGTCATTGTTTTCACATTTAGTTCATTATCATCCTCCCTAGGCTTATTTTAATCCAATTAGGGTTTTTAACCAATCTTGTGCATCCAATAAGTGATTTTGTGTCATTGGTTGAACATTTTGGTCATTTTCGTCCTCAATATGCTTATTTTAATCCAATTAGGGTTTTGAACCAATCTTCTGCATCCAATAAGTGCGTTTGTGTCATTGGTTGAACATTTAGGTCATTTTCGTCCTCCTTAGACTTATTGTAATCCAATTAGGGTTTTTAACCAATCTTGTGCATCCAATATGTGATTTTGTGTCATTGTTTGCACATTTAGTTCATTTTCATCCTCCCTAGGCTTATTCTAATCCAATTAGGGTTTTTAACCAATCTTGTGCATCCAATAAGTGATTTTGTGTCTTTGGTTGAACATTTAGGTCATTTTCGTCCTCCTTAGACTTATTCTAGTCCAATTAGGGTTTTTAACCAATCTTGTGTATCCTATAAGAGATTTTGTGTCATTGGTTGAACATTTAGGTCATTTTCGTCAACCCAAGGCTTATTCTAATCCAATTAGGGTTTTTAACCAATCTTGTGGATCCAATAAGTGCATTTTTGTCATTGGTTGAACATTTAGGTCATTTTCGTCCTCCCTAGGCTTATTCTAATCCAATTAGGGTTTTTAACCAATCTTGTGCATCCAATAAGTGATTTTGTGTCATTGGTTCAATATTTATGTCATTTTTGTCCTCCCTAGGCTTATTCAAATCTAATTAGGGTTTTTAACCAATATTATGCATCCAATAAGTGAGTTTGTGTCATTGGTTGAACAAATTAGATCATTTTCGTCCTCCCTAGGATTATTCAAATCCAATTAGGGTTTTTAACCAATCTTGTGCATCCAATAAGTGATTTTGTATATTTGGTTGAACATTTAGGTCATTTTCGTCCTCCCTAGGCCTATTCTAATCCAATTAGGGTTTTTAACCAATCTTGTGCATCCAATTAGTGATTTTCTGTCATCTGTTGAACATTTAGGTCATTTTCGTCAACCCATGGCTTATTCTAATCCAATTAGGGTTTTTAACCGATCTTATGAATCCAATAAGTGATTTTGTGTCATTGGTTGAATATTTAGGTCATTTTCGTCCTCCTAAGGCTTATTGTAATCCAATTAGGGTTTTTAACCAATCTTGTGCATCCAATATGTGATTTGGTGTCATTGTTTTCACATTTAGTTCATTATCATCCTCCCTAGGCTTATTCTAATCCAATTAGGGTTTCTAACCAATCTTGTGCATCCAATAAGTGATTTTGTGTCATTGGTTGAACATTTAGGTCATTTTCGTCCTCCCTAAGCTTATTCTAATCCAATAAGGGTTTTTAACAAATCTTGTACATCCAATATGTGATTTTGTGTGATTTTGTGTCATTGGTTAAATATTTAGGTCATTTTCGTCCTTCCAAGGCTTATTCTAATCCAATTACAGGTTTTAGCCAATCTTATGCATCCAATAAGTACGTTTGTGTCATTGGTTGAACATTTATGTCATTTTCGTCCTCCCTAGGCCTATTCTAATCCAATTACGTTTTTTAACCAATCTTGTGCATCCAATAAGAGATTTTGTGTCATTGGTTGAACTTTTAGGTCATTTTCGTCCACCCATGGCTTATTCTAATCCAATTAGGGTTTTTAACCAATCTTGTGGATCCAATAATTGCGTTTGTGTCATTGGTTGAACATTTAGGTCATTTTCGTCCTCCTTAGACTTATTCTAATCCAATTAGGGTTTTTAACCAATCTTGTGTATCCAATAAGAGATTTTGTGTCATTGGTTGAACATTTAGGTCATTTTCGTCAACCCAAGTTATTCTAATCCAATTAGGGTTTTTAACCAATCTTGTAGATCCAATAAGTGATTTTGTGTCATTGGTTGAACATTTAGGTCATTTTCGTCCTAAATATGCTTATTCTAATCCAATTAGGGTTTTTAACCAATCTTCTGCATCCAATAAGTGTGTTTGTGTCATTGGTTGAACATTTAGGTCATTTTCATCCTCCCTAGGCCTATTCTAATCAAATTACGGTTTTTAACCAATCTTGTGCATCCAATAAGTGATTTTGTGTCATTAGTTGAACATTTAGGTCATTTTCGTCCTCCATATGCTTATTCTAATCCAATTAGGGTTTTTAACCAATCTTCTGGATCCAATAAGTGCGTTTGTGTCATTGGTTGAACATTTAGGTCATTTTCATCCTCCCTAGGCTTATTTTAATCCAATTAGGGTTTTTAACCAATCTTGTGCATCCAATAAGTGATTTTGTGTCATTGGTTGAACATTTTGGTCATTTTCGTCCTCAATATGCTTATTTTAATCCAATTAGGGTTTTGAACCAATCTTCTGCATCCAATAAGTGCGTTTGTGTCATTGGTTGAACATTTAGGTCATTTTCGTCCTCCTTAGACTTATTGTAATCCAATTAGGGTTTTTAACCAATCTTGTGCATCCAATATGTGATTTTGTGTCATTGTTTGCACATTTAGTTCATTTTCATCCTCCCTAGGCTTATTCTAATCCAATTAGGGTTTTTAACAAATCTTGTGCATGCAATAAGTGATTTTGTGTCTTTGGTTGAACATTTAGGTCATTTTCGTCCTCCTTAGACTTATTCTAGTCCAATTAGGGTTTTTAACCAATCTTGTGTATCCAATAAGAGATTTTGTGTCATTGGTTGAACATTTAGGTCATTTGCGTCAACCCAAGGCTTATTCTAATCCAATTAGGGTTTTTAACCAATCTTGTGGATCCAATAAGTGCATTTTTGTCATTGGTGGAACATTTAGGTCATTTTCATCCTCCCTAGGCTTATTCTAATCCAATTAGGGTTTTTAACCAATCTTGTGCATCCAATAAGTGATTTTGTGTCATTGGTTCAATATTTATGTCATTTTTGTCCTCCCTAGGCTTATTCAAATCTAATTAGGGTTTTTAACCAATATTATGCATCCAATAAGTGAGTTTGTGTCATTGGTTGAACAAATTAGATCATTTTCGTCCTCCCTAGGATTATTCAAATCCAATTAGGGTTTTTAACCAATCTTGTGCATCCAATCAGTGATTTTGTATATTTGGTTGAACATTTAGGTCATTTTCGTCAACCCATGGCTTATTCTAATCCAATTAGGGTTTTTAACCGATCTTATGAATCCAATAAGTGATTTTGTGTCATTGGTTGAATATTTAGGTCATTTTCGTCCTCCTAAGGCTTATTCTAATCGAATTAGAGGTTTTAGCCAATCTTATGCATCCAATAAACGCGTTTGTGTCATTGGTTGAACATTTAGGTCATTTTCGTCCTCCTTAGACTTATTGTAATCCAATTAGGGTTTTTAACCAATCTTGTGCATCCATTATGTGATTTGGTGTCATTGTTTTCACATTTAGTTCATCATCATCCTCCCTAGGCTTATTCTAATCCAATTAGGGTTTCTAACCAACCTTGTGCATCCAATAAGTGATTTTGTGTCATTGGTTGAACATTTAGGTCATTTTCGTCCTCCCTAAGCTTATTCTAATCCAATAAGGGTTTTTAACAAATCTTGTACATCCAATATGTGATTTTGTGTGATTTTGTGTCATTGGTTGAATATTTAGGTCATTTTCGTCCTTCCAAGGCTTATTCTAATCCAATTACAGGTTTTAGCCAATCTTATGCATCCAATAAGTACGTTTGTGTCATTGGTTGAACATTTATGTCATTTTCGTCCTCCCTAGGCCTATTCTAATCCAATTACGTTTTTTAACCAATCTTGTGCATCCAATAAGAGATTTTGTGTCATTGGTTGAACTTTTAGGTCATTTTCGTCCACCCATGGCTTATTCTAATCCAATTAGGGTTTTTAACCAATCTTGTGGATCCAATAATTGCGTTTGTGTCATTGGTTGAACATTTAGGTCATTTTCGTCCTCCTTAGATTTATTCTAATCCAATTAGGGTTTTTAACCAATCTTGTGTATCCAATAAGAGATTTTGTGTCATTGGTTGAACATTTAGGTCATTTTCGTCAACCCAAGGCTTATTCTAATCCAATTAGGGTTTTTAACCAATCTTGTGCATCCAATAAGTGATTTTGTGTCATTGGTTGAACATTTTGGTCATTTTCGTCCTCAATATGCTTATTTTAATCCAATTAGGGTTTTGAACCAATCTTCTGCATCCAATAAGTGCGTTTGTGTCATTGGTTGAACATTTAGGTCATTTTCGTCCTCCTTAGACTTATTGTAATCCAATTAGGGTTTTTAACCAATCTTGTGCATCCAATATGTGATTTTGTGTCATTGTTTGCACATTTAGTTCATTTTCATCCTCCCTAGGCTTATTCTAATCCAATTAGGGTTTTTAACAAATCTTGTGCATGCAATAAGTGATTTTGTGTCTTTGGTTGAACATTTAGGTCATTTTCGTCCTCCTTAGACTTATTCTAGTCCAATTAGGGTTTTTAACCAATCTTGTGTATCCAATAAGAGATTTTGTGTCTTTGGTTGAACATTTAGGTCATTTGCGTCAACCCAAGGCTTATTCTAATCCAATTAGGGTTTTTAACCAATCTTGTGGATCCAATAAGTGCATTTTTGTCATTGGTGGAACATTTAGGTCATTTTCGTCCTCCCTAGGCTTATTCTAATCCAATTAGGGTTTTTAACCAATCTTGTGCATCCAATAAGTGATTTTGTGTCATTGGTTCAATATTTATGTCATTTTTGTCCTCCCTAGGCTTATTCAAATCTAATTAGGGTTTTTAACCAATATTATGCATCCAATAAGTGAGTTTGTGTCATTGGTTGAACAAATTAGATCATTTTCGTCCTCCCTAGGATTATTCAAATCCAATTAGGGTTTTTAACCAATCTTGTGCATCCAATCAGTGATTTTGTATATTTGGTTGAACATTTAGGTCATTTTCGTCCTCCCTAGGCCTATTCTAATCCAATTAGGGTTTTTAACCAATCTTGTGCATCCAATTAGTGATTTTCTGTCATCTGTTGAACATTTAGGTCATTTTCGTCAACCCATGGCTTATTCTAATCCAATTAGGGTTTTTAACCGATCTTATGAATCCAATAAGTGATTTTTTGTCATTGGTTGAATATTTAGGTCATTTTCGTCCTCCTAAGGCTTATTCTAATCGAATTAGAGGTTTTAGCCAATCTTATGCATCCAATAAACGCGTTTGTGTCATTGGTTGAACATTTAGGTCATTTTCGTCCTCCTTAGACTTATTGTAATCCAATTAGGGTTTTTAACCAATCTTGTGCATCCAATATGTGATTTTGTGTCATTGTTTTCACATTTAGTTCATTATCATCCTCCCTAGGCTTATTCTAATCCAATTAGGGTTTCTAACCAATCTTGTGCATCCAATAAGTGATTTTGTGTCATTGGTTGAACATTTAGGTCATTTTCGTCCTCCCTAAGCTTATTCTAATCCAATAAGGGTTTTTAACAACTCTTGTACATCCAATATGTGATTTTGTTTGATTTTGTGTCATTGGTTAAATATTTAGGTCATTTTCGTCCTTCTAAGGCTTATTCTAATCCAATTACAAGTTTTAGCCAATCTTATGCATCCAATAAGTACGTTTGTGTCATTGGTTGAACATTTATGTCATTTTCGTCCTCCCTAGGCCTATTCTAATCCAATTACGTTTTTTAACCAATCTTGTGCATCCAATAAGAGATTTTGTGTCATTGGTTGAACTTTTAGGTCATTTTCGTCCACCCATGGCTTATTCTAATCCAATTAGGATTTTTAACCAATCTTGTGGATCCAATAATTGCGTTTGTGTCATTGGTTGAACATTTAGGTCATTTTCGTCCTCCTTAGACTTATTCTAATCCAATTAGGGTTTTTAACCAATCTTGTGTATCCAATAAGAGATTTTGTGTCATTGGTTGAACATTTAGGTCATTTTCGTCAACCCAAGGCTTATTCTAATCCAATTAGGGTTTTTAACCAATCTTGTAGATCCAATAAGTGCATTTTTGTCATTGGTTGAACATTTAGGTCATTTTCGTCCTCCCTAGGCTTATTCTAATCCAATTAGGGTTTTTAACCAATCTTGTGCATCCAATAAGTGATTTTGTGTCATTGGTTGAACATTTAGGTAATTTTCGTCCACCATAGGCTTATTCTAATCCAATTAGGGTTTTTAACCAATCTTCTGCATCCAATAAGTGCATTTGTGTCATTGGTTGATTATTAAGGTCATTTTCGTCCTCCCTAGGCTTATTGTAATCCAACTAGGGTTTTTAACCAATCTTGTGCATCCAATTAGTGATTTTCTGTCATCTGTTGAACATTTAGGTCATTTTAGTCAACCCATGGCTTATTCTAATCCAATTAGGGTTTTTAACCGATCTTGTGAATCCAATAAGTGATTTTTTGTCATTGGTTGAATATTTAGGTCATTTTCGTCCTCGTAAGGCTTATTCTAATCGAATTAGAGGTTTTAGCCAATCTTATGCATCCAATAAACGCGTTTGTGTCATTGGTTGAACATTTAGGTCATTTTCGTCCTCCTTAGACTTTTTGTAATCCAATTAGGGTTTTTAACCAATCTTGTGCATCCAATATGTGATTTTGTGTCATTGTTTTCACATTTAGTTCATTATCATCCTCCCTAGGCTTATTCTAATCCAATTAGGGTTTTTAACCAATCTTGTGCATCCAATAAGTGATTTTGTGTCATTGGTTGAACATTTAGGTCATTTTCGTCCTTCCAAGGCTTATTCTAATCCAATTACA
>JBBPBP010000001.1:36412914-36427554 GCA_037974735.1 Cicer chorassanicum
TAGGCTTATTCTAATCCAATTAGGGTTTTTAACCAATCTTGTGCATCCAATAAGTGATTTTGTGTCATTGGTTGAACATTTAGGTAATTTTCGTCCACCATAGGCTTATTCTAATCCAATTAGGGTTTTTAACCAATCTTCTGCATCCAATAAGTGCATTTGTGTCATTGGTTGATTATTAAGGTCATTTTCGTCCTCCCTAGGCTTATTGTAATCCAACTAGGGTTTTTAACCAATCTTGTGCATCCAATAAGAGATTTTGTGTCATTAGTTGAACATTTAGGTCATTTTCGTCAACCCAAGGCTTATTCTAATCCAATTAGGGTTTTTAACCAATCTTGTGCATCCAATAAGTGATTTTGTATATTTGGTTGAACATTTAGGTCATTTTCGTCCTCCCTAGGCCTATTCTAATCCAATTAGGGTTTTTAACCAATCTTGTGCATCCAATTAGTGATTTTCTGTCATCTGTTGAACATTTAGGTCATTTTAGTCAACCCATGGCTTATTCTAATCCAATTAGGGTTTTTAACCGATCTTGTGAATCCAATAAGTGATTTTTTGTCATTGGTTGAATATTTAGGTCATTTTCGTCCTCGTAAGGCTTATTCTAATCGAATTAGAGGTTTTAGCCAATCTTATGCATCCAATAAACGCGTTTGTGTCATTGGTTGAACATTTAGGTCATTTTCGTCCTCCTTAGACTTTTTGTAATCCAATTAGGGTTTTTAACCAATCTTGTGCATCCAATATGTGATTTTGTGTCATTGTTTTCACATTTAGTTCATTATCATCCTCCCTAGGCTTATTCTAATCCAATTAGGGTTTTTAACCAATCTTGTGCATCCAATAAGTGATTTTGTGTCATTGGTTGAACATTTAGGTCATTTTCGTCCTTCCAAGGCTTATTCTAATCCAATTACAAGTTTTAGCCAATCTTATGCATCCAATAGGTACGTTTGTGTCATTGGTTGAACATTTATGTCATTTTCGTCCTCCCTAGGCCTATTCTAATCCAATTACGTTTTTTAACCAATCTTGTGCATCCAATAAGAGATTTTGTGTCATTGGTTGAACTTTTAGGTCATTTTCATCCACCCATGGCTTATTCTAATCCAATTAGGATTTTTAACCAATCTTGTGGATCCAATAATTGCGTTTGTGTCATTGGGGTAACATTTAGGTCATTTTCGTCCTCCTTAGACTTATTCTAATCCAATTAGGGTTTTTAACCAATCTTGTGTATCCAATAAGAGATTTTGTGTCATTGGTTGAACATTTAGGTCATTTTCGTCAACCCAAGGCTTATTCTAATCCAATTAGGGTTTTTAACCAATCTTGTAGATCCAATAAGTGCATTTTTGTCATTGGTTGAACATTTAGGTCATTTTCGTCCTCCCTAGGCTTATTCTAATCCAATTAGGGTTTTTAACCAATCTTGTGCATCCAATAAGTGATTTTGTGTCATTGGTTGAACATTTAGGTAATTTTCGTCCACCATAGGCTTATTCTAATCCAATTAGGGTTTTTAACCAATCTTCTGCATCCAATAAGTGCATTTGTGTCATTGGTTGATTATTAAGGTCATTTTCGTCCTCCCTAGGCTTATTGTAATCCAACTAGGGTTTTTAACCAATCTTGTGCATCCAATTAGTGATTTTCTGTCATCTGTTGAACATTTAGGTCATTTTAGTCAACCCATGGCTTATTCTAATCCAATTAGGGTTTTTAACCGATCTTGTGAATCCAATAAGTGATTTTTTGTCATTGGTTGAATATTTAGGTCATTTTCGTCCTCGTAAGGCTTATTCTAATCGAATTAGAGGTTTTAGCCAATCTTATGCATCCAATAAACGCGTTTGTGTCATTGGTTGAACATTTAGGTCATTTTCGTCCTCCTTAGACTTTTTGTAATCCAATTAGGGTTTTTAACCAATCTTGTGCATCCAATATGTGATTTTGTGTCATTGTTTTCACATTTAGTTCATTATCATCCTCCCTAGGCTTATTTTAATCCAATTAGGGTTTTTAACCAATCTTGTGCATCCAATAAGTGATTTTGTGTCATTGGTTGAACATTTTGGTCATTTTCGTCCTCAATATGCTTATTTTAATCCAATTAGGGTTTTGAACCAATCTTCTGCATCCAATAAGTGCGTTTGTGTCATTGGTTGAACATTTAGGTCATTTTCGTCCTCCTTAGACTTATTGTAATCCAATTAGGGTTTTTAACCAATCTTGTGCATCCAATATGTGATTTTGTGTCATTGTTTGCACATTTAGTTCATTTTCATCCTCCCTAGGCTTATTCTAATCCAATTAGGGTTTTTAACAAATCTTGTGCATGCAATAAGTGATTTTGTGTCTTTGGTTGAACATTTAGGTCATTTTCGTCCTCCTTAGACTTATTCTAGTCCAATTAGGGTTTTTAACCAATCTTGTGTATCCAATAAGAGATTTTGTGTCATTGGTTGAACATTTAGGTCATTTGCGTCAACCCAAGGCTTATTCTAATCCAATTAGGGTTTTTAACCAATCTTGTGGATCCAATAAGTGCATTTTTGTCATTGGTGGAACATTTAGGTCATTTTCATCCTCCCTAGGCTTATTCTAATCCAATTAGGGTTTTTAACCAATCTTGTGCATCCAATAAGTGATTTTGTGTCATTGGTTCAATATTTATGTCATTTTTGTCCTCCCTAGGCTTATTCAAATCTAATTAGGGTTTTTAACCAATATTATGCATCCAATAAGTGAGTTTGTGTCATTGGTTGAACAAATTAGATCATTTTCGTCCTCCCTAGGATTATTCAAATCCAATTAGGGTTTTTAACCAATCTTGTGCATCCAATCAGTGATTTTGTATATTTGGTTGAACATTTAGGTCATTTTCGTCAACCCATGGCTTATTCTAATCCAATTAGGGTTTTTAACCGATCTTATGAATCCAATAAGTGATTTTGTGTCATTGGTTGAATATTTAGGTCATTTTCGTCCTCCTAAGGCTTATTCTAATCGAATTAGAGGTTTTAGCCAATCTTATGCATCCAATAAACGCGTTTGTGTCATTGGTTGAACATTTAGGTCATTTTCGTCCTCCTTAGACTTATTGTAATCCAATTAGGGTTTTTAACCAATCTTGTGCATCCAATATGTGATTTTGTGTCATTGTTTTCACATTTAGTTCATTATCATCCTCCCTAGGCTTATTCTAATCCAATTAGGGTTTCTAACCAATCTTGTGCATCCAATAAGTGATTTTGTGTCATTGGTTGAACATTTAGGTCATTTTCGTCCTCCCTAAGCTTATTCTAATCCAATAAGGGTTTTTAACAACTCTTGTACATCCAATATGTGATTTTGTTTGATTTTGTGTCATTGGTTAAATATTTAGGTCATTTTCGTCCTTCCAAGGCTTATTCTAATCCAATTACAAGTTTTAGCCAATCTTATGCATCCAATAAGTACGTTTGTGTCATTGGTTGAACATTTATGTCATTTTCGTCCTCCCTAGGCCTATTCTAATCCAATTACGTTTTTTAACCAATCTTGTGCATCCAATAAGAGATTTTGTGTCATTGGTTGAACTTTTAGGTCATTTTCATCCACCCATGGCTTATTCTAATCCAATTAGGATTTTTAACCAATCTTGTGGATCCAATAATTGCGTTTGTGTCATTGGTTGAACATTTAGGTCATTTTCGTCCTCCTTAGACTTATTCTAATCCAATTAGGGTTTTTAACCAATCTTGTGTATCCAATAAGAGATTTTGTGTCATTGGTTGAACATTTAGGTCATTTTCGTCAACCCAAGGCTTATTCTAATCCAATTAGGGTTTTTAACCAATCTTGTAGATCAAATAAGTGCATTTTTGTCATTGGTTGAACATTTAGGTCATTTTCGTCCTCCCTAGGCTTATTCTAATCCAATTAGGGTTTTTAACCAATCTTGTGCATCCAATAAGTGATTTTGTGTCATTGGTTGAACATTTAGGTAATTTTCGTCCACCATAGGCTTATTCTAATCCAATTAGGGTTTTTAACCAATCTTCTGCATCCAATAAGTGCATTTGTGTCATTGGTTGATTATTAAGGTCATTTTCGTCCTCCCTAGGCTTATTGTAATCCAACTAGGGTTTTTAACCAATCTTGTGCATCCAATAAGAGATTTTGTGTCATTAGTTGAACATTTAGGTCATTTTCGTCAACCCAAGGCTTATTCTAATCCAATTAGGGTTTTTAACCAATCTTGTGCATCCAATAAGTGATTTTGTATATTTGGTTGAACATTTAGGTCATTTTCGTCCTCCCTAGGCCTATTCTAATCCAATTAGGGTTTTTAACCAATCTTGTGCATCCAATTAGTGATTTTCTGTCATCTGTTGAACATTTAGGTCATTTTAGTCAACCCATGGCTTATTCTAATCCAATTAGGGTTTTTAACCGATCTTGTGAATCCAATAAGTGATTTTTTGTCATTGGTTGAATATTTAGGTCATTTTCGTCCTCGTAAGGCTTATTCTAATCGAATTAGAGGTTTTAGCCAATCTTATGCATCCAATAAACGCGTTTGTGTCATTGGTTGAACATTTAGGTCATTTTCGTCCTCCTTAGACTTTTTGTAATCCAATTAGGGTTTTTAACCAATCTTGTGCATCCAATATGTGATTTTGTGTCATTGTTTTCACATTTAGTTCATTATCATCCTCCCTAGGCTTATTCTAATCCAATTAGGGTTTTTAACCAATCTTGTGCATCCAATAAGTGATTTTGTGTCATTGGTTGAACATTTAGGTCATTTTCGTCCTCCTTAGACTTTTTGTAATCCAATTAGGGTTTTTAACCAATCTTGTGCATCCAATATGTGATTTTGTGTCATTGTTTTCACATTTAGTTCATTATCATCCTCCCTAGGCTTATTTTAATCCAATTAGGGTTTTTAACCAATCTTGTGCATCCAATAAGTGATTTTGTGTCATTGGTTGAACATTTTGGTCATTTTCGTCCTCAATATGCTTATTTTAATCCAATTAGGGTTTTGAACCAATCTTCTGCATCCAATAAGTGCGTTTGTGTCATTGGTTGAACATTTAGGTCATTTTCGTCCTCCTTAGACTTATTGTAATCCAATTAGGGTTTTTAACCTATCTTGTGCATCCAATATGTGATTTTGTGTCATTGTTTGCACATTTAGTTCATTTTCATCGTCCCTAGGCTTATTCTAATCCAATTAGGGTTTTTAACCAATCTTGTGCATCCAATAAGTGATTTTGTGTCTTTGGTTGAACATTTAGGTCATTTTCATCCTCCCTAGGTGTATTCTAATCAAATTACGGTTTTTAACCAATCTTGTGCATCCAATAAGTGATTTTGTGTCATTAGTTGAACATTTAGGTCATTTTCGTCCTCCATATGCTTATTCTAATCCAATTAGGGTTTTTAACCAATCTTCTGCATCCAATAAGTGCGTTTGTGTCATTGGTTGAACATTTAGGTCATTTTCGTCCTCCCTAGGCCTATTCTAATCCAATTACGGTTTTTAACCAATCTTGTGCATCCAATAAGTGATTTTGTGTAATTGGTTGAACATTTAGGTCATTTTCGTCCTCCATAGGCTTATTCTAATCCAATTAGGGTTTTTAACCAATCTTCTGTATCCAATAAGTGCGTTTGTGTCATTGGTTGAACATTTAGGTCATTTTTCGTCCTCCCTAGGCTTATTCTCATCCAATTAGGGTTTTTAACCAATCTTGTGCATCCAATAAGTGATTTTGTGTCATTGGTTGAAAATTTAGGTCATTTTCGTCCTCAATAGGCTTATTCTAATCAAAATAGGGTTTTTAACCAATCTTCTGCATCCAATAAGTGCGTTTGTGTCATTGGTTGAACAAATTAGATCATTTTCGTCCTCCCTAGGATTATTCAAATCCAATTAGGGTTTTTAAACAATCTTGTGCATCCAATTAGTGATTTTCTGTCATCGGTTGAACATTTAGGTCATTTTCGTCCACCCAAGGCTTATTCTAATCCAATTAGGGTTTTTAACCAATCTTGTGAATCCAATAAATGATTTTGTTTCATTGGGTGAATATTTAGGTCATTTTCGTCCTTCCAAGGCTTATTCTAATCCAATTACATGTTTTAGCCACTCTTATGCATTCAATAAGTGCGTTTGTGTCAGTGGTTGAACATTTAGGTAATTTTCGTCCTCCTTAGGCCTATTCTAATCCAATTACGGTTTTTAACCAATCTTGTGCATCCAATAAGATATTTTGAGTCATTGGTTGAACTTTTAGGTCATTTTTGTCCACCAAAGGCTTATTCTAATCCAATTAGGGTTTTTAACCAATCTTGTGGATCCAATAATTGCGTTTGTGTCATTGGTTGAACATTTAGGTCATTTTCGTCCTCCTTAGACTTATTCTAATCCAATTAGGGTTTTTAACCAATCTTGTGTATCCAATAAGAGATTTTGTGTCATTGGTTGAACATTTAGGTCATTTTCGTCAACCCAAGGCTTATTCTAATCCAATTAGGGTTTTTAACCAATCTTGTAGATCCAATAAGTGCATTTTTGTCATTGGTTGAACATTTAGGTCATTTTCGTCCTCCCTAGGCTTATTCTAATCCAATTAGGGTTTTTAACCAATCTTGTGCATCCAATAAGTGATTTTGTGTCATTGGTTGAACATTTAGGTAATTTTCGTCCACCATAGGCTTATTCTAATCCAATTAGGGTTTTTAACCAATCTTCTGCATCCAATAAGTGCATTTGTGTCATTGGTTGATTATTAAGGTCATTTTCGTCCTCCCTAGGCTTATTGTAATCCAACTAGGGTTTTTAACCAATCTTGTGCATCCAATAAGAGATTTTGTGTCATTAGTTGAACATTTAGGTCATTTTCGTCAACCCAAGGCTTATTCTAATCCAATTAGGGTTTTTAACCAATCTTGTGCATCCAATAAGTGATTTTGTATATTTGGTTGAACATTTAGGTCATTTTCGTCCTCCCTAGGCCTATTCTAATCCAATTAGGGTTTTTAACCAATCTTGTGCATCCAATTAGTGATTTTCTGTCATCTGTTGAACATTTAGGTCATTTTAGTCAACCCATGGCTTATTCTAATCCAATTAGGGTTTTTAACCGATCTTGTGAATCCAATAAGTGATTTTTTGTCATTGGTTGAATATTTAGGTCATTTTCGTCCTCGTAAGGCTTATTCTAATCGAATTAGAGGTTTTAGCCAATCTTATGCATCCAATAAACGCGTTTGTGTCATTGGTTGAACATTTAGGTCATTTTCGTCCTCCTTAGACTTTTTGTAATCCAATTAGGGTTTTTAACCAATCTTGTGCATCCAATATGTGATTTTGTGTCATTGTTTTCACATTTAGTTCATTATCATCCTCCCTAGGCTTATTTTAATCCAATTAGGGTTTTTAACCAATCTTGTGCATCCAATAAGTGATTTTGTGTCATTGGTTGAACATTTTGGTCATTTTCGTCCTCAATATGCTTATTTTAATCCAATTAGGGTTTTGAACCAATCTTCTGCATCCAATAAGTGCGTTTGTGTCATTGGTTGAACATTTAGGTCATTTTCATCCTCCTTAGACTTATTGTAATCCAATTAGGGTTTTTAACCTATCTTGTGCATCCAATATGTGATTTTGTGTCATTGTTTGCACATTTAGTTCATTTTCATCGTCCCTAGGCTTATTCTAATCCAATTAGGGTTTTTAACCAATCTTGTGCATCCAATAAGTGATTTTGTGTCTTTGGTTGAACATTTAGGTTATTTTCGTCCTCCTTAGACTTATTCTAATCCAATTAGGGTTTTTAACCAATCTTGTGTATCCAATAAGAGATTTTGTGTCATTGGTTGAACATTTAGGTCATTTTCGTCAACCCAAGGCTTATTCTAATCCAATTAGGGTTTTTAACCAATCTTGTGGATCCAATAAGTGCATTTTTGTCATTGGTTGAACATTTAGGTCATTTTCGTCCTCCCTAGGCTTATTCTAATCCAATTAGGGTTTTTAACCAATCTTGTGCATCCAATAAGTGATTTTATGTCATTGGTTGAATATTTAGGTCATTTTTGTCCTCCTTAGGCTTATTCAAATCTAATTAGGGTTTTTCACCAATATTATGCATCCAATAAGTGAGTTTGTGTCATTGGTTGAACAAATTAGATCATTTTCGTCCTCCCTAGGATTATTCAAATCCAATTAGGGTTTTTAACCAATCTTGTGCATCCAATAAGTGATTTTGTATATTTGGTTGAACATTTAGGTCATTTTCGTCCTCCCTAGGCCTATTCTAATCCAATTAGGGTTTTTAACCAATCTTGTGCATCCAATTAGTGATTTTCTGTCATCTGTTGAACATTTAGGTCATTTTCGTCAACCCATGGCTTATTCTAATCCAATTAGGGTTTTTAACCGATCTTGTGAATCCAATAAGTGATTTTGTGTCATTGGTTGAATATTTAGGTCATTTTCGTCAACCTAAGGCTTATTCTAATCCAATTAGAGGTTTTAGCCAATCTTATGCATCCAATAAACGCGTTTGTGTCATTGGTTGACCATTTAGGTCATTTTCGTCCTCCTTAGACTTATTGTAATCCAATTAGGGTTTTTAACCAATCTTGTGCATCCAATATGTGATTTTGTGTCATTGTTTTCACATTTAGTTCATTATCATCCTCCCTAGGCTTATTCTAATCCAATTAGGGTTTCTAACCAATCTTGTGCATCCAATAAGTGATTTTGTGTCATTGGTTGAACATTTAGGTCATTTTCGTCCTCCCTAAGCTTATTCTAATCCAATAAGGGTTTTTAACAAATCTTGTACATCCAATATGTGATTTTGTGTGATTTTGTGTCATTGGTTGAATATTTAGGTCATTTTCGTCCTTCCAAGGCTTATTCTAATCCAATTACAGGTTTTAGCCAATCTTATGCATCCAATAAGTACGTTTGTGTCATTGGTTGAACATTTATGTCATTTTCGTCCTCCCTAGGCCTATTCTAATCCAATTACGTTTTTTAACCAATCTTGTGCATCCAATAAGAGATTTTGTGTCATTGGTTGAACTTTTAGGTCATTTTCGTCCACCCATGGCTTATTCTAATCCAATTAGGGTTTTTAACCAATCTTGTGGATCCAATAATTGCGTTTGTGTCATTGGTTGAACATTTAGGTCATTTTCGTCCTCCTTAGACTTATTCTAATCCAATTAGGGTTTTTAACCAATCTTGTGTATCCAATAAGAGATTTTGTGTCATTGGTTGAACATTTAGGTCATTTTCGTCAACCCAAGGCTTATTCTAATCCAATTAGGGTTTTTAACCAATCTTGTAGATCCAATAAGTGCATTTTTGTCATTGGTTGAACATTTAGGTCATTTTCGTCCTCCCTAGGCTTATTCTAATCCAATTAGGGTTTTTAACCAATCTTGTGCATCCAATAAGTGATTTTGTGTCATTGGTTGAATATTTAGGTCATTTTTGTCCTCCTTAGGCTTATTCAAATCTAATTAGGGTTTTTCACCAATATTATGCATCCAATAAGTGAGTTTGTGTCATTGGTTGAACAAATTAGATCATTTTCGTCCTCCCTAGGATTATTCAAATCCAATTAGGGTTTTTAACCAATCTTGTGCATCCAATAAGTGATTTTGTATATTTGGTTGAACATTTAGGTCATTTTCGTCCTCCCTAGGCCTATTCTAATCCAATTAGGGTTTTTAACCAATCTTGTGCATCCAATAAGAGATTTTCTGTCATTGGTTGAACTTTTAGGTCATTTTCGTCCACCCATGGCTTATTCTAATCCAATTAGGGTTTTTAACCAACCTTGTGGATCCAATAATTGCGTTTGTGTCATTGGTTGAACATTTAGGTCATTTTCGTCCTCCTTAGACTTATTCTAATCCAATAAGGGTTTTTAACCAATCTTTTGTATCCAATAAGAGATTTTGTGTCATTGGTTCAATATTTATGTCATTTTTGTCCTCCCTAGGCTTATTCAAATCTAATTAGGGTTTTTAACCAATATTATGCATCCAATAAGTGAGTTTGTGTCATTGGTTGAACAAATTAGATCATTTTCGTCCTCCCTAGGATTATTCAAATCCAATTAGGGTTTTTAACCAATCTTGTGCATCCAATCAGTGATTTTGTATATTTGGTTGAACATTTAGGTCATTTTCGTCCTCCCTAGGCCTATTCTAATCCAATTAGGGTTTTTAACCAATCTTGTGCATCCAATAAGTGATTTTGTGTCTTTGGTTGAACATTTAGGTCATTTTCGTCCTCCTTAGACTTATTCTAGTCCAATTAGGGTTTTTAACCAATCTTGTGTATCCAATAAAAGATTTTGTGTCATTGGTTGAACATTTAGGTCATTTGCGTCAACCCAAGGCTTATTCTAATCCAATTAGGGTTTTTAACCAATCTTGTGGATCCAATAAGTGCATTTTTGTCATTGGTGGAACATTTAGGTCATTTTCGTCCTCCCTAGGCTTATTCTAATCCAATTAGGGTTTTTAACCAATCTTGTGCATCCAATAAGTGATTTTGTGTCATTGGTTCAATATTTATGTCATTTTTGTCCTCCCTAGGCTTATTCAAATCTAATTAGGGTTTTTAACCAATATTATGCATCCAATAAGTGAGTTTGTGTCATTGGTTGAACAAATTAGATCATTTTCGTCCTCCCTAGGATTATTCAAATCCAATTAGGGTTTTTAACCAATCTTGTGCATCCAATCAGTGATTTTGTATATTTGGTTGAACATTTAGTTCATTTTCATCCTCCCAAGGCTTATTCTAATCCAATTAGGGTTTTTAACAAATCTTGTGCATGCAATAAGTGATTTTGTGTCTTTGGTTGAACATTTAGGTCATTTTCGTCCTCCTTAGACTTATTCTAGTCCAATTAGGGTTTTTAACCAATCTTGTGTATCCAATAAGAGATTTTGTGTCATTGGTTGAACATTTAGGTCATTTGCGTCAACCCAAGGCTTATTCTAATCCAATTAGGGTTTTTAACCAATCTTGTGGATCCAATAAGTGCATTTTTGTCATTGGTGGAACATTTAGGTCATTTTCGTCCTCCCTAGGCTTATTCTAATCCAATTAGGGTGTTTAACCAATCTTGTGCATCCAATAAGTGATTTTGTGTCATTGGTTCAATATTTATGTCATTTTTGTCCTCCCTAGGCTTATTCAAATCTAATTAGGGTTTTTAACCAATATTATGCATCCAATAAGTGAGTTTGTGTCATTGGTTGAACAAATTAGATCATTTTCGTCCTCCCTAGGATTATTCAAATCCAATTAGGGTTTTTAACCAATCTTGTGCATCCAATCAGTGATTTTGTATATTTGGTTGAACATTTAGGTCATATTCGTCCTCCCTTGGCCTATTCTAATCCAATTAGGGTTTTTAACCAATCTTGTGCATCCAATTAGTGATTTTCTATCATCTGTTGAACATTTAGGTCATTTTCGTCAACCCATGGCTTATTCTAATCCAATTAGGGTTTTTAACCGATCTTATGAATCCAATAAGTGATTTTTTGTCATTGGTTGAATATTTAGGTCATTTTCGTCCTCCTAAGGCTTATTCTAATCGAATTAGAGGTTTTAGCCAATCTTATGCATCCAATAAACGCGTTTGTGTCATTGGTTGAACATTTAGGTCATTTTCGTCCTCCTTAGACTTATTGTAATCCAATTAGGGTTTTTAACCAATCTTGTGCATCCAATATGTGATTTTGTGTCATTGTTTTCACATTTAGTTCATTATCATCCTCCCTAGGCTTATTCTAATCCAATTAGGGTTTCTAACCAATCTTGTGCATCCAATAAGTGATTTTGTGTCATTGGTTGAACATTTAGGTCATTTTCGTCCTCCCTAAGCTTATTCTAATCCAATAAGGGTTTTTAACAACTCTTGTACATCCAATATGTGATTTTGTTTGATTTTGTGTCATTGGTTAAATATTTAGGTCATTTTCGTCCTTCTAAGGCTTATTCTAATCCAATTACAAGTTTTAGCCAATCTTATGCATCCAATAAGTACGTTTGTGTCATTGGTTGAACATTTATGTCATTTTCGTCCTCCCTAGGCCTATTCTAATCCAATTACGTTTTTTAACCAATCTTGTGCATCCAATAAGAGATTTTGTGTCATTGGTTGAACTTTTAGGTCATTTTCGTCCACCCATGGCTTATTCTAATCCAATTAGGATTTTTAACCAATCTTGTGGATCCAATAATTGCGTTTGTGTCATTGGTTGAACATTTAGGTCATTTTCGTCCTCCTTAGACTTATTCTAATCCAATTAGGGTTTTTAACCAATCTTGTGTATCCAATAAGAGATTTTGTGTCATTGGTTGAACATTTAGGTCATTTTCGTCAACCCAAGGCTTATTCTAATCCAATTAGGGTTTTTAACCAATCTTTTAGATCCAATAAGTGCATTTTTGTCATTGGTTGAACATTTAGGTCATTTTCGTCCTCCTTAGGCTTATTCTAATCCAATTAGGGTTTTTAACCAATCTTGTGCATCCAATAAGTGATTTTGTGTCATTGGTTGAACATTTAGGTAATTTTCGTCCACCATAGGCTTATTCTAATCCAATTAGGGTTTTTAACCAATCTTCTGCATCCAATAAGTGCATTTGTGTCATTGGTTGATTATTAAGGTCATTTTCGTCCTCCCTAGGCTTATTGTAATCCAACTAGGGTTTTTAACCAATCTTGTGCATCCAATAAGAGATTTTGTGTCATTAGTTGAACATTTAGGTCATTTTCGTCAACCCAAGGCTTATTCTAATCCAATTAGGGTTTTTAACCAATCTTGTGCATCCAATAAGTGATTTTGTATATTTGGTTGAACATTTAGGTCATTTTCGTCCTCCCTAGGCCTATTCTAATCCAATTAGGGTTTTTAACCAATCTTGTGCATCCAATTAGTGATTTTCTGTCATCTGTTGAACATTTAGGTCATTTTAGTCAACCCATGGCTTATTCTAATCCAATTAGGGTTTTTAACCGATCTTGTGAATCCAATAAGTGATTTTGTGTCATTGGTTGAATATTTAGGTCATTTTCGTCCTCCTAAGTCTTATTCTAATCGAATTAGAGGTTTTAGCCAATCTTATGCATCCAATAAACGCGTTTGTGTCATTGGTTGAACATTTAGGTCATTTTCGTCCTCCTTAGACTTTTTGTAATCCAATTAGGGTTTTTAACCAATCTTGTGCATCCAATATGTGATTTTGTGTCATTGTTTTCACATTTAGTTCATTATCATCCTCCCTAGGCTTATTCTAATCCAATTAGGGTTTTTAACCAATCTTGTGCATCCAATAAGTGATTTTGTGTCATTGGTTGAACATTTAGGTCATTTTCGTCCTCCCTAAGCTTTTTCTAATCCAATAAGGGTTTTTAACAAATCTTGTACATCCAATATGTGATTTTGTGTGATTTTATGTCATTGGTTGAATATTTAGGTCATTTTCGTCCTTCCAAGGCTTATTCTAATTCAATTACAGGTTTTAGCCAATCTTATGCATCCAATAAGTACGTTTGTGTCATTGGTTGAACATTTAGGTCATTTTCGTCCTCCCTAGGCCTATTCTAATCAAATTACGGTTTTTAACCAATCTTGTGCATCCAATAAGTGATTTTGTGTCATTCGTTGAACATTTAGGTCATTTTCGTCCTCCATATGCTTATTCTAATCCAATTAGGGTTTTTAACCAATCTTCTGCATCCAATAAGTGCGTTTGTGTCATTGGTTGAACATTTAGGTCATTTTCATTCTCCCTAGGCTTATTTTAATCCAATTAGGGTCTTTAACCAATCTTGTGCATCTAATAAGTGATTTTGTGTCATTGGTTGAACATTTTGGTCATTTTCGTCCTCCCTAAGCTTATTCTAATCCAATAAGGGTTTTTAACAAATCTTGTACATCCAATATGTGATTTTGTGTGATTTTGTGTCATTGGTTGAATATTTAGGTCATTTTCGTCCTTCCAAGGCTTATTCTAATCCAATTACAGGTTTTAGCCAATCTTATGCATCCAATAAGTACTTTTGTGTCATTGGTTGAACATTTATGTCATTTTCGTCCTCCCTAGGCCTATTCTAATCCAATTACGTTTTTTAACCAATCTTGTGCATCCAATAAGAGATTTTGTGTCATTGGTTGAACTTTTAGGTCATTTTCGTCCACCCATGGCTTATTCTAATCCAATTAGGGTTTTTAACCAATCTTGTGGATCCAATAATTGCGTTTGTGTCATTGGTTGAACATTTAGGTCATTTTCGTCCTCCTTAGACTTATTCTAATCCAATTAGGGTTTTTAACCAATCTTGTGTATCCAATAAGAGATTTTGTGTCATTGGTTGAACATTTAGGTCATTTTCGTCAACCCAAGGCTTATTCTAATCCAATTAGGGTTTTTAACCAATCTTGTAGATCCAATAAGTGCATTTTTGTCATTGGTTGAACATTTAGGTCATTTTCGTCCTCCCTAGGCTTATTCTAATCCAATTAGGGTTTTTAACCAATCTTGTGCATCCAATAAGTGATTTTGTGTCATTGGTTGAACATTTA
>JBBPBP010000001.1:36427860-36480017 GCA_037974735.1 Cicer chorassanicum
CTAGGCCTATTCTAATCCAATTACGGTTTTTAACCAATCTTGTGCATCCAATAAGTGATTTTGTGTCATTAGTTGAACATTTAGGTCATTTTCGTCCTCCATATGCTTATTCTAATCCAATTAGGGTTTTTAACCAATCTTCTGCATCCAATAAGTGCGTTTGTGTCATTGGTTGAACATTTAGGTCATTTTCATCCTCCCTAGGCTTATTTTAATCCAGTTAGGGTTTTTAACCAATCTTGTGCATCCAATAAGTGATTTTGTGTCATTGGTTGAACATTTTGGTCATTTTCGTCCTCAATATGCTTATTTTAATCCAATTAGGGTTTTGAACCAATCTTTTGCATCCAATAAGTGCGTTTGTGTCATTGGTTGAACATTTAGGTCATTTTCGTCCTCCTTAGACTTATTGTAATCCAATTAGGGTTTTTAACCAATCTTGTGCATCCAATATGTGATTTTGTGTCATTGTTTGCACATTTAGTTCATTTTCATCCTCCCTAGGCTTATTCTAATCCAATTAGGGTTTTTAACCAATCTTGTGCATCCAATAAGTGATTTTGTGTCTTTGGTTGAACATTTAGGTCATTTTCGTCCTCCTTAGACTTATTCTAATCCAATTAGGGTTTTTAACTAATCTTGTGTATCCAATAAGAGATTTTGTGTCATTGGTTGAACATTTAGGTCATTTTCGTCAACCCAAGGCTTATTCTAATCCAATTAGGGTTTTTAACCAATCTTGTGGATCCAATAAGTGCATTTTTGTCATTGGTTGAACATTTAGGTCATTTTCGTCCTCCCGAGGCTTATTCTAATCCAATTAGGGTTTTTAACCAATCTTGTGCATCCAATAAGTGATTTTGTGTCATTGGTTGAATATTTAGGTCATTTTTGTCCTCCCTAGGCTTATTCAAATCTAATTAGGGTTTTTAACAAATATTATGCATCCAATAAGTGAGTTTGTGTCATTGGTTGAACAAATTAGATCATTTTTGTCCTCCCTAGGATTATTCATATCCAATTAGGGTTTTTAACCAATCTTGTGCATCCAATAAGTGATTTTGTATATTTAGTTGAACATTTAGGTCATTTTCTTCCTCCCTAGGCCTATTCTAATCCAATTAGGGTTTTTAACCAATCTTGTGCATCCAATTAGTGATTTTCTGTCATCTGTTGAACATTTAGGTCATTTTCGTCAACCCATGGCTTATTCTAATCCAATTAGGGTTTTTAACCGATCTTGTGAATCCAATAAGTGATTTTGTGTCATTGGTTGAATATTTAGGTCATTTTCGTCAACCTAAGGCTTATTCTAATCCAATTAGAGGTTTTAGCCAATCTTATGCATCCAATAAACGCGTTTGTGTCATTGGTTGACCATTTAGGTCATTTTCGTCCTCCTTAGACTTATTGTAATCCAATTAGGGTTTTTAACCAATCTTGTGCATCCAATATGTGATTTTGTGTCATTGTTTTCACATTTAGTTCATTATCATCCTCCCTAGGCTTATTCTAATCCAATTAGGGTTTCTAACCAATCTTGTGCATCCAATAAGTGATTTTGTGTCATTGGTTGAACATTTAGGTCATTTTCGTCCTCCCTAAGCTTATTCTAATCCAATAAGGGTTTTTAACAAATCTTGTACATCCAATATGTGATTTTGTGTGATTTTGTGTCATTGGTTGAATATTTAGGTCATTTTCGTCCTTCCAAGGCTTATTCTAATCCAATTACAGGTTTTAGCCAATCTTATGCATCCAATAAGTACGTTTGTGTCATTGGTTGAACATTTATGTCATTTTCGTCCTCCCTAGGCCTATTCTAATCCAATTACGTTTTTTAACCAATCTTGTGCATCCAATAAGAGATTTTGTGTCATTGGTTGAACTTTAGGTCATTTTCGTCCACCCATGGCTTATTCTAATCCAATTAGGGTTTTTAACCAATCTTGTGGATCCAATAATTGTGTTTGTGTCATTGGTTGAACATTTAGGTCATTTTCGTCCTCCTTAGACTTATTCTAATCCAATTAGGGTTTTTAACCAATCTTTTGTATCCAATAAGAGATTTTGTGTCATTGGTTGAACATTTAGGTCATTTTCGTCAACCTAAGGCTTATTCTAATCCAATTAGGGTTTTTAACCAATCTTGTAGATCCAATAAGTGCATTTTGTTCATTGGTTGAACATTTAGGTTATTTTCGTCCTCCCTAGGTTTATTCTAATCCAATTAGGGTTTTTAACCAATCTTGTGCATCCAATAAGTGATTTTGTGTCATTGGTTGAACATTTAGGTCATTTTTGTCCTAAATATGCTTATTCTAATCCAATTAGGGTTTTTAACCAATCTTCTCCATCCAATAAGTGCGTTTGTGTCATTGGTTGAACATTTAGGTCAATTTCGTCCTCCCTAGGCCTATTCTAATCAAATTACGGTTTTTAACCAATCTTGTGCATCCAATAAGTGATTTTGTGTCATTAGTTGAACATTTAGGTCATTTTCGTCCTCCATATGCTTATTCTAATCCAATTAGGGTTTTTAACCAATCTTCTGCATCCAATAAGTGCGTTTGTGTCATTGGTTGAACATTTAGGTCATTTTCATCCTCCCTAGGCTTATTTTAATCCAATTAGGGTTTTTAACCAATCTTGTGCATCCAATAAGTGATTTTGTGTCATTGGTTGAACATTTTGGTAATTTTCGTCCTCAATATGCTTATTTTAATCCAATTAGGGTTTTGAACCAATCTTCTGCATCCAATAAGTGCGTTTGTGTCATTGGTTGAACATTTAGGTCATTTTCGTCCTCCTTAGACTTATTGTAATCCAATTAGGGTTTTTAACCAATCTTGTGCATCCAATATGTGATTTTGTGTCATTGTTTGCACATTTAGTTCATTTTCATCGTCCCTAGGCTTATTCTAATCCAATTAGGGTTTTTAACCAATCTTGTGCATCCAATAAGTGATTTTGTGTCTTTGGTTGAACATTTAGGTCATTTTCGTCCTCCTTAGACTTATTCTAATCCAATTAGGGTTTTTAACCAATCTTGTGTATCCAATAAGA
The DNA here is from genome assembly GCA_037974735.1 of Cicer chorassanicum. Taxonomy (NCBI): domain Eukaryota; kingdom Viridiplantae; phylum Streptophyta; class Magnoliopsida; order Fabales; family Fabaceae; genus Cicer; species Cicer chorassanicum. Next base: position 36,430,927 of record JBBPBP010000001.1, read on the forward strand.
GATTTTGTGTCATTGGTTGAACATTTAGGTCATTTTCCTCAACCCAAGGCTTATTCTAATCCAATTAGGGTTTTTAACCAATCTTGTGGATCCAATAAGTGCATTTTTGTCATTGGTTGAACATTTAGGTCATTTTCGTCCTCCCTAGGCTTATTCTAATCCAATTAGGGTTTTTAACCAATCTTGTGCATCCAATAAGTGATTTTGTGTCATTGGTTGAATATTTAGGTCATTTTTGTCCTCCTTAGGCTTATTCAAATCTAATTAGGGTTTTTCACCAATATTATGCATCCAATAAGTGAGTTTGTGTCATTGGTTGAACAAATTAGATCATTTTCGTCCTCCCTAGGATTATTCAAATCCAGTTAGGGTTTTTAACCAATCTTGTGCATCCAATAAGTGATTTTGTATATTTGGTTGAACATTTAGGTCATTTTCGTCCTCCCTAGGCCTATTCTAATCCGATTAGGGTTTTTAACCAATCTTGTGCATCCAATAAGAGATTTTGTGTCATTGGTTGAACTTTTAGGTCATTTTCGTCCACCCATGGCTTATTCTAATCCAATTAGGGTTTTTAACCAATCTTGTGGATCCAATAATTGCGTTTGTGTCATTGGTTGAACATTTAGGTCATTTTCGTCCTCCTTAGACTTATTCTAATCCAATAAGGGTTTTTAACCAATCTTTTGTATCCAATAAGAGATTTTGTGTCATTGGTTGAACATTTAGGTCATTTTCGTCAACCTAAGGCTTATTCTAATCCAATTAGGGTTTTTAACCAATCTTGTAGATCCAATAAGTGCATTTTGTTCATTGGTTGAACATTTAGGTTATTTTCGTCCTCCCTAGGTTTATTCTAATCCAATTAGGGTTTTTAACCAATCTTGTGCATCCAATAAGTGATTTTGTGTCATTTGTTGAACATTTAGGTCATTTTCGTCCTAAATATGCTTATTCTAATCCAATTAGGGTTTTTAACCAATCTTCTCCATCCAATAAGTGCGTTTGTGTCATTGGTTGAACATTTAGGTCATTTTCGTCCTCCCTAGGCCTATTCTAATCAAATTACGGTTTTTAACCAATCTTGTGCATCCAATAAGTGATTTTGTGTCATTAGTTGAACATTTAGGTCATTTTCGTCCTCCATATGCTTATTCTAATCCAATTAGGGTTTTTAACCAATCTTCTGCATCCAATAAGTGCGTTTGTGTCATTGGTTGAACATTTAGGTCATTTTCATCCTCCCTAGGCTTATTTTAATCCAATTAGGGTTTTTAACCAATCTTGTGCATCCAATAAGTGATTTTGTGTCATTGGTTGAATATTTAGGTCATTTTCGTCCTCAATATGCTTATTTTAATCCAATTAGGGTTTTGAACCAATCTTCTGCATCCAATAAGTGCGTTTGTGTCATTGGTTGAACATTTAGGTCATTTTCGTCCTCCTTAGACTTATTGTAATCAGATTAGGGTTTTTAACAAATCTTGTGCATCCAATATGTGATTTTGTGTCATTGTTTGCACATTTAGTTCATTTTCATCGTCCCTAGGCTTATTCTAATCCAATTAGGGTTTTTAACCAATCTTGTGCATCCAATAAGTGATTTTGTGTCTTTGGTTGAACATTTAGGTCATTTTCGTCCTCCTTAGACTTATTCTAATCCAATTAGGGTTTTTAACCAATCTTGTGTATCCAATAAGAGATTTTGTGTCATTGGTTGAACATTTAGGTCATTTTCCTCAACCCAAGGCTTATTCTAATCCAATTAGGGTTTTTAACCAATCTTGTGGATCCAATAAGTGCATTTTTGTCATTGGTTGAACATTTAGGTCATTTTCGTCCTCCCTAGGCTTATTCTAATCCAATTAGGGTTTTTAACCAATCTTGTGCATCCAATAAGTGATTTTGTGTCATTGGTTGAATATTTAGGTCATTTTTGTCCTCCTTAGGCTTATTCAAATCTAATTAGGGTTTTTCACCAATATTATGCATCCAATAAGTGAGTTTGTGTCATTGGTTGAACAAATTAGATCATTTTCGTCCTCCCTAGGATTATTCAAATCCAATTAGGGTTTTTAACCAATCTTGTGCATCCAATAAGTGATTTTGTATATTTGGTTGAACATTTAGGTCATTTTCGTCCTCCCTAGGCCTATTCTAATCCAATTAGGGTTTTTAACCAATCTTGTGCATCCAATTAGTGATTTTCTGTCATCTGTTGAACATTTAGGTCATTTTCGTCAACCCATGGCTTATTCTAATCCAATTAGGGTTTTTAACCGATCTTGTGAATCCAATAAGTGATTTTGTGTCATTGGTTGAATATTTAGGTCATTTTCGTCAACCTAAGGCTTATTCTAATCCAATTAGAGGTTTTAGCCAATCTTATGCATCCAATAAACGCGTTTGTGTCATTGGTTGACCATTTAGGTCATTTTCGTCCTCCTTAGACTTATTGTAATCCAATTAGGGTTTTTAACCAATCTTGTGCATCCAATATGTGATTTTGTGTCATTGTTTTCACATTTAGTTCATTATCATCCTCCCTAGGCTTATTCTAATCCAATTAGGGTTTCTAACCAATCTTGTGCATCCAATAAGTGATTTTGTGTCATTGGTTGAACATTTAGGTCATTTTCGTCCTCCCTAAGCTTATTCTAATCCAATAAGGGTTTTTAACAAATCTTGTACATCCAATATGTGATTTTGTGTGATTTTGTGTCATTGGTTGAATATTTAGGTCATTTTCGTCCTTCCAAGGCTTATTCTAATCCAATTACAGGTTTTAGCCAATCTTATGCATCCAATAAGTACGTTTGTGTCATTGGTTGAACATTTATGTCATTTTCGTCCTCCCTAGGCCTATTCTAATCCAATTACGTTTTTTAACCAATCTTGTGCATCCAATAAGAGATTTTGTGTCATTGGTTGAACTTTTAGGTCATTTTCGTCCACCCATGGCTTATTCTAATCCAATTAGGGTTTTTAACCAATCTTGTGGATCCAATAATTGCGTTTGTGTCATTGGTTGAACATTTAGGTCATTTTCGTCCTCCTTAGACTTATTCTAATCCAATTAGGGTTTTTAACCAATCTTGTGTATCCAATAAGAGATTTTGTGTCATTGGTTGAACATTTAGGTCATTTTCGTCAACCCAAGGCTTATTCTAATCCAATTAGGGTTTTTAACCAATCTTGTGGATCCAATAAGTGCATTTTTGTCATTGGTTGAACATTTAGGTCATTTTCGTCCTCCCTAGGCTTATTCTAATCCAATTAGGGTTTTTAACCAATCTTGTGCATCCAATAAGTGATTTTGTGTCATTGGTTAAACATTTAGGTTATTTTCGTCCTCAATATGCTTATTCTAATCCAATTAGGGTTTTTAACCAATCTTCTGCATCCAATAAGTGCGTTTGTGTCATTGGTTGAACATTTAGGTCATTGTCGTCCTCCCTAGGCCTATTCTAATCCAATTACGGTTTTTAACCAATCTTGTGCATCCAATAAGTGATTTTGTGTCATTGGTTGAACATTTAGGTCATTTTCATCCTCCATAGGCTTATTCTAATCCAATTAGGGTTTTTAACCAATCTTCTGCATCCAATAAGTGCGTTTGTGTCATTGGTTGAACATTTAGGTCATTTTCGTCCTCCCTAGGCTTATTCTAATCCAATTAGGGTTTTTAACCAATCTTGTGCATCCAATAAGTGATTTTGTGTCATTGATTGAACATTTAGTTTATTTTCGTCCTCAATAGGCTTATTCTAATCCAATTAGGGTTTTTAACCAAACTTCTACATCCAATAAGTGCGTTTGTGTCATTGGTTGAACATTTAGGTCATTTTCGTCCTCCCTAGGCCTATTCTAATCCAATTACGGTTTTTAACCAATCTTGTGCATCCAATAAGTGATTTTGTGTCATTAGTTGAAGATTTAGGTCATTTTCGTCCTCAATAGGCTTATTGTAATCCAATTGGGGTTTTTAACCAATCTTCTGCTTCCAATAAGTGCATTTGTGTCATTGGTTGAACATTTGGTCATTTTTGTCCTCCCTAGGCTTATTCTAATCCAATTAGGGTTTTTAACCAATCTTGTGCGTCCATAAAGTGACTTTGTCTCGTTGGTTGAACATTTAGTTTATTTTCGTCCTCAATAGGCTTATTCTAATCCAATTAGGGTTTTTAACCAATCTTCTGTATCCAATAAGTGCGTTTGTGTCATTGGTTGAATATTTAGGTCATTTTCGTCCTCCCTAGGCCTATTCTAATCCAATTAGGGTTTTCAACCAATCTTGTGCATCCAATAAGTGATTTTGTGTCATTGGTTGAACATTTAGGTCATTTTCATCCTCCCTAGGCTTATTCTAATCCAATTAGGGTTTTTAACCAATCTTGTGAATCCAATAAGTGCATTTATGTCATTGGTTGAACATTTAGGTCATTTTCGTCCTCCATATGCTTATACTAATCCAATTAGGGTTTTTAACCAATCTTTTGCATCCAATAAGTGCGTTTGTGTCATTGGTTGAACATTTAGGTCATTTTCGTCCTCCCTAGGCCTATTCTAATCAAATTACGGTTTTTAACCAATCTTGTGCATCCAATAAGTGATTTTGTGTCATTAGTTGAACATTTAGGTCATTTTCGTCCTCCATATGCTTATTCTAATCCAATTAGGGTTTTTAACCAATCTTTTGCATCCAATAAGTGCGTTTGTGTCATTGGTTGAACATTTAGGTCATTTTCATCCTCCCTAGGCTTATTTTAATCCAATTAGGGTTTTTAACCAATCTTGTGCATCCAATAAGTGATTTTGGGTCATTGGTTGAACATTTTGGTCATTTTCGTCCTCAATATGCTTATTTTAATCCAATTAGTGTTTTGAACCAATCTTCTGCATCCAATAAGTGCGTTTGTGTCATTGGTTGAACATTTAGGTCATTTTCGTCCCCCTTAGACTTATTGTAATCCAATTAGGGTTTTTAACAAATCTTGTGCATCCAATATGTGATTTTGTGTCATTGTTTGCACATTTAGTTCATTTTCATCGTCCCTAGGCTTATTCTAATCCAATTAGGGTTTTTAACCAATCTTGTGCATCCAATAAGTGATTTTGTGTCTTTGGTTGAACATTTAGGTCATTTTCGTCTTCCTTAGACTTATTCTAATCCAATTAGGGTTTTTAACCAATCTTGTGTATCCAATAAGAGATTTTGTGTCATTGGTTGAACATTTAGGTCATTTTCGTCAACCCAAGGCTTATTCTAATCGAATTAGGGTTTTTAACCTATCTTGTGGATCCAATAAGTGCATTTTTGTCATTGGTTGAACATTTAGGTCATTTTCATCCTCCCTAGGCTTATTCTAATCCAATTAGGGTTTTTAACCAATCTTGTGGATCCAATAAGTGATTTTGTGTCATTGGTTGAATATTTAGGTCATTTTTGTCCTCCTTAGGCTTATTCAAATCTAATTAGGGTTTTTAACCAATATTATGCATCCAATAAGTGAGTTTGTGTCATTGGTTGAACAAATTAGATCATTTTCGTCCTCCCTAGGATTATTCAAATCCAATTAGGGTTTTTAACCAATCTTGTGCATCCAATAAGTGATTTTGTATATTTGGTTGAACATTTAGGTCATTTTTGTCCTCCCTAGGCCTATTCTAATCCAATTAGGGTTTTTAACCAATCTTGTGCATCCAATTAGTGATTTTCTGTCATCTGTTGAACATTTAGGTCATTTTCGTCAACCCACGGCTTATTCTAATCCAATTAGGGTTTTTAACCGATCTTGTGAATCCAATAAGTGATTTTGTGTCATTGGTTGAATATTTAGGTCATTTTCGTCCTCAATATGCTTATTTTAATCCAATTAGGGTTTTGAACCAATCTTCTGCATCCAATAAGTGCGTTTGTGTCATTGGTTGAACATTTAGGTCATTTTCGTCCTCCTTAGACTTATTGTAATCAGATTAGGGTTTTTAACAAATCTTGTGCATCCAATATGTGATTTTGTGTCATTGTTTGCACATTTAGTTCATTTTCATCGTCCCTAGGCTTATTCTAATCCAATTAGGGTTTTTAACCAATCTTGTGCATCCAATAAGTGATTTTGTGTCTTTGGTTGAACATTTAGGTCATTTTCGTCCTCCTTAGAGTTATTCTAATCCAATTAGGGTTTTTAACCAATCTTGTGTATCCAATAAGAGATTTTGTGTCATTGGTTGAACATTTAGGTCATTTTCGTCAACCCAAGGCTTATTCTAATCGAATTAGGGTTTTTAACCTATCTTGTGGATCCAATAAGTGCATTTTTGTCATTGGTTGAACATTTAGGTCATTTTCATCCTCCCTAGGCTTATTCTAATCCAATTAGGGTTTTTAACCAATCTTGTGGATCCAATAAGTGATTTTGTGTCATTGGTTGAATATTTAGGTCATTTTTGTCCTCCTTAGGCTTATTCAAATCTAATTAGGGTTTTTAACCAATATTATGCATCCAATAAGTGAGTTTGTGTCATTGGTTGAACAAATTAGATCATTTTCGTCCTCCCTAGGATTATTCAAATCCAATTAGGGTTTTTAACCAATCTTGTGCATCCAATAAGTGATTTTGTATATTTGGTTGAACATTTAGGTCATTTTCGTCCTCCCTAGGCCTATTCTAATCCAATTAGGGTTTTTAACCAATCTTGTGCATCCAATTAGTGATTTTCTGTCATCTGTTGAACATTTAGGTCATTTTCGTCAACCCATGGCTTATTCTAATCCAATTAGGGTTTTTAACCGATCTTGTGAATCCAATAAGTGATTTTGTGTCATTGGTTGAATATTTAGGTCATTTTCGTCAACCTAAGGCTTATTCTAATCCAATTAGAGGTTTTAGCCAATCTTATGCATCCAATAAACGCGTTTGTGTCATTGGTTGACCATTTAGGTCATTTTCGTCCTCCTTAGACTTATTGTAATCCAATTAGGGTTTTTAACCAATCTTGTGCATCCAATATGTGATTTTGTGTCATTGTTTTCACATTTAGTTCATTATCATCCTCCCTAGGCTTATTCTAATCCAATTAGGGTTTCTAACCAATCTTGTGCATCCAATAAGTGATTTTGTGTCATTGGTTGAACATTTAGGTCATTTTCGTCCTCCCTAAGCTTATTCTAATCCAATAAGGGTTTTTAACAAATCTTGTACATCCAATATGTGATTTTGTGTGATTTTGTGTCATTGGTTGAATATTTAGGTCATTTTCGTCCTTCCAAGGCTTATTCTAATCCAATTACAGGTTTTAGCCAATCTTATGCATCCAATAAGTACGTTTGTGTCATTGGTTGAACATTTATGTCATTTTCGTCCTCCCTAGGCCTATTCTAATCCAATTACGTTTTTTAACCAATCTTGTGCATCCAATAAGAGATTTTGTGTCATTGGTTGAACTTTAGGTCATTTTCGTCCACCCATGGCTTATTCTAATCCAATTAGGGTTTTTAACCAATCTTGTGGATCCAATAATTGTGTTTGTGTCATTGGTTGATCATTTAGGTCATTTTCGTCCTCCTTAGACTTATTCTAATCCAATTAGGGTTTTTAACCAATCTTTTGTATCCAATAAGAGATTTTGTGTCATTGGTTGAACATTTAGGTCATTTTCGTCAACCTAAGGCTTATTCTAATCCAATTAGGGTTTTTAACCAATCTTGTAGATCCAATAAGTGCATTTTGTTCATTGGTTGAACATTTAGGTTATTTTCGTCCTCCCTAGGTTTATTCTAATCCAATTAGGGTTTTTAACCAATCTTGTGCATCCAATAAGTGATTTTGTGTCATTGGTTGAACATTTAGGTCATTTTTGTCCTAAATATGCTTATTCTAATCCAATTAGGGTTTTTAACCAATCTTCTCCATCCAATAAGTGCGTTTGTGTCATTGGTTGAACATTTAGGTTATTTTCGTCCTCCCTAGGCCTATTCTAATCAAATTACGGTTTTTAACCAATCTTGTGCATCCAATAAGTGATTTTGTGTCATTAGTTGAACATTTAGGTCATTTTCGTCCTCCATATGCTTATTCTAATCCAATTAGGGTTTTTAACCAATCTTCTGCATCCAATAAGTGCGTTTGTGTCATTGGTTGAACATTTAGGTCATTTTCATCCTCCCTAGGCTTATTTTAATCCAATTAGGGTTTTTAACCAATCTTGTGCATCCAATAAGTGATTTTGTGTCATTGGTTGAACATTTTGGTCATTTTCGTCCTCAATATGCTTATTTTAATCCAATTAGGGTTTTGAACCAACCTTCTGCATCCAATAAGTGCGTTTGTGTCATTGGTTGAACATTTAGGTCATTTTCGTCCTCCTTAGACTTATTGTAATCCAATTAGGGTTTTTAACCAATCTTGTGCATCCAATATGTGATTTTGTGTCATTGTTTGCACATTTAGTTCATTTTCATCGTCCCTAGCCTTATTCTAATCCAATTAGGGTTTTTAACCAATCTTGTGCATCCAATAAGTGATTTTGTGTCTTTGGTTGAACATTTAGGTCATTTTCGTCCTCCTTAGACTTATTCTAATCCAATTAGGGTTTTTAACCAATCTTGTGTATCCAATAAGAGATTTTGTGTCATTGGTTGAACATTTAGGTCATTTTCCTCAACCCAAGGCTTATTCTAATCCAATTAGGGTTTTTAACCAATCTTGTGGATCCAATAAGTGCATTTTTGTCATTGGTTGAACATTTAGGTCATTTTCGTCCTCCCTAGGCTTATTCTAATCCAATTAGGGTTTTTAACCAATCTTGTGCATCCAATAAGTGATTTTGTGTCATTGGTTGAATATTTAGGTCATTTTTGTCCTCCTTAGGCTTATTCAAATCTAATTAGGGTTTTTCACCAATATTATGCATCCAATAAGTGAGTTTGTGTCATTGGTTGAACAAATTAGATCATTTTCGTCCTCCCTAGGATTATTCAAATCCAATTAGGGTTTTTAACCAATCTTGTGCATCCAATAAGTGATTTTGTATATTTGGTTGAACATTTAGGTCATTTTCGTCCTCCCTAGGCCTATTCTAATCCGATTAGGGTTTTTAACCAATCTTGTGCATCCAATAAGAGATTTTGTGTCATTGGTTGAACTTTTAGGTCATTTTCGTCCACCCATGGCTTATTCTAATCCAATTAGGGTTTTTAACCAATCTTGTAGATCCAATAAGTGCATTTTGTTCATTGGTTGAACATTTAGGTTATTTTCGTCCTCCCTAGGTTTATTCTAATCCAATTAGGGTTTTTAACCAATCTTGTGCATCCAATAAGTGATTTTGTGTCATTGGTTGAACATTTAGGTCATTTTCGTCCTAAATATGCTTATTCTAATCCAATTAGGGTTTTTAACCAATCTTCTCCATCCAATAAGTGCGTTTGTGTCATTGGTTGAACATTTAGGTCATTTTCGTCCTCCCTAGGCCTATTCTAATCAAATTAGGGTTTTTAACCAATCTTGTGCATCCAATTAGTGATTTTCTGTCATCTGTTGAACATTTAGGTCATTTTCGTCAACCCACGGCTTATTCTAATCCAATTAGGGTTTTTAACCGATCTTGTGAATCCAATAAGTGATTTTGTGTCATTGGTTGAATATTTAGGTCATTTTCGTCCTCCTAAGGCTTATTCTAATCGAATTAGAGGTTTTAGCCAATCTTATGCATCCAATAAACGCGTTTGTGTCATTGGTTGAACATTTAGGTCATTTTCGTCCTCCTTAGACTTATTGTAATCCAATTAGGGTTTTTAACCAATCTTGTGCATCCAATATGTGATTTTGTGTCATTGTTTTCACATTTAGTTCATTATCATCCTCCCTAGGCTTATTCTAATCCAATTAGGGTTTCTAACCAATCTTGTGCATCCAATAAGTGATTTTGTGTCATTGGTTGAACATTTAGGTCATTTTCGTCCTCCCTAAGCTTATTCTAATCCAATAAGGTTTTTTAACAAATCTTGTACATCCAATATGTGATTTTGTGTGATTTTGTGTCATTGGTTGAATATTTAGGTCATTTTCGTCCTTCCAAGGCTTATTCTAATCCAATTACAGGTTTTAGCCAATCTTATGCATCCAATAAGTACGTTTGTGTCATTGGTTGAACATTTATGTCATTTTCGTCCTCCCTAGGCCTATTCTAATCCAATTACGTTTTTTAACCAATCTTGTGCAACCAATAAGAGATTTTGTGTCATTGGTTGAACTTTTAGGTCATTTTCGTCCACCCATGGCTTATTCTAATCCAATTAGGGTTTTTAACCAATCTTATGGATCCAATAATTGCGTTTGTGTCATTGGTTGAACATTTAGGTCATTTTCGTTCTCCTTAGACTTATTCTAATCCAATTAGGGTTTTTAACCAATCTTGTGTATCCAATAAGAGATTTTGTGTTATTGGTTGAACATTTTGGTCATTTTCGTCCTCAATATGCTTATTTTAATCCAATTAGGGTTTTGAACCAATCTTCTGCCTCCAATAAGTGCGTTTGTGTCATTGGTTGACTATTTAGGTCATTTTCGTCCTCAATATGCTTATTCTAATCCAATTAGGGTTTTTAATCAATCTTCTGCATCCAATAAGTGCGTTTGTGTCATTGGTTGAACATTTAGGTCATTTTCATCCTCCATAGGCTTATTCTAATCCAATTAGGATTTTTAACCAATCTTCTGCATCCAATAAGTGCGTTTGTGTCATTGGTTGAACATTTAGGTCATTTTCATCCTCCCTAGGCTTATTTTAATCCAATTAGGGTTTTTAACCAATCTTGCGCATCCAATAAGTGATTTTGTGTCATTGGTTGAACATTTAGGTCATTTTCGTCCTCAATAGGCTTATTCTAATCCAATTAGGGTTTTTAACCAATCTTCTGCATCCAATAATTGATTTTTGTGTCATGGGTTGAATATTTAGTTCATTTTTGTCCTCCCTAGGCTTATTCAAATCTAATTAGGGTTTTTAACCAATCTTATGCATCCAATAAGTGCGTTTGTGTCATTGGTTGAACATTTAGGTCATTTTCGTCCTACCTAGGATTATTCAAATCCAATTAGGGTTTTTAACCAATCTTGTGCATCCAATAAGTGATTTTGTGTCATTGGTTTAACATTTAGGTCATTTTCGTCCACCCAAGGCTTATTCTAATCCAATTGGGGTTTTTAGACAAACTTGTGCATCCAATAAGTGATTTTGTGTCATTGGTAGAATATTTAGGTCATTATTGTCCTCCATAGGCTTATTCAAATCTAATTAGGATTTTAAACCAATCTTATGCATCCAATAAGTGCGTGTGTGTCATTGGTTGAACATTTAGGATATTTTCGTCCTCCCTAGGATTATTCAAATCCAATTGGGGTTTTAACCAATCTTGTGCATCCAATAAGTGATTGTGTCTTTGGTTGAACATTTATGTCGTTTTCGTCCTCCCTAGGCCTATTCTAATCTAATTACGGTTTTTAACCAATCTTGTTCATCCAATTAGTGATTTTCTGTCAACGGTTAAACATTTAGGTCATTTTCGTCCACCCAAGGCTTATTCTAATCCAATTAGGGTTTTTAACAAATCTTGTACATCCAATATGTGATTTTGTGTGATTTTGTGTCATTCGTTGAATATTTAGTTCATTTTCGTCCTTCCAAGGTTTATTCTAATCCAATTACAGGTTTTAGCCAATTTTATGCATCCAACAAGTGCGTTTGTGTCATTGGTTGAACATTTAGGTCATTTTCGTCCTCCCAAGGCCTATTCTAATCCAATTACGGTTTTTAACCAATCTTGTGCTTCCAATAAGTGATTTTGTGTCATTGGTTGAAATTTAGGTCATTTTCGTCCACCCAAGGCTTATTCTAATCCAATTGGGGTTTTTAGCCAATCTTGTGCATCCAATAACTAATTTTGTGTCATTGGTGGAATATTTAGGTCATTTTTGTCCTCCCTAGGCTTATTCAAATCTAATTAGCGTTTTTAACCAATCTTATGCATCCAATAAGTGCGTTTGTGTCATTGGTTGAACATTTAGGTCATTTTCGTCCTCCCTAGGATTTTTCAAATCCAATTAGGGTTTTTAACAAAACTTGTGCATCCAATAAGTGAATTTGTGTCTTTGGTTGAACATTTAGGTCGTTTTCATACTCCCTAGGATTATTCTAATCCAATTAGGGTTTTTAACCAATCTTGTGCATCCAATAAGTGATTTTGTGTCATTGGTTGAACATTTAGGTCATTTTCGTCCTCCCTAAGCTTATTCTAATCCAATAAGGGTTTTTAACAAATCTTGTACATCCAATATGTGATTTTGTGTGATTTTGTGTCATTGGTTGAATATTTAGGTCATTTTCGTCCTTCCAAGGCTTATTCTAATCCAATTACAGGTTTTAGCCAATCTTGTGCATCCAATAAGAGATTTTGTGTCATTGGTTGAACTTTTAGGTCATTTTCGTCAACCCAAGGCTTATTCTAATCCAATTAGGGTTTTTATTTAATCTTGTGGATCCAATAATTGCGTTTGTGTCATTGGTTGAACATTTAGGTCATTTTCGTTCTCCTTAGACTTTTTCTAATCCAATTAGGGTTTTTAACCAATCTTGTGTATCCAATAAGAGATTTTGTGTCATTGGTTGCACATTTAGTTCATTTTCATCCTCGCTAGGCTTATTCTAATCCAATTTGGGTTTTTAACCAATCTTCTGCATTGAATAAGTGATTTTGTGTCATTTGGTTGAACATTTAGGTCATTTTCGTCCTCCCTAAGCTTATTCTAATCCAATAAGGGTTATTAACAAATCTTGTACATCCAATATGTGATTTTGTGTGATTTTGTGTCATTGGTTGAATATTTAGTTCATTTTCGTCCTTCCAAGGTTTATTCTAATCCAATTACAGGTTTTAGCCAATTTTATGCATCCAACAAGTGCGTTTGTGTCATTGGTTGAACATTTAGGTCATTTTCGTCCTCCCTAGGCCTATTCTAATCCAATTACGGTTTTTAACCAATCTTGTGCTTCCAATAAGTGATTTTGTGTCATTGGTTGAACATTTAGGTCATTTTCGTCCACCCTAGGCTTATTCTAATCCAATTGGGGTTTTTAGCCAATCTTGTGCATCCAATAACTAATTTTGTGTCATTGGTGGAATATTTAGGTCATTTTTGTCCTCCCTAGGCTTATTCAAATCTAATTAGCGTTTTTAACCAATCTTATGCATCCTATAAGTGCGTTTGTGTCATTGGTTGAACATTTAGGTCATTTTCGTCCTCCCTAGGATTATTCAAATCCAATTAGGGTTTTTAACCAAACTTGTGCATCCAATAATTGATTTTGTGTCTTTGGTTGAACATTTAGGTCGTTTTCATACTCCCTAGGATTATTCTAATCCAATTAGGGTTTTTAACCAATCTTGTGCATCCAATAAGTGATTTTGTGTCATTGGTTGAACATTTAGGTCATTTTCGTCCTCCCTAAGCTTATTCTAATCCAATAAGGGTTTTTAACAAATCTTGTACATCCAATATGTGATTTTGTGTGATTTTGTGTCATTGGTTGAATATTTAGTTCATTTTCGTCCTTCCAAGGTTTATTCTAATCCAATTACAGGTTTTAGCCAATTTTATGCATCCAACAAGTGCGTTTGTGTCATTGGTTGAACATTTAGGTCATTTTCGTCCTCCCTAGGCCTATTCTAATCCAACTACGGTTTTTAACCAATCTTGTGCTTCCAATAAGTGATTTTGTGTCATTGGTTGAACATTTAGGTCATTTTCGTCCACCCAAGGCTTATTCTAATCCAATTGGGGTTTTGAGCCAATCTTGTGCATCCAATAACTAATTTTGTGTCATTGGTGGAATATTTAGGTCATTTTTGTCCTCCCTAGGCTTATTCAAATCTAATTAGCGTTTTTAACCAATCTTATGCATCCAATAAGTGTGTTTGTGTCATTGGTTGAACATTTAGGTCATTTTCGTCCTCCCTAGGATTTTTCAAATCCAATTAGGGTTTTTAACCAAACTTGTGCATCCAATAAGTGAATTTGTGTCTTTGGTTGAACATTTAGGTCGTTTTCATACTCCCTAGGCTTATTCTAGACCAATTAGGGTTTTTAACCAATCTTGTGCATCCTATAAGTGATTTTGTGTCATTGGTTGAACATTTAGGTCATTTTCGTCCTCCCTAAGCTTATTCTAATCCAATAAGGGTTTTTAACAAATCTTGTACATCCAATATGTGATTTTGTGTGATTTTGTGTCATTGGTTGAATATTTAGGTCATTTTCGTCCTTCCAAGGCTTATTCTAATCCAATTACAGGTTTTAGCCAATCTTATGCATCCAATAAGTGCGTTTGTGTCATTGGTTGATCATTTATGTCATTTTCGTCCTCCTTAGGCCTATTCTAATCCAATTGCAGTTTTTAACCAATCTTGTGCATCCAATAAGAGATTTTGTGTCATTGGTTGAACTTTTAGGTCATTTTCGTCCACCCAAGGCTTATTCTAATCCAATTAGGGTTTTTATTTAATCTTGTGGATCCAATAAATGCGTTTGTGTCATTGGTTGAACATTTAGGTCATTTTCGTCCTCCTTAGACTTTTTCTAATCCAATTAGGGTTTTTAACCAATCTTGTGTATCCAATAAGAGATTTTGTGTCATTGGTTTAACATTTAGGTCATTTTCGTCAACCCAAGGCTTATTCTAATCCAATTAGGGTTTTTAACCAATCTTGTGGATCCAATAAGTGCATTTTTGTCATTGGTTGAACATTTAGGTCATTTTCGTCCTCCCTAGGCTTATTCTAATCCAATTAGGGTTTTTAACCAATCTTCTGCATCCAATAAGTGCGTTGGTGTCATTGGTTGAACATTTAGGTCATTTTCGTACTCCCTAGGCCTATTCTAAACCAATTACGGTTTTTAACCATTCTTGTGCATCCAATAAGTGATTTTGTGTCATTGGTTGAACATTTAGGTAATTTTCGTCTACCATTGGCTTATTCTAATCCAATTAGGGTTTTTAACCAATCTTCTGCATCCAATAAGTGCATTTGTGTCATTGGTTGAACATTAAGGTCATTTTCGTCCTCCCTAGGCTTATTGTAATCCAACTAGGGTTTTTAACCAATCTTGTGCATCCAATAAGAGATTTTGTGTCATTAGTTGAACATTTAGGTCATTTTCGTCAACCCAAGGCTTATTCTAATCCAATTAGGGTTTTTAACCAATCTTGTGGATCCAATAAGTGCATTTTGTGCATTGGTTAAACATTTAGGTCATTATCGTCCTTCCTAGGCCTATTCTAATCCAATTACGGTTTTTAACCAATCTTGTGCATCCAATAAGTGACTTTGTGTCATTGGTTGAACATTTAGGTCATTTTCGTCCTCAATATGCTTATTCTAATCCAATTAGGGTTTTTAACCAGTCTTCTGCATCCAATAAGTGCGTTTGTGTCATTTGTTGAACATTTATGTCATTTTCGTCCTCCCTAGGCCTATTCTAATCCAATTACGGTTTTTAACCAATCTTGTGCATCGAATAAGTGATTTTGTGTCATTGGTTGAACATTTAGGTCATTTTCGTCCTCCATAGGCTTATTCTAATCCAATTGGGGTTTTTAACCAATCTTCTGCATCCAATAAGTGCATTTGTGTCATTGGTTGAACATTAAGGTCATTTTCGTCCTCCCTAGGCTTATTGTAATCCAACTAGGGTTTTTAACCAATCTTGTGCATCCAATAAGAGATTTTGTGTCATTAGTTGAACATTTAGGTCATTTTCGTCAACCCAAGGCTTATTCTAATCCAATTAGGGTTTTTAATTTATCATGTGGATCCAATAAGTGCATTTTGTTCATTGGTTAAACATTTAGGTCATTATCGTCCTTCCTAGGCTTATTCTAATCCAATTACGGTTTTAACCAATCTTGTGCATCCAATAAGTGATTTTGTGTCATTGGTTGAACATTTAGGTCATTTTCATCCTCAATATGCTTATTCTAATCCAATTAGGGTTTTTAACCAATCTTCTGCATCCAATAAGTGCGTTTGTGTCATTTGTTGAACATTTAGGTCATTTTCGTCCTCCCTAGGCCTATTCTAATCCAATTACGGTTTTGAACCAATCTTGTGCATCGAATAAGTGATTTTGTGTCATGGGTTGAACATTTAGGTCATTTTCGTCCTCCATAGGCTTATTCTAATCCAATTAGGGTTTTTAACCAATCTTCTGCATTGAATAAGTTATTTTGTGTCATTTGGTTGAACATTTAGGTCATTTTCGTCCTCCCTAAGCTTGTTCTAATCCAATAAGGGTTTTTAACAAATCTTGTACATCCAATATATGATTTTGTGTGATTTTGTTTCATTGGTTGAATATTTAGTTCATTTTCGTCCTTCCAAGGCTTATTCTAATCCAATTACAGGTTTTTGCCAGTTTAATGCATCCAATAAGTGCGTTTGTGTCATTGGTTGAACATTTAGGTCATTTTCGTCCCCCCTAGGCCTATTCTAATCCAATTACGGTTTTTAACCAGTCTCTTGCTTCCAATAAGTGATTTTGTGTAATTGGTTGAACATGTAGGTCATTTTCGTCCACCCAAGGCTTATTCTAATCCAATTGGGGTTTTTAGCCAATCTTGTGCATCCAATAAGTAATTTTGTGTCATTGGTTGAATATTTAGGTCATTTTTGTCCTCCCTAGGCTTATTCAAATCTAATTACGGTTTTTAACCAATCTTATGCATCCAATAAGTGCGTTTGTGTCATTGGTTGAACATTTAGGTCATTTTCGTCGTCCCTAGGATTATTCAAATCCAATTAGGGTTTTTAACCAATCTTGTGCATCCAATAAGTGATTTTGTGTCTTTGGTTGAACATTTAGGTCGTTTTCGTCCTCCCTAGGCGTATTCTAATCTAATTACGGTTTTTAACCAATCTTGTGCGTCCAATTAGTGATTTTCTGTCATCGGTTGAACATTTAGGTCATTTTCGTCCACCCAAGGCGTATTCGAATCCAATTAGGGTTTTTAACCGATCTTGTGAATCCAATAAGTGATTTTGTATCATTGGTTGAATATTTAGGTCATTTTCGTCCTCCCAAGGCTTATTCTAATCGAATTAGAGGTTTTAGCCAATCTTATGCATCCAATAAGTGCGTTTGTGTCATTGGTTGAACATTTAGGTCATTTTCGTCCTCCTTAGACTTATTGTAATCCAATAAGGGTTTTTAACCAATCTTGTGCATCCAATATGTGATTTTGTGTCATTGTTTGCACATTTAGTTCATTTTCATCCTCCTTATGCTTATTCTAATCCAATGAGGGTTTTTAACCAATCTTGTGCATCCAATAAGTGATTTTGTGTCATTGGTTGAACATTTAGGTCATTTTCGTGCTCCCTAAGCTTATTCTTATCCAATAAGGGTTTTTAACAAATATTGTACATCCAATATGTGATTTTGTGTGATTTTGTGTCATTGGTTGAATATTTAGGTCATTTTCGTCCTTCCAAGGCTTATTCTAATCCAATTACAGGTTTTAGCCAATCTTATGCATCCAATAAGTTCGTTTGTGTCATTGGTTGATCATTTATGTCATTTTCGTCCTCCCTAGGCCTATTCTAATCCAATTGCAGTTTTTAACCAATCTTGTGCATCCAATAAGAGATTTTGTGTCATTGGTTGAACTTTTAGGTCATTTTCGTCCACCCAAGGCTTATTCTAATCCAATTAGGGGTTTTATCCAATCTTGTGGATCCAATAATTGCGTTTGTGTCATTGGTTGAACATTTAGGTCATTTTCGTCCTCCTTAGACTTATTATAATCCAATTAGGGTTTTTAACCAATCTTGTGTATCCAATAAGAGATTTTGTGTCATTGGTTTAACATTTAGGTCATTTTCGTCAACCCAAGGCTTATTATAATCCAATTAGGGTTTTTAACCAATCTTGTCGATCCAATAAGTGCATTTTTGTCATTGGTTGAACATTTAGGTCATTTTCGTCCTCCATAGGCTTATTCTAATCCAATTAGGGTTTTTAACCAATCTTCTGCATCCAATAAGTGCGTTGGTGTCATTGGTTGAACATTTAGGTCATTTTCGTCCTCCCTAGGCCTATTCTAATCCAATTACGGTTTTTAACCAATCTTGTGCATCGAATAAGTGATTTTGTGTCATTGGTTGAACATTTACGTCATTTTCGTCCTCCATAGGCTTATTCTTATCCAATTAGGGTTTTTAACCAATCTTCTGCATCCAATAAGTGCATTTGTGTCATTGGTTGAACATTAAGGTCATTTTCGTCCTCCCTAGGCTTATTGTAATCCAACTAGGGTTTTTAACCAATCTTGTGCATCCAATAAGAGATTTTGTGTCATTAGTTGAACATTTAGGTCATTTTCGTCAACCCAAGGCTTATTCTAATCCAATTAGGGTTTTTAACCAATCTTGTGGATCCAATAACTGCATTTTGTTCATTGGTTAAACATTTAGGTCATTATCGTCCTTCCTAGGCTTATTTTAATCCAATTACGGTTTTTAACCAATCTTGTGCATCCAATAAGTGATTTTGTGTCATTGGTTGAACATTTAGGTCATTTTCGTCCTCAATATGCTTATTCTAATCCAATAAGAGTTTTTAACCAATCTTCTGCATCCAATAAGTGCGTTTGTGTCATTTGTTGAACATTTAGGTCATTTTCGTCCTCCCTAGGCCTATTCTAATCCAATTACGGTTTTTAACCAATCTTGTGCATCGAATAAGTGATTTTGTGTCATTGGTTGAACATTTAGGTCATTTTCGTCCTCCATAGGCTTATTCTAATCCAATTAGGGTTTTTAACCAATCTTCTGCATTGAATAAGTTATTTTGTGTCATTTGGTTGAACATTTAGGTCATTTTCGTCCTCCCTAAGCTTGTTCTAATCCAATAAGGGTTTTTAACAAATCTTGTACATCCAATATATGATTTTGTGTGATTCTGTGTCATTGGTTGAATATTTAGTTCATTTTCGTCCTTCCAAGGCTTATTCTAATCCAATTACAGTTTTTAGCCAATTTAATGCATCCAATAAGTGCGTTTGTGTCATCGGTTGAACATTTAGGTCATTTTCGTCGACCCAAGGCGTATTCTAATCCAATTAGGGTTTTTAACCGATCTTGTGAATCTAATAAGTAATTTTGTGTCATTGGTTGAATATTTAGGTCATTTTCGTCCTCCCAAGGCTTATTCTAATCGAATTAGAGGTTTTAGCCAATCTTATGCATCCAATAAGTGCGTTTGTGTCATTGGTTGAACATTTAGGTCATTTTCGTCCTCCTTAGACTTATTGTAATCCAATTAGAGTTTTTAACCAATCTTGTGCATCCAATATGTGATTTTGTGTCATTGTTTGCACATTTAGTTCATTTTCATCCTCCCTAGGCTTATTCTAATCCAATGAGGGTTTTTAACCAATCTTGTGCATCCAATAAGTGATTTTGTGTCATTGGTTGAACATTTAGGTCATTTTTGTCCTCCCTAAGCTTATTCTGATCCAATAAGGGTTTTTAACAAATCTTGTACATCCAATATGTGATTTTGTGTCATTGGTTGAATATTTAGGTCATTTTCGTCCTTCCAAGGCGTATTCTAAACCAATTACAGGTTTTAGCCAATCTTATGCATCCAATAAGTGTGTTTGTGTCATTGGTTGAACATTTATGTCATTTTCGTCCTCCCTAGGCCTATTCTAATCCAATTACGGTTTTTAACAAATCTTGTGCATCCAATAAGAGATTTTGTGTCATTGGTTGAACATTTAGGTCATTTTCGTCAACCCAAGGCTTATTCTAATCCAATTAGGGTTTTTAACCAATCTTGTGGATCCAATAAGTGCATTTTTGTCATTGGTTGAACATTTAGGTCATTTTCGTCCTCCCTAGGCTTATTCTAATCCAATTTGGGTTTTTAACCAATCTTGTGCATCCAATAAGTGCGTTTGTGTCATTGGTTGATTATTTAGGTCATTTTCGTCCTCCCTAGGCCTATTTTAATCCAATTACGGTTTTTAACCAATCTTGTGCATCCAATAAGTGATTTTGTGTCATTGGTTGAACATTTAAGTAATTTTCGTCCTCCATAGGCTTATTCTAATCCAATTAGGGTTTTTAACCAATCTTCTGCATCCAATAAGTGCGTTGGTGTCATTGGTTGAACATTTAGGTCATTTTCGTCCTCCCTAGGCCTATTCTAAACCAATTACGGTTTTTATACATTCTTGTGCATCCAATAAGTGATTTTGTGTCATTGGTTGAACATTTAGGTAATTTTCGTCCACCATAGGCTTATTCTAATCCAATTAGGGTTTTTAACCAATCTTCTGCATCCAATAAGTGCATTTGTGTCATTGGTTGAACATTAAGGTCATTTTCGTCCTCCCTAGGCTTATTGTAATCCAACTAGGGTTTTTAACCAATCTTGTGCATCCAATAAGAGATTTTGTGTCATTAGTTGAACATTTAGGTCATTTTCGTCAACCCAAGGCTTATTCTAATCCAATTAGGGTTTTTAACCAAACTTGTGGATCCAATAAGTGCATTTTGTTCATTGGTTAAACATTTAGGTCATTATCGTCCTTCCTAGGCTTATTCTAATCCAATTACGGTTTTTAACTAATCTTGTGCATCCAATAAGTGATTTTGTGTCATTGGTTGAACATTTAGGTCATTTTCGTCCTCAATATGCTTATTCTAATCCAATAAGGGTTTTTAACCAATCTTCTGCATCCAATAAGTGCGTTTGTTTCATTTGTTGAACATTTAGGTCATTTTCGTCCTCCCTAGGCCTATTCTAATCCAATTACGGTTTTTAACCAATCTTGTGCATCGAATAAGTGATTTTGTGTCATTGGTTGAACATTTAGGTCATTTTCGTCCTCCATAGGCTTATTCTAATCCAATTAGGGTTTTTAACAAATCTTGTACATCCAATATATGATTTTGTGTGATTTTGTGTCATTGGTTGAATATTTAGTTCATTTTCGTCCTTCCAAGGCTTATTCTAATCTAATTACAGGTTTTAGCCAATTTAATGCATCCAATAAGTGCGTTTGTGTCATCGATTGAACATTTAGGTCATTTTCGTCCACCCAAGGCGTATTCTAATCCAATTAGGGTTTTTAACCGATCTTGTGAATCCAATAAGTGATTTTGTGTCATTGGTTGAATATTTAGGTCATTTTCGTCCTCGAAAGGCTTATTCTAATCGAATTAGAGGTTTTAACCAATCTTATGCATCCAATAAGTGTGTCTGTGTCATTGGTTGAACATTTAGGTCATTTTCGTCCTCCTTAGACTTATTGTAATCCAATTAGGGTTTTTAACCAATCTTGTGCATCCAATATGTGATTTTGTGTCACTGTTTGCACATTTAGTTCATTTTCATCCTCCATAGGCTTATTCTAATCCAATGAGGGTTTTTAACCAATCTTGTGCATCCAATAAGTGATTTTGTGTCATTGGTTGAACATTTAGGTCATTTTCGTCCTCCCTAAGCTTATTCTGATCCAATAAGGGTTTTTAACAAATCTTGTACATCCAATATGTGATTTTGTGTGATTTTGTGTCATTGGTTGAATATTTAGGTCATTTTCGTCCTTCCAAGGCGTATTCTAATCCAATTACAGGTTTTAGCCAATCTTATCCATCCAATAAGTGTGTTTGTGTCATTGGTTGAACATTTATGTCATTTTCGTCCTCCTTAAACTTATTCTAATCCAATAAGGGTTTTTAACCAATCTTGTGTATCCAATAAGAGATTTTGTGTCATTGGTTGAACATTTAGGTCATTTTCGTCAACCCAAGGCTTATTCTAATCCAATTAGGGTTTTTAACCAATCTTGTGGATCCAATAAGTGCATTTTTGTCATTGGTTGAACATTTAGGTCATTTTCGTCCTTCCAAGGCGTATTCTAATCCAATTACGGTTTTTAACCAATCTTGTGCATCGAATAAGTGATTTTGTGTCATTGGTTGAACATTTAGGTCATTTTCGTCCTCCATAGGCTTATTCTAATCCAATTAGGGTTTTTAACCAATCTTCTGCATTGAATAAGTTATTTTGTGTCATTTGGTTGAACATTTAGGTCATTTTCGTCCTCCCTAAGCTTGTTCTAATCCAATAAGGGTTTTTAACAAATCTTGTACATCCAATATATGATTTTGTGTGATTTTGTGTCATTGGTTGAATATTTAGTTCATTTTCGTCCTTCCAAGGCTTATTCTAATCCAATTACAGGTTTTAGCCAATTTAATGCATCCAATAAGTGCGTTTGTGTCATCGATTGAACATTTAGGTCATTTTCGTCCACCCAAGGCGTATTCTAATCCAATTAGGGTTTTTAACCAATCTTGTGGATCCAATAAGTGCATTTTTGTCATTGGTTGAACATTTAGGTCATTTTCGTCCTTCCAAGGCGTATTCTAATCCAATTACAGGTTTTAGCCAATCTTATGCATCCAATAAGTGTGTTTGTGTCATTGGTTGAACATTTATGTCATTTTCGTCCTTCCTAGGCCTATTCTAATCCAATTACGGTTTTTAACCAATCTTGTGAATCCAATAAGAGATTTTGTGTCATTGGTTGAACTTTTAGGTCATTTTCGTCCACCCAAGGCTTATTCTAATCCAATTAGGGTTTTTAACCAATCTTGTGGATCCAATAATTGCGTTTGTGTCATTGGTTGAACATTTAGGTCATTTTCGTCCTCCTTAAACTTATTCTAATCCAATAAGGGTTTTTAACCAATCTTGTGTGTCCAATAAGAGATTTTGTGTCATTGGTTGAACATTTAGGTCATTTTCGTCAACCCAAGGCTTATTCTAATCCAATTAGGGTTTTTAACCAATCTTGTGGATCCAATAAGTGCAATTTTGTCATTGGTTGAACATTTAGGTCATTTTCGTCCTCCCTAGGCTTATTCTAATCCAATTTGGGTTTTTAACCAATCTTGTGCATCCAATAAGTGCGTTTGTGTCATTGGCTGAACATTTAGGTCATTTTCGTCCTCCCTAGGCCTATTTTAATCCAATTACGGTTTTTAACCAATCTTGTGCATCCAATAAGTGATTTTGTGTCATTGGTTGAACATTTAAGTAATTTTCGTCCTCCATAGGCTTATTCTAATCCAATTAGGGTTCTTAACCAATCTTCTGCATCCAATAAGTGCATTTGTGTCATTGGTTGAACATTAAGGTCATTTTCGTCCTCCCTAGGCTTATTGTAATCAACCTAGGGTTTTTAACCAATCTTGTGCATCCAATAAGAGATTTTGTGTAATTAGTTGAACATTTAGGTCATTTTCGTCAACCCAAGGCTTATTCTAATCCAATTAGGGTTTTTAACCAATCTTGTGGATCCAATAAGTGCATTTTGTTCATTGGTTAAACATTTAGGTCATTATCGTCCTCCCTAGGCTTATTCTAATCCAATTACGGTTTTTAACCAATCTTGTGCATCCAATAATTGATTTTGTGTCATTGGTTGAACATTTAGGTCATTTTCGTCCTCAATATGCTTATTCTAATCCAATTTGGGTTTTTAACCAATCTTCTGCATCCAATAAGTGCGTTTGTGTCATTGGTTGAACATTTAGGTCATTTTCGTCCTCCCTAGGCCTATTTTAATCCAATGACGGTTTTTAACCAATCTTGTGCATCCAATAAGTGATTTTGTGTCATTGGTTGAACATTTAAGTGATTTTCGTCCTCCATAGGCTTATTATAATCCAATTAGGGTTTTTAACCAATCTTCTGCATCCAATATGTGCGTTTGTGTCATTGGTTGAACATTAAGGTCATTTTCGTCCTCCCTAGGCTTATTGTAATCAACCTAGGGTTTTTAACCAATCTTGTGCATCCAATAAGAGATTTTGTGTAATTAGTTGAACATTTAGGTCATTTTCGTCAACCCAAGGCTTATTCTAATCCAATTAGGGTTTTTAACCAATCTTGTGGATCCAATAAGTGCATTTTGTTCATTGGTTAAACATTTAGGTCATTATCGTCCTCCCTAGGCTTATTCTAATCCAATTACGGTTTTTAACCAATCTTGTGCATCCAATAATTGATTTTGTGTCATTGGTTGAACATTTAGGTCATTTTCGTCCTCAATATGCTTATTCTAATCCAATTAGGGTTTTTAACCAATCTTCTGCATCCAATAAGTGCGTTTGTGTCATTGGTTGAACATTTAGGTCATTTTCGTCCTACCTAGGCCTATTCTAATCCAATTATGGTTTTTAACAAATCTTGTGCATCCAATAAGTGATTTTGTGTCATTGGTTGAACATTTAGGTCATTTTCGTCCTCCATAGGCTTATTCTAATCCAATTAGGGTGTTTAACCAATCTGCTGCATCCAATAAGTGCGTTTGTGTCATTGGTTGAACATTCATGTCATTTTCGTCCTCCCTAGGCTTGTTCTAATCCAATTAACGTTTTCAACCAATCTTATGCATCCAATAAGTGCGTTTGTGTCATTGGTTGAACATTTAGGTCATTTTCGTCGTCCCTAGGATTATTCAAATCCAATTAGGGTTTTTAACCAATCTTGTGCATCCAATAAGTGATTTTGTGTCTTTGGTTGAACATTTAGGTCGTTTTCGTCCTCCCTAGGCCTATTCTAATCTAATTACGGTTTTTAACCAATCTTGTGCATCCAATTAGTGATTTTCTGTCATCGGTTGAACATTTAGGTCATTTTCGTCCACCCAAGGCGTATTCTAATCCAATTAGGGTTTTTAACCGATCTTGTGAATCCAATAAGTGATTTAGTGTCATTGATTGAATATTTAGGTCATTTTCGTCCTCCCAAGGCTTATTCTAATCGAATTAGAGGTTTTAGCCAATCTTATGCATCCAATAAGTGCGTTTGTGTCATTGGTTGAACATTTAGGTCATTTTCGATCTCCTTAGACTTATTGTAATCCAATTAGGGTTTTTAACCAATCTTGTGCATCCAATATGTGATTTTGTGTCATTGTTTGCACATTTAGTTCATTTTCATCCTCCCTAGGCTTATTCTAATCCAATGAGGGTTTTTAACCAATCTTGTGCATGCAATAAGTGATTTTGTGTCATTGGTTGAACATTTAGGTCATTTTCGTCCTCCCTAAGCTTATTCTGATCCAATAAGGGTTTTTAACAAATGTTGTACATCCAATATGTGATTTTGTGTGATTTTGTGTCATTGGTTGAATATTTAGTTCATTTTCGTCCTTCCAAGGTTTATTCTAATCCAATTACAGGTTTTAGCCAATTTTATGCATCCAACAAGTGCGTTTGTGTCATTGGTTGAACATTTAGGTCATTTTCGTCCTACCTAGGCCTATTCTAATCCAATTACGGTTTTTAACCAATCTTGTGCTTCCAATAAGTGATTTTGTGTCATTGGTTGAACATTTAGGTCATTTTCGTCCACCCAAGGCTTATTCTAATCCAATTGGGGTTTTTAGCCAATCTTGTGCATCCAATAACTAATTTTGTGTCATTGGTGGAATATTTAGGTCATTTTTGTCCTCCCTAGGCTTATTCAAATCTAATTAGCGTTTTTAACCAATCTTATGCATCCAATAAGTGCGTTTGTGTCATTGGTTGAACATTTAGGTCATTTTCGTCCTCCCTAGGATTTTTCAAATCCAAGTAGGGTTTTTAACCAAACTTGTGCATCCAATAAGTGATTTTGTGTCTTTGGTTGAACATTTAGGTCGTTTTCATACTCCCTAGGCTTATTCTAGACCAATTAGGGTTTTTAACCAATCTTGTGCATCCAATAAGTGATTTTGTGTCATTGGTTGAACATTTAGGTCATTTTCGTCCTCCCTAAGCTTATTCTAATCCAATAAGGGTTTTTAACAAATCTTGTACATCCAATATGTGATTTTGTGTGATTTTGTGTCATTGGTTGAATATTTAGGTCATTTTCGTCCTTCCAAGGCTTATTCTAATCCAATTACAGGTTTTAGCCAATCTTATGCATCCAATAAGTGCGTTTGTGTCATTGGTTGATCATTTATGTCATTTTTGTCCTCCCTAGGCCTATTCTAATCCAATTGCAGTTTTTAACCAATCTTGTGCATCCAATAAGAGATTTTGTGTCATTGGTTGAACTTTTAGGTCATTTTCGTCCACCCAAGGCTTATTCTAATCCAATTAGGGTTTTTATCCAATCTTGTGGATCCAATAATTGCGTTTGTGTCATTGGTTGAAAATTTAGGTCATTTTCGTCCTCCTTAGACTTTTTCTAATCCAATTAGGGTTTTTAACCAATCTTGTGTATCCAATAAGAGA
Organism: Cicer chorassanicum; assembly: GCA_037974735.1. NCBI lineage: Eukaryota > Viridiplantae > Streptophyta > Magnoliopsida > Fabales > Fabaceae > Cicer > Cicer chorassanicum. Next base: position 36,457,292 of record JBBPBP010000001.1, read on the forward strand.
TTTTGTGTCATTGGTTTAACATTTAGGTCATTTTTGTCAACCCAATGCTTATTCTAATCCAATTAGGGTTTTTAACCAATCTTGTGGATCCAATAAGTGCATTTTTGTCACTAGTTGAACATTTAGGTCATTTTCGTCAACCTAAGGCTTATTCTAATCCAATTAGGGTTTTTAACCAATCTTCTGCATCCAATAAGTGCATTTGTGTCATTGGTTGAACATTAAGGTCATTTTCGTCCTCCCTAGGCCTATTTTAATCCAACTAGGGTTTTTAACCAATCTTGTGCATCCAATAAGTGATTTTGTGTCATTGGTTGAACATTTAAGTAATTTTCGTCCTCCATAGGCTTATTCTAATCCAATTAGGGTTTTTAACCAATCTTCTGCATCCAATAAGTGCGTTGGTGTCATTGGTTGAACATTTAGGTCATTTTCGTCCTCCCTAGGCCTATTCTAAACCAATTACGGTTTTTAACCATTCTTGTGCATCCAATAAGTGATTTTGTGTCATTGGTTGAACATTTAGGTAATTTTCGTCCACCATAGGCTTATTCTAATCCAATTAGGGTTTTTAACCAATCTTCTGCATCCAATAAGTGCATTTGTGTCATTGGTTGAACATTAAGGTCATTTTCGTCCTCCCTAGGCTTATTGTAATCCAACTAGGGTTTTTAACCAATCTTGTGCATCCAATAAGATATTTTGTGTCATTAGTTGAACATTTAGGTCATTTTCGTCAACCCAAGGCTTATTCTAATCCAATTAGGGTTTTTAACCAAACTTGTGGATCCAATAAGTGCATTTTGTTCATTGGTTAAACATTTAGGTCATTATCGTCCTTCCTAGGCTTATTCTAATCCAATTACGGTTTTTAACCAATCTTGTGCATCCAATAAGTGATTTTGTGTCATTGGTTGAACATTTAGGTCATCTTCGTCCTCAATATGCTTATTCTAATCCAATAAGGGTTTTTAACCAATCTTCTGCATCCAATAAGTGCGTTTTTGTCATTTGTTGAACATTTAGGTCATTTTCGTCCTCCCTAGGCCTATTCTAATCCAATTATGGTTTTTAACCAATCTTGTGCATCGAATAAGTGATTTTGTGTCATTGGTTGAACATTTAGGTCATTTTCGTCCTCCATAGGCTTATTCTAATCCAATTAGGGTTTTTAACCAATCTTCTGCATTGAATAAGTTATTTTGTGTCATTTGGTTGAACATTTAGGTCATTTTCGTCCTCCCTAAGCTTGTGTGATTTTGTGTCATTGGTTGAATATTTAGTTCATTTTCGTCTTTCCAAGGCTTATTCTAATCCAATTACAGGTTTTAGCCAATTTAATGCATCCAATAAGTGCGTTTGTGTCATCGGTTGAACATTTAGGTCATTTTCGTCCACCCAAGGCGTATTCTAATCCAATTAGGGTTTTTAACCGATCTTGTGAATCCAATAAGTGATTTTGTGTCCTTTGTTGAATATTTAGGTCATTTTCGTCCTCCCAAGGCTTATTCTAATCGAATTAGAGGTTTTAGCCAATCTTATGCATCCAATAAGTGTGTCTGTGTCATTGGTTGAACATTTAGGTCATTTTCGTCCTCCTTAGACTTATTGTAATCCAATTAGGGTTTTTAACCAATCTTGTGCATCCAATATGTGATTTTGTGTCATTGTTTGCACATTTAGTTCATTTTCATCCTCCCTAGGCTTATTCTAATCCAATAAGAGTTTTTAACCAATCTTGTGCATCCAATAAGTGATTTTCTGTCATTGGTTGAACATTTAGGTCATTTTCGTCCTCCCTAAGCTTATTCTGATCCAATAAGGGTTTTTAACAAATCTTGTACATCCAATATGTGATTTTGTGTGATTTTGTGTCATTGGTTGAATATTTAGGTCATTTTCGTCCTTCCAAGGCGTATTCTAATCCAATTACAGGTTTTAGCCAATCTTCTGCATCCAATAAGTGTGTTTGTGTCATTGGTTGAACATTTATGTCATTTTCGTCCTCCCTAGGCCTATTCTAATCCAATTACGGTTTTTAACCAATCTTTTGCATCCAATAAGAGATTTTGTGTCATTGGTTGAACTTTTAGGTCATTTTCGTCCACCCAAGGCTTATTCTAATCCAATTAGGGTTTTTAACCAATCTTGTGGATCCAATAATTGCGTTTGTGTCATTGGTTGAACATTTAGGTCATTTTCGTCCTCCTTAAACTTATTCTAATCCAATAAGGGTTTTTAACCAATCTTGTGTATCCAATAAGAGTTTTTGTGTCATTGGTTGAACATTTAGGTCATTTTCGTTAACCCAAGGCTTATTCTAATCCAATTCGGGTTTTTAACCAATCTTGTGGATCCAATAAGTGCATTTTTGTCATTGGTTGAACATTTAGGTCATTTTCGTCCTCCCTAGGCCTATTTTAATCCAATTACGGTTTTTAACCAATCTTGTGCATCCAATAAGTGATTTTGTGTCATTGGTTGAACATTTAAATAATTTTCGTCCTCCATAGGCTTATTCTAATCCAATTAGGGTTTTTAACCAATCTTCTGCATCCAATAAGTGCGTTTGTGTTATTGGTTGAAAATTAAGGTCATTTTCGTCCTCCCTAGGCTTATTGTAATCAACCTAGGGTTTTTAACCAATCTTGTGCATCCAATAAGAGATTTTGTGTAATTAGTTGAACATTTAGGTCATTTTCGTCAACCCAAGGCTTATTCTAATCCAATTAGGGTTTTTAATAAATCTAGTGGATCCAATAAGTGCATTTTGTTCATTGGTTAAACATTTAGGTCATTATCGTCCTCCCTAGGCTTATTCTAATCCAATTACGGTTTTTAACCAATCTTGTGCATCCAATAATTGATTTTGTGTCATTGGTTGAACATTTAGGTCCTTTTCGTCCTCAATATGCTTATTCTAATCCAATTAGGGTTTTTAACCAATCTTCTGCATCCAATAAGTGCGTTTGTGTCATTGGTTGAACATTTAGGTCATTTTCGTCCTCCCTAGGCCTATTCTAATCCAATTATGGTTTTTAACCAATCTTGTGCATCCAATAAGTGCGTTTGTGTCATTGGTTGAACATTTAGGTCATTTTCGTCCTCCTTAGACTTATTGTAATCCAATTAGGGTTTTTAACCAATCTTGTGCATCCAATATGTGATTTTGTGTCATTGTTTGCACATTTAGTTCATTTTCATCCTCCCTAGGCTTATTCTAATCCAATGAGGGTTTTTAACCAATCTTGTGCATCCAATAAGTGATTTTGTGTCATTGGTTGAACATTTAGGTCATTTTCGTCCTCCCTAAGCTTATTCTGATCCAATAAGGGTTTTTAACAAATCTTGTACATCCAATATGTGATTTTGTGTGATTTTGTGTCATTGGTTGAATATTTAGGTCATTTTCGTCCTTCCAAGGCGTATTCTAATCCAATTACAGGTTTTAGCCAATCTTATGCATCCAATAAGTGTGTTTGTGTCATTGGTTGAACTTTTATGTCATTTTCGTCCTCCCTAGGCCTATTCTAATCCAATTACGGTTTTTAACCAATCTTGTGCATCCAATAAGAGATTTTGTGTCGTTGGTTGAACTTTTAGGTCATTTTCGTCCACCCAAGGCTTATTCTAATCCAATTAGGGTTTTTAACCAATCTTGTGGATCCAATAATTGCGTTTGTGTCATTGGTTGAACATTTAGGTCATTTTCGTCCTCCTTAAACTTATTCTAATCCAATAAGGGTTTTTAACCAATCTTGTGTATCCAATAAGAGATTTTGTGTCATTGGTTGAACATTTAGGTCATTTTCGTCAACCCAAGGCTTATTCTAATCCAATTAGGGTTTTTAACCAATCTTGTGGATCCAATAAGTGCATTTTTGTCATTGGTTGAACATTTAGGTCATTTTCGTCCTCCCTAGGCTTATTCTAATCCAATTAAGGTTTTTAACTAATCTTGTGCATCCAATAAGTGATTTTGTGTCATTGGTTGAACATTTAGGTCATTTTCGTCCTCAATATGCTTATTCTAATCCAATTTTGGTTTTTAACCAATCTTGTGCATCCAATAAGTGCGTTTGTGTCATTGGTTGAACATTTAGGTCATTTTCGTCCTCCCTAGGCCTATTTTAATCCAATTACGGTTTTTAACCAATCTTGTGCATCCAATAAGTGATTTTGTGTCATTGGTTGAACATTTAAGTAATTTTCGTCCTCCATAGGCTTATTCTAATCCAATTAGGGTTTTTAACCAATCTTCTGCATCCAATAAGTGCGTTTGTGTCATTGGTTGAACATTAAGGTCATTTTCGTCCTCCCTAGGCTTATTGTAATCAACCTAGGGTTTTTAACCAATCTTGTGCATCCAATAAGAGATTTTGTGTAATTAGTTGAACATTTAGGTCATTTTCGTCAACCCAAGGCTTATTCTAATCCAATTAGGGTTTTTAACCAATCTTGTGGATCCAATAAGTGCATTATGTTCATTGGTTAAACATTTAGGTCATTATCGTCCTCCCTAGGCTTATTCTAATCCAATTACGGTTTTTAACCAATCTTGTGCATCCAATAATTGATTTTGTGTCATTGGTTGAACATTTAGGTCATTTTCGTCCTCAATATGCTTATTCTAATCCAATTAGGGTTTTTAACCAATCTTCTGCATCCAATAAGTGCGTTTGTGTCATTTGTTGAACATTTAGGTCATTTTCGTCCTCCCTAGGCCTATTCTAATCCAATTATGGTTTTTAACCAATCTTGTGCATCCAATAAGTGATTTTGTGTCATTGGTTGAACATTTAGGTCATTTTCGTCCTCCATAGGCTTATTCTAATCCAATTAGGATGTTTAACCAATCTGCTGCATCCAATAAGTGCGTTTGTGTCATTGGTTGAACATTTATGTCATTTTCGTCCTCCTTAGGCTTATTCTAATCCAATTAACGTTTTTAACCAATCTTATGCATCCAATAAGTGCGTTTGTGTCATTGGTTGAACATTTAGGTCATTTTCGTCGTCCCTAGGATTATTCAAATCCAATTAGGGTTTTTAACCAATCTTGTGCATCCAATAAGTGATTTTGTGTCTTTGGTTGAACATTTAGGTCGTTTTCGTCCTCCCTAGGCCTATTCTAATCTAGTTACGGTTTTTAACCAATCTTGTGCATCCAATTAGTGAATTTCGGCCATCGGTTGAACATTTAGGTCATTTTCGTCCACCCAAAGCGTATTCTAATCCAATTAGGGTTTTTAACCGATCTTGTGAATCCAATAAGTGATTTTGTGTCATTGATTGAATATTTAGGTCATTTTCGTCCTCCCAAGGCTTATTCTAATCGAATTAGAGGTTTTAGCCAATCTTATGCATCCAATAAGTGCGTTTGTGTCATTGGTTGAACATTTAGGTCATTTTCGTCCTCCTTAGACTTATTGTAATCCAATTAGGGTTTTTAACCAATCTTATGCATCCAATATGTGATTTTGTGTCATTGTTTGCACATTTAGTTCATTTTCATCCTCCCTAGGCTTATTCTAATCCAATGAGGGTTTTTAACCAATCTTGTGCATGCAATAAGTGATTTTGTGTCATTGGTTGAACATTTAGGTCATTTTCGTCCTCCCTAAGCTTATTCTGATCCAATAAGGGTTTTTAACAAATGTTGTACATCCAATATGTGATTTTGTGTGATTTTGTGTCATTGGTTGAATATTTAGGTCATTTTCGTCCTTCCAAGGCGTATTCTAATCCAATTACAGGGTTTAGCCAATCTTATGCATCCAACAAGTGCGTTTGTGTCATTGGTTGAACATTTATGTCATTTTCGTCCTCCCTAGGCCTATTCTAATCCAATTACGGTTTTTAACCAATCTTGTGCATCCAATAAGAGATTTTGTGTCATTAGTTGAACTTTTAGGTCATTTTCAGCCACCCAAGGCTTATTCTAATCCAATTAGGGTTTTTAACCAATCTTGTGGATCCAATAATTGCGTTTGTGTCACTGGTTGAACATTTAGGTCATTTTCGTCCTCCTTAAACTTATTCTAATCCAATAAGGGTTTTTAACCAATCTTGTGTATCCAATAAGAGATTTTGTGTCATTGGTTGAACATTTAGGTCATTTTCGTCAACCCAAGGCTTATTCTAATACAATTAGGGTTTTTAACCAATCTTGTGGATCCAATAAGTGCATTTTTGTCATTGGTTGAACATTTAGGTCATTTTCGTCCTCCCTAGGCTTATTCTAATCCAATTAGGGTTTTTAACTAATCTTGTGCATCCAATAAGTGATTTTGTGTCATTGGTTGAACATTTAGGTCATTTTCGTCCTCAATATGCTTATTCTAATCCAATTAGGGTTTTTAACCAATCTTCTGCATCCAATAAGTGCGTTTGTGTCATTGGTTGAACATTTAGGTCATTTTCGTCCTCCCTAGGCCTATTCTAATTCAATTATGGTTTTTAACTAATCTTGTGCTTCCAATAAAAGATTTTGTCTCATTGGTTGAACATTTAGGTCATTTTCGTCCACCCAAGGCTTATTCTAATCCAATTATGGTTTTTAACCAATCTTGTGCATCCAATAAGTGATTTTGTGTCATTGGTTGAACATTTAGGTCATTTTCGTCCTCCATAGGCTTATTCTAATCCAATTAGGGTGTTTAACCAATCTGCTGCATCCAATAAGTGCGTTTGTGTCATTGGTTGAACATTTATGTCATTTTCGTCCTCCCTAGGCTTATTCTAATCCAATTAACGTTTTTAACCAATCTTATGCATCCAATAAGTGCCTTTGTGTCATTGGTTGAACATTTAGGTCATTTTCGTCGTCCCTAGGATTATTCAAATCCAATTAGGGTTTATAACCAATCTTGTGCATCCAATAAGTGATTTTGTGTCTTTGGTTGAACATTTAGGTCGTTTTTGTCCTCCCTAGGCCTATTCTAATCTAATTACGGTTTTTAACCAATCTTGTGCATCCAATTAGTGATTTTCGGTCATCGGTTGAACATTTAGGTCATTTTCGTCCACCCAAAGCGTATTCTAATCCAATTAGGGTTTTTAACCGATCTTGTGAATCCAATAAGTGATTTTGTGTCATTGATTGAATATTTAGGTCATTTTCGTCCTCCCAAGGCTTATTCTAATCGAATTAGAGGTTTTAGCCAATCTTATGCATCCAATAAGTGCGTTTGTGTCATTGGTTGAACATTTAGGTCATTTTCGTCCTCCTTAGACTTATTGTAATCCAATTAGGGTTTTTAACCAATCTTGTGCATCCAATATGTGATTTTGTGTCATTGTTTGCACATTTAGTTCATTATCATCCTCCCTAGGCTTATTCTAATCCAATTAGGGTTTTTAACCAATCTTGTGCATCCAATAAGTGATTTTGTGTCATTGGTTGAACATTTAGGTCATTTTCGTCCTCCCTAAGCTTATTCTAATCCAATAAGGGTTTTTAACAAATCTTGTACATCCAATATGTGATTTTGTGTGATTTTGTGTCATTGGTTGAATATTTAGGTCATTTTCGTCCTTCCAAGGCTTATTCTAATCCAATTACAGGTTTTAGCCAATCTTATGCATCCAATAAGTACGTTTGTGTCATTGGTTGAACATTTATGTCATTTTCGTCCTCCCTAGGCCTATTCTAATCCAATTACGTTTTTTAACCAATCTTGTGCATCCAATAAGAGATTTTGTGTCATTGGTTGAACTTTTAGGTCATTTTCGTCCACCCATGGCTTATTCTAATCCAATTAGGGTTTTTAACCAATCTTGTGGATCCAATAATTGCGTTTGTGTCATTGGTTGAACATTTAGGTCATTTTCGTCCTCCTTAGACTTATTCTAATCCAATTAGGGTTTTTAACCAATCTTGTGTATCCAATAAGAGATTTTGTGTCATTGGTTGAACATTTAGGTCATTTTCGTCAACCCAACGCTTATTCTAATCCAATTAGGGTTTTTAACCAATCTTGTGGATCCAATAAGTGCATTTTTGTCATTGGTTGAACATTTAGGTCATTTTCGTCCTCCCTAGGCTTATTCTAATCCAGTTAGGGTTTTTAACCAATCTTGTGCATCCAATGAGTGATTTTGTGTCATTGGTTGAACATTTAGGTCATTTTCGTCCTCAATATGCTTATTCTAATCCAATTAGGGTTTTTAACCAATCTTCTGCATCCAATAAGTGCGTTTGTGTCATTGGTTGAACATTTAGGTCATTTTCGTCCTCCCTAGGCTTATTCTAATCCAATTAGGATATTTAACCAATCTTGTGCATCCAATAAGTGATTTTGTGTCATTGGTTGAACATTTACGTCATTTTCGTCCTCAATAGGCTTATTCTAATTCAATTAGGGCGTTTAACCTATCTTCTGCATCCAATAAGTGTGTTTGTGTCATTGGTTGAACACTTAGGTCATTTTCGTCCTCCCTAGGCCTATTCTAATCCAATTAAGGTTTTTAACCTATCTTGTGCATCCAATAAGTGATTTTGTGTCATCGGTTGAACATTTAGGTCATTTTCGCCCTCCATAAGCCTATTCTAATCCAATTAGGATTTTTAACCAATCTTCTGCATCCAATAAGTGCGTTTGTGTCATTGGTTGAACATTTAGGTCATTTTCGTCCTCCATAGGCCTATTCTAATCCAATTAGGGTTTTTAACCAATCTTGTGCATCCAATAATTGATTTTGTGTCATTGGTTGAACATTTAGGTCATTTTCTTCCTCAATAGGGTGATTCTAATCCAATTAGGGTTTTTAACCAATCTTCTGCATCCGATAAGTGCGTTTGTGTCATTGGTTGAACATTTAGGTCATTTTCTTCCTCCCTAGGCTTATTCTAACCCAATTACGGTTTTTAACCAATCTTGTGCATCCAATATGTGATTTCGTGTCATTGGTTGAACATTTAGGTCATTTTCGTCCTCCTTAGACTTATTCTAATCCAATTAGGGTTTTTAACCAATCTTGTGCATCCAATAAGTGATTTTGTGTCATTGGTTGAACATTTAGGTCATTTTCGTCCTCCATAGGCTTATTCTAATCCAATTAGGGTTTTTAACCAATCTTCTGCATCCAATAAGTGATTTTGTGTCATTGGTTGAACATTTAGGTCATTTTCGTCCTCCATAGGATTATTCTAATCAAATTAGGGTTTTTAACCGATCTTCTACATCCAATAAGTGCGTTTGTGTCATTGGTTGAACATATAGAACATTTTCGTCCTCCCTAGGCCTATTGTAATCCAATTACGGTTTTTAACCAATCTTGTGCATCCAATAAGTGATTTTGTGTCATTAGTTGAACATTTAGGTCATTTTCGTCCTCCATAAGCTTATTCTAATCCAATTAGGGTTTTTAACCAATCTTCTGCATCCAATAAGTGCGTTTGTGTCATTGGTTTAACATTTAGAACATTTTCGTCCTCCCTAGGCCTATTCTAATCCAATTACGGTTTTTAACCAATCTTGTGCATCCAATAAGTGATTTTGTGTCATTGGTTGAACATTTAGGTCATTTTCGTCCTCCATAGGCTTATTCTAATCCAATTAGGGTTTTTAACCGATCTTCTGCATCCAATAAGTGCGTTTGTGTCATTGGTTGAACATTTAGGTCATTTTCGTCCTCCCTAGGCTTATTCTAATCCAATTAGGGTTTTTAACTAATCTTGTGCATCCAATAAGTGATTTTGTGTCATTGGTTGAACATTTAGGTCATTTTCGTCCTCAATATGCTTATTCTAATCCAATTAGGGTTTTTAACCAATCTTCTGCATCCAATAAGTGCGTTTGTGTCATTGGTTGAACATTTAGGTCATTTTCGTCCTCCCTAGGCCTATTCTAATCCAATTACGGTTTTTAACCAATCTTGTGCTTCCAATAAGTGATTTTGTGTCATTGGTTGAACATTTAGGTCATTTTCGTCCACCCAAGGCTTATTCTAATCCAATTGGGGTTTTTAGCCAATCTTGTGCATCCAATAAGTAATTTTGTGTCATTGGTTGAATATTTAGGTCATTTTTGTCCTCCCTAGGCTTATTCAAATCTAATTAGGGTTTTTAACCAATCTTATGCATGCAATAAGTGCGTTTGTGTCATTGGTTGATCATTTAGGTCATTTTCGTCCTCCCTAGGATTATTCAAATCCAATTAGGGTTTTTAACCAATCTTGTGCATCCAATAAGTGATTTTGTGTCTTTGGTTGAACATTTAGGTCGTTTTCGTCCTCCCTAGGCCTATTCTAATCTAATTACGGTTTTTAACCAATCTTGTGCATCCAATTAGTGATTTTCGGTCATCGGTTGAACATTTAGGTCATTTTCGTCCACCCAAAGCGTATTCTAATCCAATTAGGGTTTTTAACCGATCTTGTGAATCCAATAAGTGATTTTGTGTCATTGATTGAATATTTAGGTCATTTTCGTCCTCCCAAGGCTTATTCTAATCGAATTAGAGGTTTTAGCCAATCTTATGCATCCAATAAGTGCGTTTGTGTCATTGGTTGAACATTTAGGTCATTTTCGTCCTCCTTAGACTTATTGTAATCCAATTAGGGTTTTTAACCAATCTTGTGCATCCAATATGTGATTTTGTGTCATTGTTTGCACATTTAGTTCATTTTCATCCTCCCTAGGCTTATTCTAATCCAATGAGGGTTTTTAACCAATCTTGTGCATGCAATAAGTGATTTTGTGTCATTGGTTGAACATTTAGGTCATTTTCGTCCTCCCTAAGCTTATTCTGATCCAATAAGGGTTTTTAACAAATGTTGTACATCCAATATGTGATTTTGTGTGATTTTGTGTCATTGGTTGAATATTTAGGTCATTTTCGTCCTTCCAAGGCGTATTCAAATCCAATTACAGGGTTTAGCCAATCTTATGCATCCAACAAGTGCGTTTGTGTCATTGGTTGAACATTTATGTCATTTTCGTCCTCCCTAGGCCTATTCTAATCCAATTACGGTTTTTAACCAATCTTGTGCATCCAATAAGAGATTTTGTGTCATTAGTTGAACTTTTAGGTCATTTTCAGCCACCCAAGGCTTATTCTAATCCAATTAGGGTTTTTAACCAATCTTGTGGATCCAATAATTGCGTTTGTGTCACTGGTTGAACATTTAGGTCATTTTCGTCCTCCTTAAACTTATTCTAATCCAATAAGGGTTTTTAACCAATCTTGTGTATCCAATAAGAGATTTTGTGTCATTGGTTGAACATTTAGGTCATTTTCGTCAACCCAAGGCTTATTCTAATACAATTAGGGTTTTTAACCAATCTTGTGGATCCAATAAGTGCATTTTTGTCATTGGTTGAACATTTAGGTCATTTTCGTCCTCCCTAGGCTTATTCTAATCCAATTAGGGTTTTTAACTAATCTTGTGCATCCAATAAGTGATTTTGTGTCATTGGTTGAACATTTAGGTCATTTTCGTCCTCAATATGCTTATTCTAATCCAATTAGGGTTTTTAACCAATCTTCTGCATCCAATAAGTGCGTTTGTGTCATTGGTTGAACATTTAGGTCATTTTCGTCCTCCCTAGGCCTATTCTAATTCAATTATGGTTTTTAACTAATCTTGTGCTTCCAATAAAAGATTTTGTCTCATTGGTTGAACATTTAGGTCATTTTCGTCCACCCAAGGCTTATTCTAATCCAATTATGGTTTTTAACCAATCTTGTGCATCCAATAAGTGATTTTGTGTCATTGGTTGAACATTTAGGTCATTTTCGTCCTCCATAGGCTTATTCTAATCCAATTAGGGTGTTTAACCAATCTGCTGCATCCAATAAGTGCGTTTGTGTCATTGGTTGAACATTTATGTCATTTTCGTCCTCCCTAGGCTTATTCTAATCCAATTAACGTTTTTAACCAATCTTGTGCATCCAATAAGTGCGTTTGTGTCATTGGTTGAACATTTAGGTCATTTTCGTCGTCCCTAGGATTATTCAAATCCAATTAGGGTTTTTAACCAATCTTGTGCATCCAATAAGTGATTTTGTGTCTTTGGTTGAACATTTAGGTCGTTTTCGTCCTCCCTAGGCCTATTCTAATCTAATTACGGTTTTTAACCAATCTTGTGCATCCAATTAGTGATTTTCGGTCATCGGTTGAACATTTAGGTCATTTTCGTCCACCCAAAGCGTATTCTAATCCAATTAGGGTTTTTAACCGATCTTGTGAATCCAATAAGTGATTTTGTGTCATTGATTGAATATTTAGGTCATTTTCGTCATCCCAAGGCTTATTCTAATCGAATTAGAGGTTTTAGCCAATCTTATGCATCCAATAAGTGCGTTTGTGTCATTGGTTAAACATTTAGGTCATTTTCGTCCTCCTTAGACTTATTGTAATCCAATTAGGGTTTTTAACCAATCTTGTGCATCCAATATGTGATTTTGTGTCATTGTTTGCACATTTAGTTCATTTTCATCCTCCCTAGGCTTATTCTAATCCAATGAGGGTTTTTAACCAATCTTGTGCATGCAATAAGTGATTTTGTGTCATTGGTTGAACATTTAGGTCATTTTCGTCCTCCCTAAGCTTATTCTGATCCAATAAGGGTTTTTAACAAATGTTGTACATCCAATATGTGATTTTGTGTGATTTTGTGTCATTGGTTGAATATTTAGGTCATTTTCGTCCTTCCAAGGCGTATTCTAATCCAATTACAGGGTTTAGCCAATCTTATGCATCCAACAAGTGCGTTTGTGTCATTGGTTGAACATTTATGTCATTTTCGTCCTCCCTAGGCCTATTCTAATCCAATTACGGTTTTTAACCAATCTTGTGCATCCAATAAGAGATTTTGTGTCATTAGTTGAACTTTTAGGTCATTTTCAGCCACCCAAGGCTTATTCTAATCCAATTAGGGTTTTTAACCAATCTTGTGGATCCAATAATTGCGTTTGTGTCACTGGTTGAACATTTAGGTCATTTTCGTCCTCCTTAAACTTATTCTAATCCAATAAGGGTTTTTAACCAATCTTGTGTATCCAATAAGAGATTTTGTGTCATTGGTTGAACATTTAGGTCATTTTCGTCAACCCAAGGCTTATTCTAATACAATTAGGGTTTTTAACCAATCTTGTGGATCCAATAAGTGCATTTTTGTCATTGGTTGAACATTTAGGTCATTTTCGTCCTCCCTAGGCTTATTCTAATCCAATTAGGGTTTTTAACTAATCTTGTGCATCCAATAAGTGATTTTGTGTCATTGGTTGAACATTTAGGTCATTTTCGTCCTCAATATGCTTATTCTAATCCAATTAGGGTTTTTAACCAATCTTCTGCATCCAATAAGTGCGTTTGTGTCATTGGTTGAACATTTAGGTCATTTTCGTCCTCCCTAGGCCTATTCTAATTCAATTATGGTTTTTAACTAATCTTGTGCTTCCAATAAAAGATTTTGTCTCATTGGTTGAACATTTAGGTCATTTTCGTCCACCCAAGGCTTATTCTAATCCAATTATGGTTTTTAACCAATCTTGTGCATCCAATAAGTGATTTTGTGTCATTGGTTGAACATTTAGGTCATTTTCGTCCTCCATAGGCTTATTCTAATCCAATTAGGGTGTTTAACCAATCTGCTGCATCCAATAAGTGCGTTTGTGTCATTGGTTGAACATTTATGTCATTTTCGTCCTCCCTAGGCTTATTCTAATCCAATTAACGTTTTTAACCAATCTTGTGCATCCAATAAGTGCGTTTGTGTCATTGGTTGAACATTTAGGTCATTTTCGTCGTCCCTAGGATTATTCAAATCCAATTAGGGTTTTTAACCAATCTTGTGCATCCAATAAGTGATTTTGTGTCTTTGGTTGAACATTTAGGTCGTTTTCGTCCTCCCTAGGCCTATTCTAATCTAATTACGGTTTTTAACCAATCTTGTGCATCCAATTAGTGATTTTCGGTCATCGGTTGAACATTTAGGTCATTTTCGTCCACCCAAAGCGTATTCTAATCCAATTAGGGTTTTTAACCGATCTTGTGAATCCAATAAGTGATTTTGTGTCATTGATTGAATATTTAGGTCATTTTCGTCCTCCCAAGGCTTATTCTAATCGAATTAGAGGTTTTAGCCAATCTTATGCATCCAATAAGTGCGTTTGTGTCATTGGTTGAACATTTAGGTCATTTTCGTCCTCCTTAGACTTATTGTAATCCAATTAGGGTTTTTAACCAATCTTGTGCATCCAATATGTGATTTTGTGTCATTGTTTGCACATTTAGTTCATTTTCATCCTCCCTAGGCTTATTCTAATCCAATGAGGGTTTTTAACCAATCTTGTGCATGCAATAAGTGATTTTGTGTCATTGGTTGAACATTTAGGTCATTTTCGTCCTCCCTAAGCTTATTCTGATCCAATAAGGGTTTTTAACAAATGTTGTACATCCAATATGTGATTTTGTGTGATTTTGTGTCATTGGTTGAATATTTAGGTCATTTTCGTCCTTCCAAGGCGTATTCTAATCCAATTACAGGGTTTAGCCAATCTTATGCATCCAACAAGTGCGTTTGTGTCATTGGTTGAACATTTATGTCATTTTCGTCCTCCCTAGGCCTATTCTAATCCAATTACGGTTTTTAACCAATCTTGTGCATCCAATAAGAGATTTTGTGTCATTAGTTGAACTTTTAGGTCATTTTCAGCCACCCAAGGCTTATTCTAATCCAATTAGGGTTTTTAACCAATCTTGTGGATCCAATAATTGCGTTTGTGTCACTGGTTGAACATTTAGGTCATTTTCGTCCTCCTTAAACTTATTCTAATCCAATAAGGGTTTTTAACCAATCTTGTGTTTCCAATAAGAGATTTTGTGTCATTGGTTGAACATTTAGGTCATTTTCGTCAACCCAAGGCTTATTCTAATACAATTAGGGTTTTTAACCAATCTTGTGGATCCAATAAGTGCATTTTTGTCATTGGTTGAACATTTAGGTCATTTTCGTCCTCCCTAGGCTTATTCTAATCCAATTAGGGTTTTTAACTAATCTTGTGCATCCAATAAGTGATTTTGTGTCATTGGTTGAACATTTAGGTCATTTTTGTCCTCAATATGCTTATTCTAATCCAATTAGGGTTTTTAACCAATCTTCTGCATCCAATAAGTGCGTTTGTGTCATTGGTTGAACATTTAGGTCATTTTCGTCCTCCCTAGGCCTATTCTAATTCAATTATGGTTTTTAACTAATCTTGTGCTTCCAATAAAAGATTTTGTCTCATTGGTTGAACATTTAGGTCATTTTCGTCCACCCAAGGCTTATTCTAATCCAATTATGGTTTTTAACCAATCTTGTGCATCCAATAAGTGATTTTGTGTCATTGGTTGAACATTTAGGTCATTTTCGTCCTCCATAGGCTTATTCTAATCCAATTAGGGTGTTTAACCAATCTGCTGCATCCAATAAGTGCGTTTGTGTCATTGGTTGAACATTTATGTCATTTTCGTCCTCCCTAGGCTTATTCTAATCCAATTAACGTTTTTAACCAATCTTGTGCATCCAATAAGTGCGTTTGTGACATTGGTTGAACATTTAGGTCATTTTCGTCGTCCCTAGGATTATTCAAATCCAATTAGGGTTTTTAACCAATCTTGTGCATCCAATAAGTGATTTTGTGTCTTTGGTTGAACATTTAGGTCGTTTTCGTCCTCCCTAGGCCTATTCTAATCTAATTACGGTTTTTAACCAATCTTGTGCATCCAATTAGTGATTTTCGGTCATCGGTTGAACATTTAGGTCATTTTCGTCCACCCAAAGCGTATTCTAATCCAATTAGGGTTTTTAACCGATCTTGTGAATCCAATAAGTGATTTTGTGTCATTGATTGAATATTTAGGTCATTTTCGTCCTCCCAAGGCTTATTCTAATCGAATTAGAGGTTTTAGCCAATCTTATGCATCCAATAAGTGCGTTTGTGTCATTGGTTGAACATTTAGGTCATTTTCGTCCTCCTTAGACTTATTGTAATCCAATTAGGGTTTTTAACCAATCTTGTGCATCCAATATGTGATTTTGTGTCATTGTTTGCACATTTAGTTCATTTTCATCCTCCCTAGGCTTATTCTAATCCAATGAGGGTTTTTAACCAATCTTGTGCATGCAATAAGTGATTTTGTGTCATTGGTTGAACATTTAGGTCATTTTCGTCCTCCCTAAGCTTATTCTGATCCAATAAGGGTTTTTAACAAATGTTGTACATCCAATATGTGATTTTGTGTGATTTTGTGTCATTGGTTGAATATTTAGGTCATTTTCGTCCTTCCAAGGCGTATTCTAATCCAGTTACAGGGTTTAGCCAATCTTATGCATCCAACAAGTGCGTTTGTGTCATTGGTTGAACATTTATGTCATTTTCGTCCTCCCTAGGCCTATTCTAATCCAATTACGGTTTTTAACCAATCTTGTGCATCCAATAAGAGATTTTGTGTCATTAGTTGAACTTTTAGGTCATTTTCAGCCACCCAAGGCTTATTCTAATCCAATTAGGGTTTTTAACCAATCTTGTGGATCCAATAATTGCGTTTGTGTCACTGGTTGAACATTTAGGTCATTTTCGTCCTCCTTAAACTTATTCTAATCCAATAAGGGTTTTTAACCAATCTTGTGTATCCAATAAGAGATTTTGTGTCATTGGTTGAACATTTAGGTCATTTTCGTCAACCCAAGGCTTATTCTAATACAATTAGGGTTTTTAACCAATCTTGTGGATCCAATAAGTGCATTTTTGTCATTGGTTGAACATTTAGGTCATTTTCGTCCTCCCTAGGCTTATTCTAATCCAATTAGGGTTTTTAACTAATCTTGTGCATCCAATAAGTGATTTTGTGTCATTGGTTGAACATTTAGGTCATTTTCGTCCTCAATATGCTTATTCTAATCCAATTAGGGTTTTTAACCAATCTTCTGCATCCAATAAGTGCGTTTGTGTCATTGGTTGAACATTTAGGTCATTTTCGTCCTCCCTAGGCCTATTCTAATTCAATTATGGTTTTTAACTAATCTTGTGCTTCCAATAAAAGATTTTGTCTCATTGGTTGAACATTTAGGTCATTTTCGTCCACCCAAGGCTTATTCTAATCCAATTAGGGTTTTT
This sequence comes from Cicer chorassanicum, assembly GCA_037974735.1. Classification (NCBI taxonomy): domain Eukaryota; kingdom Viridiplantae; phylum Streptophyta; class Magnoliopsida; order Fabales; family Fabaceae; genus Cicer; species Cicer chorassanicum. Next base: position 36,474,402 of record JBBPBP010000001.1, read on the forward strand.
AGCCAATCTTGTGCATCCAATATGTGATTTTTGTGTCATTGGTTGAATATTTAGGTCAGTTTTGTCCTCCTTAGGCTTATTCAAATCTAATTAGGGTTTTTAACCAATCTTATGTATCCAATAAGTGTGTGTGTGTCATTGGTTGAACATTTAGGTCATTTTCGTCCTCCCTAGGATTATTCAAATCCAATTAGGGTTTTTAACCAATCTTGTGGATCCAATAAGTGCTTTTGTGTCATTGGTTGAACATTTAGGTCATTTTCGTCCTCAATAGGCTTATTCTAATCAATTACGGTTTTTAACCAATCTTCTGCATCCAATACGTGCGTTTGTGTCAATGGTTGAACATTTAGGTCATTTTCGTCCTCCCTAGGATTATTCAAATCCAATTAGGGTTTTTAACCAATCTTGTGCATCCAATTAGTGATTTTCTGTCATTGGTTGAACATTTAGGTCTTTTTCGTCCACTCAAGGCTTATTCTAATCCAATTAGGGTTTTTAACCGATCTTTTGAATCCAAGAAGTTATTTTGTGTCATTGGTTGAATATTTAGGTCATTTTCGTCCTCCCAAGGCTTATTCTAATCCAATTAGAGGTTTTAGCCAATCTTATGCATCCAATAAGTGCGTTTATGTCATTGGTTGAACATTTAGGTCATTTTCGTCCTCCTTAGACTTATTCTAATCCAATTAGGGTTTTTAACCAATGTTGTGCATCCAATATGTTATTTTGTGTCATTGGTTGCACATTTAGTTCATTTTCATCCTCCCTAGGCTTATTCTAATCCAATTAGGGTTTTTAACCAATCTTCTGCATCGAATAAGTGATTTTGTGTCATTGGTTGAACATTTTGGTCATTTTTGTCCTCCCTAAGCTTATTCTAATCCAATAAGGGTTTTTAACAAATCTTGTACATCCAATATGTGATTTTTTGTCAATGGTTGAATATTTAGGTCATTTTCGTCCTTCCAAGGCTTATTCTAATCCCATTACAGGTTTTAGCCAATCTTATGCATCCAATAAGTGCGTTTGTGTCATTGGTTGAACATTTAGGTCATTTTCGTCCTCCCTAGGCCTATTCTAATCCAATTAGGGTTTTTAACCAATCTTGTGCATCCAATAAGAGATTTTGTGTCATTGGTTGAACATTCAGGTCATTTTCTTCAACCCAAGGCTTATTCTAATCCAATTAGGGTTTTTAACCAATCTTGTGGATCCAATAAGTGCATTTTGTTCATTTGTTGAACATTTAGGTCATTTTCGTCCTCCTTATGCTTATTCTAATCCAATTACGGTTTTTAACCAATCTTGTGCATCCAATAAGTGATTTTGTGTCATTGGTTGAACATTTAGGTCATTTTCGTCCTCAATATGCTTATTCTAATCCAATTAGGGTTTTTAACCAATCTTCTGCATCAATAAGTGCGTTTGTGTCATTGGTTGAACATTTAGGTAATTTTCGTCCTCCCTAGGCCTATTCTAATCCAATTATGGTTTTTAACTAATCTTGTGCTTCCAATAAAAGATTTTGTGTCATTGGTTGAACATTAAGGTCATTTTCGTCCACCCAAGGCTTATTCTAATCCAATTAGGGTTGTTAGCCAATCTTGTGCATCCAATAAGTGATTTTTGTGTCATTGGTTGAATATTTAGGTCATTTTGTCCTCCCTAGGCTTATTCAAGTCTATTTAGGGTTTTTAACCAATCTTATGCATCCAATAAGTGATTTTTGTGTCATTGGTTGAATATTTAGGTCATTTTTGTCCTCTCTAGGCTTATTCAAATCCAATTAGGGTTTTTAACCATTCTTGTGCATCCAATAAGTGATTTTGTGTCATTGGTTGAACATTTAGGTCATTTTCGTCCTCCCAAGGCTTATTCTAATCCAATTAGAGGTTTTAGCCAATCTTATGCATCCAATAAGTGAGTTTGTGTCATTGGTTGAACATTTAGGTCATTTTCGTCCTCCTTAGACTTATTCTAATCCAATTAGGGTTTTTAACCAATCTTGTGCATCCAATATGTTATTTTGTGTCATTGGTTGCACATTTAGTTCATTTTCATCCTCCCTAGGCTTATTCTAATCCAATTAGAGTTTTTAACCAATCTTCTGCATCGAATAAGTGATTTTGTGTCATTGGTTGAACATTTAGGTCATTTTCGTCCTCCCTAAGCTTATTCTAATCCAATAAGGGTTTTTAACAAATCTTGTACATCCGATATGTGATTTTTTGTCATTGGTTGAATATTTAGGTCATTTTTGTCCTTCCAAGGCTTATTCTAATCCCATTATAGGTTTTAGCCAATCTTATGCATCCAATAAGTGCGTTTGTGTCATTGGTTGAACATTTAGGTCATTTTTCGTCCTCCCTAGGCCTATTCTAATCCAATTACGGTTTTTAACCAATCTTGGGCATCCAATAAGAGATTTTGTGTCATTGGTTGAACATTTAGGTCATTTTCATCAACCCAAGGCTTATTCTAATCCAATTAGGGGTTTTAACCAATCTTGTGGATCCAATAAGTGCATTTTTTCATTGGTTGAACATTTAGGTCATTTTCGTCCTCCCTAGGCTTATTTTAATCCAATTAGGGTTTTTAACCAATCTTGTGCATCCAATAAGTGATTTTGTGTCATTGGTTGAACATTTAGGTCATTTTCGTCCTCAATATGCTTATTCTAATCCAATTAGGGTTTTTAACCAATCTTCTGCATCCAATAAGCGCGTTTGTGTCATTGGTTGAACATTTATGTCATTTTCGTCCTCCCTAGGCTTATTCTAATCCAACTAGGATTTTTAACATATCTTGTACATCCAATAAGAGATTTTGTGTCAATTGTTGAACATTTAGGTCATTTTCGTCAACCCAAGGATTATTCTAATCCAATTAGGGTTTTTAACCAATCTTGTGGATCCAATAAGTGCATTTTGTTCATTAGTTGAACATTTAGGTCATTTTCGTCCTCCCTATGCTTATTCTAATCCAATTACGGTTTTTAACCAATCTTGTGCATCCAATAAGTGATTTTGTGTCATTGGTTGAACATTTAGGTCATTTTCGTCCTCAATATGCTTATTCTAATCCAATTAGGGTTTTTAACCAATCTTTTGCATCCAATAAGTGCGTTTGTGTCATTGGTTGAACATTTATGTCATTTTCGTCCTCCCTTGGCCTATTCTAATCCGATTACGGTTTTTAACTAATCTTGTGCTTCAAATAAAAGATTTTGTGTCATTGGTTGAACATTTAGGTCATTTTCGTCCACCCAAGGCTTATTCTATTCCAATTAGGGTTTTTAGCCAATCTTGTGCATCCAATAAGTGATTTTTGTGTCATTGGTTGAATATTTAGGTCATTTTTTTCCTTCCTAGGCTTATTCAAATCTAATTAGGGTTTTTAACCAATCTTATGCATCCAATAAGTGATTTTTGTGTCATTGGTTGAATATTTAGGTCATTTTTATCCTCCCTAGGCTTATTCAAATCCAATTAGGGTTTTTAACCAATCTTTGCATCCAATAAGTGATTTTGTGTCATTGGTTGAACATTTAGGTCATTTTCGTCCTCAACAGGCTTATTCTAATCCATATAGGGTTTTTAACCAATCTTCTGCATCCAATACGTGCGTTTGTGTCATTGGTTGAACATTTAGGTCATGTTCGTCCTCCTTAGGCCTATTCTAATCTAATTACGGTTTTTAACCAATCTTGTGCTTCCAATAAGTGATTTTGTGTCATTGGTTGAACATTTAGGTCATTTTCGTCCACCCAAGGCTTATTCTAATCCAATTAGGGTTTTTAACCGATCTTGTGAATCCAATAAGTGATTTTGTGTCATTGGTTGAATATTTAGGACATTTTCGTCCTCCCAAGGCTTATTCTAATCCAATTAGAGATTTTAGCCAATCTTATGCATCCAATAAGTGCGTTTGTGTCATTGGTTGAACATTTAGGTCATTTTCGTCCTCCTTAGACTTATTCTAATCCAATTAGGGTTTTTAACCAATCTTGTGGATCCAATAAGTGCATTTTTGTCATTGGTTGAACATTTAGGTCATTTTCGTCCTCCCTAGGCTTATTCTAATCCAATTAGGGTTTTTAACCAATCTTGTGCATCCAATAAGTGATTTTGTGTCATTGGTTGAACATTTAGGTCATTTTCGTCCTCAATATGCTTATTCTAATCCAATTAGGGTTTTTAACCAATCTTTTGCATCCAATAAGTGCGTTTGTGTCATTGGTTGAACATTTATGTCATTTTCGTCCTCCCTAGGCCTATTCTAATCCAATTACGGTTTTTAACTAATCTTGTGCTTCGAATAAAAGATTTTGTGTCATTGGTTGAACATTTAGGTCATTTTCGTCCACCCAAGGCTTATTCTAATCCAATTAGGGTTTTTAGCCAATCTTGTGCATCCAATAAGTGATTTTTGTGTCATTGGTTGAATATTTAGGTCATTTTTGTCCTTCCTAGGCTTATTCAAATCTAATTAGGGTTTTTAACCAATCTTATGCATCCAATAAGTGATTTTTGTGTCATTGGTTGAATATTTAGGTCATTTTTATCCTCCCTAGGCTTATTCAAATCCAATTAGGGTTTTTAACCAATCTTGTGCATCCAATAAGTGATTTTGTGTCATTGGTTGAACATTTAGGTCATTTTCGTCCTCAATAGGCTTATTCTAATCCATATAGGGTTTTTAACCAATCTTCTGCATCCAATACGTGCGTTTGTGTCATTGGTTGAACATTTAGGTCATATTCGTCCTCCCTAGGCCTATTCTAATCTAATTACGGTTTTTAACCAATCTTGTGCTTCCAATAAGTGATTTTGTGTCATTGGTTGAACATTTAGGTCATTTTCGTCCACCCAAGGCTTATTCTAATCCAATTAGGGTTTTTAACCGATCTTGTGAATCCAATAAGTGATTTTGTGTCATTGTTTGAATATTTAGGTCATTTTCGTCCTCCCAAGGCTTATTCTAATCCAATTAGAGATTTTAGCCAATCTTATGCATCCAATAAGTGCGTTTGTGTCATTGGTTGAACATTTAGGTCATTTTCGTCCTCCTTAGACTTATTCTAATCCAATTAGGGTTTTTAACCAATCTTGTGCATCCAATATGTTATTTTGTCTCATTGGTTGCACATTTAGTTCATTTTCATCCTCCCTAGGCTTATTCTAATCCAATTAGGGTTTTTAACCAATCTTCTGCATCGAATAAATGATTTTGTGTCATTGGTTGAACATTTAGGTCATTTTCGTCCACCCTAAGCTTATTCTAATCCAATAAGGGTTTTTAACAAATCTTGTACATCCAATATGTTATTTTGTGTGATTTTGTGTCATTAGTTGAATATTTAAGTCATTTTCGTCATTCCAAGGCTTATTCTAATCCCATTACAGGTTTTATCCAATCTTATGCATCCAATAAGTGCGTTTTTGTCATTGGTTGAACATTTAGGTCATTTTCGTCCTCCCTAGGTCTATTCTAATCCAATTACGGTTTTTAACCAATCTTGTGCATCCAATAAGAGATTTTGTGTCATTGGTTGAACTTTTAGGTCATTTTCGTCCACCCAAGGCTTATTCTAATCCAATTAGGGTTTTTAGC
>JBBPBP010000001.1:36480509-36543793 GCA_037974735.1 Cicer chorassanicum
CCTCCCTAGGCCTATTCTAATCCAATTACAGTTTTTAAGCAATCTTGTGCTTCCAATAAGTGATTTTGTGTCATCGGTTGAACATTTAGGTCATTTTCTTCCACCCAAGGCTTATTCTAATCCAATTGGGGTTTTTAGCCAATCTTGTGCTTCCAATAAGTGATTTTGTGTCATTGGTTGAATATTTAGGTCAATTTTGTCCTCCCTAGGCTTATTCAAATCTATTTAGGGTTTTTAACCAATCTGATGCATCCAATAAGTGCGTTTGTGTCATTGGTTGAACATTTAGGTCATTTTCGTCCTCCCTAGGATTATTCAAATCCAATTAGGGTTTTTAACCAATCTTGTGCATCCAATAAGTGATTTTGTGTCTTTGGTTGAACATTTAGGTCGTTTTCGTCCTCCCTAGGCCTATTCTAATCTAATTACGGTTTTTAACCAATCTTGTGCATCCAATTAGTGATTTTCGGTCATCGGTTGAACATTTAGGTCATTTTCGTCCACCCAAAGCGTATTCTAATCCAATTAGGGTTTTTAACCGATCTTGTGAATCCAATAAGTGATTTTGTGTCATTGATTGAATATTTAGGTCATTTTCGTCCTCCCAAGGCTTATTCTAATCGAATTAGAGGTTTTAGCCAATCTTATGCATCCAATAAGTGCGTTTGTGTCATTGGTTGAACATTTAGGTCATTTTCGTCCTCCTTAGACTTATTGTAATCCAATTAGGGTTTTTAACCAATCTTGTGCATCCAATATGTGATTTTGTGTCATTGTTTGCACATTTAGTTCATTTTCATCCTCCCTAGGCTTATTCTAATCCAATGAGGGTTTTTAACCAATCTTGTGCATGCAATAAGTGATTTTGTGTCATTGGTTGAACATTTAGGTCATTTTCGTCCTCCCTAAGCTTATTCTGATCCAATAAGGGTTTTTAACAAATGTTGTACATCCAATATGTGATTTTGTGTGATTTTGTGTCATTGGTTGAATATTTAGGTCATTTTCGTCCTTCCAAGGCGTATTCTAATCCAGTTACAGGGTTTAGCCAATCTTATGCATCCAACAAGTGCGTTTGTGTCATTGGTTGAACATTTATGTCATTTTCGTCCTCCCTAGGCCTATTCTAATCCAATTACGGTTTTTAACCAATCTTGTGCATCCAATAAGAGATTTTGTGTCATTAGTTGAACTTTTAGGTCATTTTCAGCCACCCAAGGCTTATTCTAATCCAATTAGGGTTTTTAACCAATCTTGTGGATCCAATAATTGCGTTTGTGTCACTGGTTGAACATTTAGGTCATTTTCGTCCTCCTTAAACTTATTCTAATCCAATAAGGGTTTTTAACCAATCTTGTGTATCCAATAAGAGATTTTGTGTCATTGGTTGAACATTTAGGTCATTTTCGTCAACCCAAGGCTTATTCTAATCCAATTAGGGTTTTTAACCAATCTTGTGGATCCAATAAGTGCATTTTTGTCATTGGTTGAACATTTAGGTCATTTTCGTCCTCCCTAGGCTTATTCTAATCCAATTAGGGTTTTTAACCAATCTTGTGCATCCAATAAGTGATTTTGTGTCATTGGTTGAACATTTAGGTCATTTTCGTCCTGAATATGCTTATTCTAATCCAAGTAGGGTTTTTAACCAATCTTCAGCATCCAATAAGTGCGTTTGTGTCATTGGTTGAACATTTAGGTCATTTTCGTCCTCCCTAGACCTATTCTAATCCAATTACGGTTTTTAACAAATCTTGTGCATCCAATAAGTGATTTTGTGTCATTGGTTGAACATTTAGGTCATTTTCGTCCTCCATTAGCTTATTCTAATCCAATTAGGGTTTTTAACCAATCTTTTGCATCCAATAAGTGCGTTTGTGTCATTGGTTGAACATTTAGGTCATTTTCGTCCTCCCTAGGCCTATTCTAATCCAATTATGGTTTTTAACCAATCTTGTGCATCCAATAAGTGATTTTGTGTCATTGGTTGAACATTTAGGTCATTTTCGTCCTCCATAGGCTTATTCTAATCCAATTAGGGTTTTTAACCAATCTTCTGCATCCAATAAGTGCGTTTGTGTCATTGGTTGAACATTAAGGTCATTTTCGTCCTCCCTAGGCTTATTCTAATCCAATTAGGGTTTTTAACCAATCTTGTGCATCCAATAAGTGATTTTGTGTCATTGGTTGAACATTTAGGTCATTTTCGTCCTCAATAGGCTTATTCTAATCCAATTAGGGTTTTTAACCAATCTTCTGCATCCAATAAGTGCGTTTGTGTCATTGGTTGAACATTTAGGTCATTTTCATCCTCCCTAGGCCTATTCTAATCCAATTACGGTTTTTAACCAATCTTGTGCATCCAATAAGTGATTTTGTGTCATTGGTTGAACATTTAGGTCATTTTCGTCCTCAATAGGCTTATTCTAATCCAATTAGGGTTTTTAACCAATCTTGTGGATCCAATAAGTGCATTTTTATCATTGGTTGAACATTTAGGTCATTTTCGTCCTCCCTAGGCCTATTCTAATCCAATTAGGGTTTTTAACCAATCTTGTGCATCCAATAAGTGATTTTGTGTCATTGGTTGAACATTTAGGTCATTTTCGTCCTCCATAAGCTTATTCTAATCCAATTAGGGTTTTTAACCAATCTTCTGCATCCAATAAGTGCGTTTGTGTCATTGGTTGAACATTTAGAACATTTTCGTCCTCCCTAGGCCTATTCTAATCCAATTACGGTTTTTAACCAATCTTGTGCAACCAATAAGTGATTTTGTGTCATTGGTTGAACATTTAGGTCATTTTCGTCCTCCATAGGATTATTCTAATCAAATTAGGGTTTTTAACCGATCTTCTACATCCAATAAGTGTGTTTGTGTCATTGGTTGAACATTTAGGTCATTTTCGTCCTCCCTAGGCCTATTGTAATCCAATTACGGTTTTTAACCAATCTTGTGCATCCAATAAGTGATTTTTGTGTCATTGGTTGAATATTTAGGTCATTTTTATCCTCCCTAGGCTTATTCAAATCCAATTAGGGTTTTTAACCAATCTTGTGCATCCAATAAGTGATTTTGTGTCATTGGTTGAACATTTAGGTCATTTTCGTCCTCAATAGGCTTATTCTAATCCAATTAGGGTTTTTAACCAATCTTCTGCATCCAATACGTGCGTTTGTGTCATTGGTTGAACATTTAGGTCATATTCGTCCTCCCTAGGCCTATTCTAATCTAATTACGGTTTTTAACCAATGTTGTGCTTCCAATAAGTGATTTTGTGTCATTGGTTGAACATTTAGTTCATTTTCGTCCACCCAAGGCTTATTCTAAACCAATTAGGGTTTTTAACCGATCTTGTGAATCCAATAAGTGATTTTGTGTCATTGGTTGAATATTTAGGTCATTTTCGTCCTCCCAAGGCTTATTCTAATCCAATTAGAGATTTTAGCCAATCTTATGCATCCAATAAGTGCTTTTGTGTCATTGGTTGAACATTTAGGTCATTTTCGTCCTCCTTAGACTTATTCTAATCCAATTAGGGTTTTTAACAAATTTTCTACATCCAATAAGTGTGTTTGTGTCATTGGTTGAACATTTAGGTCATTTTCGTCCTCCCTAGGCCTATTCTAATCCAATTACGATTTTTAACCAATCTTGTGCATCCAATAAGTGATTTTGTGTCATTGGTTGAACATTTAGGTCATTTTCGTCCTTCATAGGCTTATTCTAATCCAATTAGGGTATTTAACCAATCTTCTGCATCCAATAAGTGCGTTTGTGTCATTGGTTGAACATTTAGGTCTTTTTCGTCCTCCCTAGGCATATTCTAATCCAACTAGGGTTTTTAACCAATCTTGTGCATCCAATAAGAGATTTTGTGTCATTGGTTGAACATTTAGGTCATTTTCGTCAACCCAAGGCTTATTCTAATCCAATTAGGGTTTTTAACCAATCTTGTGGATCCAATAAGTGCATTTTGTTCATTAGTTGAACATTTAGGTCATTTTCGTCCTCCTTATGCTTATTCTAATCCAATTACGGTTTTTAACCAATCTTGTGCATCCAATAAGTGATTTTGTGTCATTGGTTGAACATTTAGGTCATTTTCGTCCTCAATATGCTTATTCTAATCCAATTAGGGTTTTTAACCAATCTTCTGCATCCAATAAGTGCGTTTGTGTCATTGGTTGAACATTTAGGTCATTTTCATCCTCCCTAGGCCTATTCTAATCCAATTACGGTTTTTAACCAATCTTGTGCATCCAATAAGTGATTTTGTGTCATTGGTTGAACATTTAGGTCATTTTCGTCCTCAATATGCTTATTCTAATCCAATTAGGGTTTTTAACCAATCTTCTGCATCCAATAAGTGCGTTTGTGTCATTGGTTGAACATTTAGTTCATTTTCGTCCTCCCTAGGCATATTCTAATCCAACTAGGGTTTTTAACCAATCTTGTGCATCCAATAAGAGATTTTGTGTCATTGGTTGAACATTTAGGTCATTTTCGTCAACCCAAGGCTTATTCTAATCCAATTAGGGTTTTTAACCAATCTTGTGGATCCAATAAGTGCATTTTTTCATTGGTTGAACATTTAGGTCATTTTCGTCCTCCCTAGGCTTATTTTACTCCAATTAGGGTTTTTAACCAATCTTGTGCATCCAATAAGTGATTTTGTGTCATTGGTTGAACATTTAGGTCATTTTCGTCCTCAATATGCTTATTCTAATCCAATTAGGGTTTTTAACCAATCTTCTGCATCCAATAAGTGCGTTTGTGTCATTGGTTGAACATTTAGGTCATTTTCATCCTCCCTAGGCCTATTCTAATCCAATTACGGTTTTTAACCAATCTTGTGCATCCAATAAGTGATTTTGTGTCATTGGTTGAACATTTAGGTCATTTTCGTCCTCAATATGCTTATTCTAATCCAATTAGGGTTTTTAACCAATCTTCTGCATCCAATAAGTGCGTTTGTGTCATTGGTTGAACAATTAGGTCATTTTCTTCCTCCCTAGGCCTATTCTAATCCAATTACGGTTTTTAAACAATCTTGTGCATCCAATAAGGGATTTTGTGTCATTGGTTGAACATTTAGGTCATTTTCGTCCTCCATAGGCTTATTCTAATCCAATTAGGGTTATTAACCAATCTTCTGCATCCAATAAGTGCGTTTGTGTCATTGATTGAACATTTAGGTCATTTTCTTCCTCCCTAGGCTTATTCTAATCCAACTAGGGTTTTTAACATATCGTGTGCATCCAATAAGAGATTTTGTGTCAATTGTTGAACATTTAGGTCATTTTCGTCAACCCAAGGATTATTCTAACCCAATTAGGGGTTTTAACCAATCTTGTGGATCCAATAAGTGCATTTTGTTCATTAGTTGAACATTTAGGTCATTTTCGTCCTCCCTATGCTTATTCTAATCCAATTACGGTTTTTAACCAATCTTGTGCATCCAATAAGTGATTTTGTGTCATTGGTTGAACATTTAGGTCATTTTCGTCCTCAATATGCTTATTCTAATCCAATTAGGGTTTTTAACCAATCTTCTGCATCCAATAAGTGCGTTTGTGTCATTTGTTGAACATTTATGTCATTTTCGTCCTCCCTAGGCCTATTCTAATCCAATTACGGTTTTTAACTAATCTTGTGCTTCGAATAAAAGATTTTGTGTCATTGGTTGAACATTTAGGTCATTTTCGTCCACCCAAGGTTTATTCTAATCCAATTAGGGTTTTTAGCCAATCTTGTGCATCCAATAAGTGATTTTTGTGTCATTGGTTGAATAATTAGGTCATTTTTGTCCTTCCTAGGCTTATTCAAATCTAATTAGGGTTTTTAACCAATCTTATGCATCCAATAAGTGATTTTTGTGTCATTGGTTGAATATTTAGGTCATTTTTATCCTCCCTAGGCTTATTCAAATCCAATTAGGGTTTTTAACCAATCTTGTGCATCCAATAAGTGATTTTGTGTCATTGGTTGAACATTTAGGTCATTTTCGTCCTCAATAGGCTTATTCTAATCCAATTAGGGTTTTTAACCAATCTTCTGCATCCAATACGTGCGTTTGTGTCATTGGTTGAACATTTAGGTCATATTTGTCCTCCCTAGGCCTATTCTAATCTAATTACGGTTTTTAACCAATGTTGTGCTTCCAATAAGTGATTTTGTGTCATTGGTTGAACATTTAGTTCATTTTCGTCCACCCAAGGCTTATTCTAAACCAATTAGGGTTTTTAACCGATCTTGTGAATCCAATAAGTGATTTTGTGTCATTGGTTGAATATTTAGGTCATTTTCGTCCTCCCAAGGCTTATTCTAATCCAATTAGAGATTTTAGCCAATCTTATGCATCCAATAAGTGCTTTTGTGTCATTGGTTGAACATTTAGGTCATTTTCGTCCTCCTTAGACTTATTCTAATCCAATTAGGGTTTTTAACAAATTTTCTACATCCAATAAGTGTGTTTGTGTCATTGGTTGAACATTTAGGTCATTTTCGTCCTCCCTAGGCCTATTCTAATCCAATTACGATTTTTAACCAATCTTGTGCATCCAATAAGTGATTTTGTGTCATTGGTTGAACATTTAGGTCATTTTCGTCCTTCATAGGCTTATTCTAATCCAATTAGGGTATTTAACCAATCTTCTGCATCCAATAAGTGCGTTTGTGTCATTGGTTGAACATTTAGGTCTTTTTCGTCCTCCCTAGGCATATTCTAATCCAACTAGGGTTTTTAACCAATCTTGTGCATCCAATAAGAGATTTTGTGTCATTGGTTGAACATTTAGGTCATTTTCGTCAACCCAAGGCTTATTCTAATCCAATTAGGGTTTTTAACCAATCTTGTGGATCCAATAAGTGCATTTTGTTCATTAGTTGAACATTTAGGTCATTTTCGTCCTCCTTATGCTTATTCTAATCCAATTACGGTTTTTAACCAATCTTGTGCATCCAATAAGTGATTTTGTGTCATTGGTTGAACATTTAGGTCATTTTCGTCCTCAATATGCTTATTCTAATCCAATTAGGGTTTTTAACCAATCTTCTGCATCCAATAAGTGCGTTTGTGTCATTGGTTGAACATTTAGGTCATTTTCATCCTCCCTAGGCCTATTCTAATCCAATTACGGTTTTTAACCAATCTTGTGCATCCAATAAGTGATTTTGTGTCATTGGTTGAACATTTAGGTCATTTTCGTCCTCAATATGCTTATTCTAATCCAATTAGGGTTTTTAACCAATCTTCTGCATCCAATAAGTGCGTTTGTGTCATTGGTTGAACATTTAGGTCATTTTCGTCCTCCCTAGGCCTATTCTAATCCAATTACGGTTTTTAACTAATCTTGTGCTTCCAATAAGTGATTTTGTGTCATTGGTTGAACATTTAGGTCATTTTCGTCCACCCAAGGCTTATTCTAATCCAATTAGGGTTTTTAGCCAATCTTGTGCATCCAATAAGTGATTTTTGTGTCATTGGTTGAATATTTAGGTCATTTTTGTCCTTCCTAGGCTTATTCAAATCTAATTAGGGTTTTTAACCAATCTTATGCATCCAATAAGTGATTTTTGTGTCATTGGTTGAATATTTAGGTCATTTTTATCCTCCCTAGGCTTATTCAAATCCAATTAGGGTTTTTAACCAATCTTGTGCATCCAATAAGTGATTTTGTGTCATTGGTTGAACATTTAGGTCATTTTCGTCCTCAATAGGCTTATTCTAATCCATATAGGGTTTTTAACCAATCTTCTGCATCCAATACGTGCGTTTGTGTCATTGGTTGAACATTTAGGTCATATTCGTCCTCCCTAGGCCTATTCTAATCTAATTACGGTTTTTAACCAATCTTGTGCTTCCAATAAGTGATTTTGTGTCATTGGTTGAACATTTAGGTCATTTTCGTCCACCCAAGGCTTATTCTAATCCAATTAGGGTTTTTAACCGATCTTGTGAATCCAATAAGTGATTTTGTGTCATTGGTTGAATATTTAGGACATTTTCGTCCTCCCAAGGCTTATTCTAATCCAATTAGAGATTTTAGCCAATCTTATGCATCCAATAAGTGCGTTTGTGTCATTGGTTGAACATTTAGGTCATTTTCGTCCTCCTTAGACTTATTCTAATCCAATTAGGGTTTTTAACCAATCTTGTGCATCCAATATGTTATTTTGTCTCATTGGTTGCACATTTAGTTCATTTTCATCCTCCCTAGGCTTATTCTAATCCAATTAGGGTTTTTAACCAATCTTCTGCATCGAATAAATGATTTTGTGTCATTGGTTGAACATTTAGGTCATTTTCGTCCTCCCTAAGCTTATTCTAATCCAATAAGGGTTTTTAACAAATCTTGTACATCCAATATGTTATTTTGTGTGATTTTGTGTCATTAGTTGAATATTTAAGTCATTTTCGTCATTCCAAGGCTTATTCTAATCCCATTACAGGTTTTATCCAATCTTATGCATCCAATAAGTGCGTTTTTGTCATTGGTTGAACATTTAGGTCATTTTCGTCCTCCCTAGGTCTATTCTAATCCAATTACGGTTTTTAACCAATCTTGTGCATCCAATAAGAGATTTTGTGTCATTGGTTGAACTTTTAGGTCATTTTCGTCCACCCAAGGCTTATTCTAATCCAATTAGGGTTTTTAGCCAATTTTGTGGATCCAATAATTGCGTTTGTGTCATTGGTTGAACATTTAGGTCATTTTCGTCAACCCAAGGCTTATTCTAATCCAACTAGGGTTTTTAACCAATCTTGTGGATCCAATAAGTGCATTTTTGTCATTGGTTGAACATTTAGGTCGTTTTCGTTCTCCCTAGGCTTATTCTAATCCAATTAGGGTTTTTAACCAATCTTGTGAATCCAATAAGAGATTTTGTTTCATTGGTTGAACATTTAGGTCATTTTCGTCAACCCAAGGCTTATTCTAATCCAATTAGGGTTTTTAAGCAATCTTGTGGATCCAATAAGTGCATTTTTGTCATTGGTTGAACATTTACGTCATTTTCGTCCTCCCTAGGCTTATTCTAATCCAATTAGGGTTTTTAACCAATCTTGTGCATCCAATAAGTGATTTTGTGTCATTGGTTGAACATTTAGGTCATTTTCGTCCTCCCTAGGCCTATTCTAATCGAATTACAATTTTTAACCAATCTTGTGCATCCAATAAGTGATTTTGTGTCACTAGTTGAACATTTAGGTCATTTTCGTCCTCAATAGGCTTATTCTAATCCAATTAGGGTTTTTAACCAATGTTCGGCATCCAATAAGTGCGTTTGTGTCATTGGTTGAACATTTAGGTCATTTTCGTCCTCCCTAGGCCTATTCTAATCCAATTACGGTTTTTAACCAATCTTGTGCATCCAATAAGTGATTTTGTGTCATTGGTTGAACATTTAGGTCATTTTCGTCCTCAATAGGCTTATTCTAATCTAATTAGGGTTTTTAACCAATCTTCTGCATCCAATACGTGCGTTTGTGTCATTGGTTGAACATTTAGGTCATTTTCGTCCTCCCTAGGCCTATTCTAATCCAATTACAGTTTTTAAGCAATCTTGTGCTTCCAATAAGTGATTTTGTGTCATCGGTTGAACATTTAGGTCATTTTCTTCCACCCAAGGCTTATTCTAATCCAATTGGGGTTTTTAGCCAATCTTGTGCTTCCAATAAGTGATTTTGTGTCATTGGTTGAATATTTAGGTCAATTTTGTCCTCCCTAGGCTTATTCAAATCTATTTAGGGTTTTTAACCAATCTGATGCATCCAATAAGTGCGTTTGTGTCATTGGTTGAACATTTAGGTCATTTTCGTCCTCCCTAGGATTATTCAAATCCAATTAGGGTTTTTAACCAATCTTGTGCATCCAATAAGTGATTTTGTGTCTTTGGTTGAACATTTAGGTCGTTTTTGTCCTCCCTAGGCCTATTCTAATCTAATTACGGTTTTTAACCAATCTTGTGCATCCAATTAGTGATTTTATGTCATCGGTTGAACATTTAGGTCGTTTTCATCCACCCAAGGCTTATTCTAATCCAATTAGAGTTTTTAACCAATCTTGTGAATCCAATAAGTGATTTTGTGACATTGGTTGAATATTTAGGTCATTTTCGTCCTCCCAAGGCTTATTCTAATACAATTAGAGGTTTTACCAAATCTAATGCATCCAATAAGTGCGTTTGTGTCATTGGTTGAACATTTAGGTCATTTTCGTCCTCCCTAGGCCTATTCTAATCCAATTACGATTTTTAACCAATCTTGTGCATCCAATAAGGGATTTTGTGTCATTGGTTGAACATTTAGGTCATTTTCGTCCTCCATAGGCTTATTCTAATCCAATTAGGGTTTTTAACCAATCTTCTGCATCCAATAAGTGCGTTTGTGTCATTGATTGAACAATTAGGTCATTTTCGTCCTCCCTAGGCCTATTCTAATCCAATTACGGTTTTTAAACAATCTTGTGCATCCAATAAGGGATTTTGTGTCATTGGTTGAACATTTAGGTCATTTTCGTCCTCCATAGGCTTATTCTAATCCAATTAGGGTTTTTAACCAATCTTCTGCATCCAATAAGTGCGTTTGTGTCATTGATTGAACATTTAGGTCATTTTCTTCCTCCCTAGGCTTATTCTAATCCAACTAGGGTTTTTAACATATCGTGAGCATCCAATAAGAGATTTTGTGTCAATTGTTGAACATTTAGGTCATTTTCGTCAACCCAAGGATTATTCTAACCCAATTAGGGGTTTTAACCAATCTTGTGGATCCAATAAGTGCATTTTGTTCATTAGTTGAACATTTAGGTCATTTTCGTCCTCCCTATGCTTATTCTAATCCAATTACGGTTTTTAACCAATCTTGTGCATCCAATAAGTGATTTTGTGTCATTGGTTGAACATTTAGGTCATTTTCGTCCTCAATATGCTTATTCTAATCCAATTAGGGTTTTTAACCAATCTTCTGCATCCAATAAGTGCGTTTGTGTCATTGGTTGAACAATTAGGTCATTTTCGTCCTCCCTAGGCCTATTCTAATCCAATTACGGTTTTTAAACAATCTTGTGCATCCAATAAGGGATTTTGTGTCATTGGTTGAACATTTAGGTCATTTTCGTCCACCCAAGGCTTATTCTAATCCAATTAGGGTTTTTAGCCAATCTTGTGCATCCAATAAGTGATTTTTGTGTCATTGGTTGAATATTTAGGTCATTTTTGTCCTTCCTAGGCTTATTCAAATCTAATTAGGGTTTTTAACCAATCTTATGCATCCAATAAGTGATTTTTGTGTCATTGGTTGAATATTTAGGTCATTTTTATCCTCCCTAGGCTTATTCAAATCCAATTAGGGTTTTTAACCAATCTTGTGCATCCAATAAGTGATTTTGTGTCATTGGTTGAACATTTAGGTCATTTTCGTCCTCAATAGGCTTATTCTAATCCAATTAGGGTTTTTAACCAATCTTCTGCATCCAATAAGTGCGTTTGTGTCATTGGTTGAACAATTAGGTCATTTTCGTCCTCCCTAGGCCTATTCTAATCCAATTACGGTTTTTAAACAATCTTGTGCATCCAATAAGGGATTTTGTGTCATTGGTTGAACATTTAGGTCATTTTCGTCCTCCATAGGCTTATTCTAATCCAATTAGGGTTTTTAACCAATCTTCTGCATCCAATAAGTGCGTTTGTGTCATTGATTGAACATTTAGGTCATTTTCTTCCTCCCTAGGCTTATTCTAATCCAACTAGGGTTTTTAACATATCGTGTGCATCCAATAAGAGATTTTGTGTCAATTGTTGAACATTTAGGTCATTTTCGTCAACCCAAGGATTATTCTAACCCAATTAGGGGTTTTAACCAATCTTGTGGATCCAATAAGTGCATTTTGTTCATTAGTTGAGCATTTAGGTCATTTTCGTCCTCCCTATGCTTATTCTAATCCAATTACGGTTTTTAACCAATCTTGTGCATCCAATAAGTGATTTTGTGTCATTGGTTGAACATTTAGGTCATTTTCGTCCTCAATATGCTTATTCTAATCCAATTAGGGTTTTTAACCAATCTTCTGCATCCAATAAGTGCGTTTGTGTCATTTGTTGAACATTTATGTCATTTTCGTCCTCCCTAGGCCTATTCTAATCCAATTACGGTTTTTAACTAATCTTGTGCTTCGAATAAAAGATTTTGTGTCATTGGTTGAACATTTAGGTCATTTTCGTCCACCCAAGGTTTATTCTAATCCAATTAGGGTTTTTAGCCAATCTTGTGCATCCAATAAGTGATTTTTGTGTCATTGGTTGAATAATTAGGTCATTTTTGTCCTTCCTAGGCTTATTCAAATCTAATTAGGGTTTTTAACCAATCTTATGCATCCAATAAGTGATTTTTGTGTCATTGGTTGAATATTTAGGTCATTTTTATCCTCCCTAGGCTTATTCAAATCCAATTAGGGTTTTTAACCAATCTTGTGCATCCAATAAGTGATTTTGTGTCATTGGTTGAACATTTAGGTCATTTTCGTCCTCAATATGCTTATTCTAATCCAATTAGGGTTTTTAACCAATCTTCTGCATCCAATAAGTGCGTTTGTGTCATTGGTTGAACATTTAGGTCATTTTCATCCTCCCTAGGCCTATTCTAATCCAATTACGGTTTTTAACCAATCTTGTGCATCCAATAAGTGATTTTGTGTCATTGGTTGAACATTTAGGTCATTTTCGTCCTCAATAGGCTTATTAAAATCCATTTGGGGTTTTTAACCAATCTTGTGAATCCAATAAGTTATTTTGTGTCATTGGTTGAATATTTAGGTCATTTTCGTCCTCCCAAGGCTTATTCTAATCCAATTAGAGGTTTTAGCCAATCTTATGCATCCAATAAGTGCGTTTGTGTCATTGGTTGAACATTTAGGTCTTTTTCGTCCTCCCTAGGCCTATTCTAATCCAATTATGGTTTTAACCAATCTTGTGCATCCAATAAGAGATTTTGTATCAATTGTTGAACTTTTAGGTCATTTTCGTCCACCCAAGGCTTATTCTAAACCAATTAGCATTTTTAACCAATCTTGTGGATCCAATAAGTGCGTTTGTGTCATTGGTTGAACATTTAGAACATTTTCGTCCTCCTTAGACTTATTCAAATCCAATTAGGGTTTTTAACCAATTTTGTGTATCCAATAAGAGATTTTGTGTCATTGGTTGAATATTTAGGTCATTTTCATCAACCCAAGGCTTATTCTAATCCAATTAGGGTTTTTAACCAATCTTCTGCATCCAATAAGTGCGTTTGTGTCATTGGTTGAACATTTAGTTCATTTTCGTCCTCCCTAGGCCTATTCTAATCCAATTAGGGTTTTTAACCAATCTTGTGCATCCAATAAGTGATTTTGTGTCATTGGTTGAACATTTAGGTCATTTTCGTCCTCCAATAAGTGCGTTTGTGTCATTGGTTGAACATTTAGGTCATTTTCGTCCTCCCTAGGATTATTCAAATCCAATTAGGGTTTTTAACCAATCTTGTGCCTCTAATAAGTGATTTTGTGTCATTGGTTGAACATTTAGGTTATTTTCTTCCTCAATATGCTTATTCTAATCCAATTAGGGTTTTTAACCAATCTTCTGCATCCAATAAGTGCGTTTGTGTCGTTGGTTGAACATTTAGTTCATTTTCGTCCTCCCTAGGCCTATTCTAATCCAATTACGGTTTTTAACCAATCTTGTGCATCCAATAAGTGATTTTGTGTCATTGGTTGAACATTTAGGTCATTTTCGTCCTCCATAGGCTTATTATAATCCAATTAGGGTTTTTAACCAATCTTGTGCATCCAATAAGTGCGTTTGTGTCATTGGTTGAACATTTAGGTCATTTTCGTCCTCCCTAGGCCTATTCTAATCCAATTAGGGTTTTTAACCAATCTTGTGCATCCAATAAGTGCGTTTGTGTCATTGGTTGAACATTTAGGTCATTTTCGTCCTCCCTAGGCTTATTCTAATCCAATTAGGGTATTTAACCAATCTTGTGCATCCAATAAGTGATTTTGTGTCATTGGTTGAACATTTAGGTCATTTTCGTCCTCCATAGGCTTATTCTAATCAAATTAGGGTATTTAACCAATCTTCTGCATCCAATAAGTGCGTTTGTGTCATTGGTTGAACATTTAGGTCTTTTTCGTCCTCCCTAGGCATATTCTAATCCAACTAGGGTTTTTAACCAATCTTGTGCATCCAATAAGAGATTTTGTGTCATTGGTTGAACATTTAGGTCATTTTCGTCAACCCAAGGCTTATTCTAATCCAATTAGGGTTTTTAACCAATCTTGTGGATCCAATAAGTGCATTTTGTTCATTAGTTGAACATTTAGGTCATTTTCGTCCTCCTTATGCTTATTCTAATCCAATTACGGTTTTTAACCAATCTTGTGCATCCAATAAGTGATTTTGTGTCATTGGTTGAACATTTAGGTCATTTTCGTCCTCAATATGCTTATTCTAATCCAATTAGGGTTTTTAACCAATCTTCTGCATCCAATAAGTGCGTTTGTGTCATTGGTTGAACATTTAGGTCATTTTCATCCTCCCTAGGCCTATTCTAATCCAATTACGGTTTTTAACCAATCTTGTGCATCCAATAAGTGATTTTGTGTCATTGGTTGAACATTTAGGTCATTTTCGTCCTCAATATGCTTATTCTAATCCAATTAGGGTTTTTAACCAATCTTCTGCATCCAATAAGTGCGTTTGTGTCATTGGTTGAACAATTAGGTCATTTTCTTCCTCCCTAGGCCTATTCTAATCCAATTACGGTTTTTAAACAATCTTGTGCATCCAATAAGGGATTTTGTGTCATTGGTTGAACATTTAGGTCATTTTCGTCCTCCATAGGCTTATTCTAATCCAATTAGGGTTATTAACCAATCTTCTGCATCCAATAAGTGCGTTTGTGTCATTGATTGAACATTTAGGTCATTTTCTTCCTCCCTAGGCTTATTCTAATCCAACTAGGGTTTTTAACATATCGTGTGCATCCAATAAGAGATTTTGTGTCAATTGTTGAACATTTAGGTCATTTTCGTCAACCCAAGGATTATTCTAACCCAATTAGGGGTTTTAACCAATCTTGTGGATCCAATAAGTGCATTTTGTTCATTAGTTGAACATTTAGGTCATTTTCGTCCTCCCTATGCTTATTCTAATCCAATTACGGTTTTTAACCAATCTTGTGCATCCAATAAGTGATTTTGTGTCATTGGTTGAACATTTAGGTCATTTTCGTCCTCAATATGCTTATTCTAATCCAATTAGGGTTTTTAACCAATCTTCTGCATCCAATAAGTGCGTTTGTGTCATTTGTTGAACATTTAAGTCATTTTCGTCCTCCCTAGGCCTATTCTAATCCAATTACAGTTTTTAACTAATCTTGTGCTTCGAATAAAAGATTTTGTGTCATTGGTTGAACATTTAGGTCATTTTCGTCCACCCAAGGCTTATTCTAATCCAATTAGGGTTTTTAGCCAATCTTGTGCATCCAATAAGTGATTTTTGTGTCATTGGTTGAATAATTAGGTCATTTTTGTCCTTCCTAGGCTTATTCAAATCTAATTAGGGTTTTTAACCAATCTTATGCATCCAATAAGTGATTTTTGTGTCATTGGTTGAATATTTAGGTCATTTTTAACCTCCCTAGGCTTATTCAAATCCAATTAGGGTTTTTAACCAATCTTGTGCATCCAATAAGTGATTTTGTGTCATTGGTTGAACATTTAGGTCATTTTCGTCCTCAATAGGCTTATTCTAATCCAATTAGGGTTTTTAACCAATCTTGTGCATCCAATACGTGCGTTTGTGTCATTGGTTGAACATTTAGGTCATATTCGTCCTCCCTAGGCCTATTCTAATCTAATTACGGTTTTTAACCAATGTTGTGCTTCCAATAAGTGATTTTGTGTCATTGGTTGAACATTTAGTTCATTTTCGTCCACCCAAGGCTTATTCTAAACCAATTAGGGTTTTTAACCGATCTTGTGAATCCAATAAGTGATTTTGTGTCATTGGTTGAATATTTAGGTCATTTTCGTCCTCCCAAGGCTTATTCTAATCCAATTAGAGATTTTAGCCAATCTTATGCATCCAATAAGTGCTTTTGTGTCATTGGTTGAACATTTAGGTCATTTTCGTCCTCCTTAGACTTATTCTAATCCAATTAGGGTTTTTAACAAATTTTCTGCATCCAATAAGTGTGTTTGTGTCATTGGTTGAACATTTAGGTCATTTTCGTCCTCCCTAGGCCTATTCTAATCCAATTACGATTTTTAACCAATCTTGTGCATCCAATAAGTGATTTTGTGTCATTGGTTGAACATTTAGGTCATTTTCGTCCTTCATAGGCTTATTCTAATCCAATTAGGGTATTTAACCAATCTTCTGCATCCAATAAGTGCGTTTGTGTCATTGGTTGAACATTTAGGTCTTTTTCGTCCTCCCTAGGCATATTCTAATCCAACTAGGGTTTTTAACCAATCTTGTGCATCCAATAAGAGATTTTGTGTCATTGGTTGAACATTTAGGTCATTTTCGTCAACCCAAGGCTTATTCTAATCCAATTAGGGTTTTTAACCAATCTTGTGGATCCAATAAGTGCATTTTGTTCATTAGTTGAACATTTAGGTCATTTTCGTCCTCCCTATGCTTATTCTAATCCAATTACGCTTTTTAACCAATCTTGTGCATCCAATAAGTGATTTTGTGTCATTGGTTGAACATTTAGGTCATTTTCGTCCTCAATATGCTTATTCTAATCCAATTAGGGTTTTTAACCAATCTTCTGCATCCAATAAGTGTGTTTGTGTCATTGGTTGAACATTTAGGTCATTTTCATCCTCCCTAGGCCTATTCTAATCCAATTACGGTTTTTAACCAATCTTGTGCATCCAATAAGTGATTTTGTGTCATTGGTTGAACATTTAGGTCATTTTCGTCCTCAATAGGCTTATTCTAATCCAATTGGGGTTTTTAACCAATCTTGTGAATCCAATAAGTTATTTTGTGTCATTGGTTGAATATTTAGGTCATTTTCGTCCTCCCAAGGCTTATTCTAATCCAATTAGAGGTTTTAGCCAATCTTATGCATCCAATAAGTGCGTTTGGGTCATTGGTTGAACATTTAGGTCTTTTTCGTCCTCCCTAGGCCTATTCTAATCCAATTATGGTTTTAACCAATCTTGTGCATCCAATAAGAGATTTTGTATCAATTGTTGAACTTTTAGGTCATTTTCGTCCACCCAAGGCTTATTCTAATCCAATTAGCATTTTTAACCAATCTTGTGGATCCAATAAGTGCGTTTGTGTCATTGGTTGAACATTTAGAACATTTTCGTCCTCCTTAGACTTATTCAAATCCAATTAGGGTTTTTAACCAATTTTGTGTATCCAATAAGAGATTTTGTGTCATTGGTTGAATATTTAGGTCATTTTCATCAACCCAAGGCTTATTCTAATCCAATTAGGGTTTTTAACCAATCTTTTGCATCCAATAAGTGCGTTTGTGTCATTGGTTGAATATTTAGGTCATTTTCGTCCTCCCTAGGCCTATTCTAATCCAATTACGGTTTTTAACCAATCTTGTGCATCCAATAAGAGATTTTGTGTCATTGGTTGAACATTTAGGTCATTTTCGTCAACCCAAGGCTTATTCTAATCCAATTAGGGTTTTTAACCAATGTTGTGGATCCAATAAGTGCATTTTTTCATTGGTTGAACATTTAGGTCATTTTCGTCCTCCCTAGGCTTATTTTACTCCAATTAGGGTTTTTAACCAATCTTGTGCATCCAATAAGTGATTTTGTGTCATTGGTTGAACATTTAGGTCATTTTCGTCCTCAATATGCTTATTCTAATCCAATTAGGGTTTTTAACCAATCTTCTGTATCCAATAAGTGCGTTTGTGTCATTGGTTGAACAATTAGGTCATTTTCGTCCTCCCTAGGCCTATTCTAATCCAATTACGGTTTTTAAACAATCTTGTGCATCCAATAAGGGATTTTGTGTCATTGGTTGAACATTTAGGTCATTTTCGTCCTCCATAGGCTTATTCTAATCCAATTAGGGTTTTTAACCAATCTTCTGCATCCAATAAGTGCGTTTGTGTCATTGATTGAACATTTAGGTCATTTTCTTCCTCCCTAGGCTTATTCTAATCCAACTAGGGTTTTTAACATATCGTGTGCATCCAATATGAAATTTTGTGTCAATTGTTGAACATTTAGGTCATTTTCGTCAACCCAAGGATTATTCTAACCCAATTAGGGGTTTTAACCAATCTTGTGGATCCAATAAGTGCATTTTGTTCATTAGTTGAACATTTAGGTCATTTTCGTCCTCCCTATGCTTATTCTAATCCAATTACGATTTTTAACCAATCTTGTGCATCCAATAAGTGATTTTGTGTCATTGGTTGAACATTTAGGTCATTTTCGTCCTCAATATGCTTATTCTAATCCAATTAGGGTTTTTAACCAATCTTCTGCATCCAATAAGTGCGTTTGTGTCATTTGTTGAACATTTATGTCATTTTCGTCCTCCCTAGGCCTATTCTAATCCAAGTACGGTTTTTAACTAATCTTGTGCCTCGAATAAAAGATTTTGTGTCATTGGTTGAACATTTAGGTCATTTTCGTCCACCCAAGGCTTATTCTAATCCAATTAGGGTTTTTAGCCAATCTTGTGCATCCAATAAGTGATTTTTCTATCATTGGTTGAATAATTAGGTCATTTTTGTCCTTCCTAGGCTTATTCAAATCTAATTAGGGTTTTTAACCAATCTTATGCATCCAATAAGTGATTTTTGTGTCATTGGTTGAATATTTAGGTCATTTTTATCCTCCCTAGGCTTATTCAAATCCAATTAGGGTTTTTAACCAATCTTGTGCATCCAATAAGTGATTTTGTGTCATTGGTTGAACATTTAGGTCATTTTCGTCCTCAATAGGCTTATTCTAATCCAATTAGGGTTTTTAACCAATCTTCTGCATCCAATACGTGCGTTTGTGTCATTGGTTGAACATTTAGGTCATATTTGTCCTCCCTAGGCCTATTCTAATCTAATTACGGTTTTTAACCAATGTTGTGCTTCCAATAAGTGATTTTGTGTCATTGGTTGAACATTTAGTTCATTTTCGTCCACCCAAGGCTTATTCTAAACCAATTAGGGTTTTTAACCGATCTTGTGAATCCAATAAGTGATTTTGTGTCATTGGTTGAATATTTAGGTCATTTTCGTCCTCCCAAGGCTTATTCTAATCCAATTAGAGATTTTAGCCAATCTTATGCATCCAATAAGTGCTTTTGTGTCATTGGTTGAACATTTAGGTCATTTTCGTCCTCCTTAGACTTATTCTAATCCAATTAGGGTTTTTAACAAATTTTCTGCATCCAATAAGTGTGTTTGTGTCATTGGTTGAACATTTAGGTCATTTTCGTCCTCCCTAGGCCTATTCTAATCCAATTACGATTTTTAACCAATCTTGTGCATCCAATAAGTGATTTTGTGTCATTGGTTGAACATTTAGGTCATTTTCGTCCTTCATAGGCTTATTCTAATCCAATTAGGGTATTTAACCAATCTTCTGCATCCAATAAATGCGTTTGTGTCATTGGTTGAACATTTAGGTCTTTTTCGTCCTCCCTAGGCATATTCTAATCCAACTAGGGTTTTTAACCAATCTTGTGCATCCAATAAGAGATTTTGTGTCATTGGTTGAACATTTAGGTCATTTTCGTCAACCCAAGGCTTATTCTAATCCAATTAGGGTTTTTAACCAATCTTGTGGATCCAATAAGTGCATTTTGTTCATTAGTTGAACATTTAGGTCATTTTCGTCCTCCCTATGCTTATTCTAATCCAATTACGGTTTTTAACCAATCTTGTGCATCCAATAAGTGATTTTGTGTCATTGGTTGAACATTTTGGTCATTTTCGTCCTCAATATGCTTATTCTAATCCAATTAGGGTTTTTAACCAATCTTCTGCATCCAATAAGTGCGTTTGTGTCATTGGTTGAACATTTAGGTCATTTTCATCCTCCCTAGGCCTATTCTAATCCAATTACGGTTTTTAACCAATCTTGTGCATCCAATAAGTGATTTTGTGTCATTGGTTGAACATTTAGGTCATTTTCGTCCTCAATATGCTTATTCTAATCCAATTAGGGTTTTTAACCAATCTTCTGCATCCAATAAGTGCGTTTGTGTCATTGGTTGAACATTTAGGTCTTTTTCGTCCTCCCTAGGCATATTCTAATCCAACTAGGGTTTTTAACCAATCTTGTGCATCCAATAAGAGATTTTGTGTCATTGGTTGAACATTTAGGTCATTTTCGTCAACCCAAGGCTTATTCTAATCCAATTAGGGTTTTTAACCAATCTTGTGGATCCAATAAGTGCATTTTGTTCATTAGTTGAACATTTAGGTCATTTTCGTCCTCCTTATGCTTATTCTAATCCAATTACGGTTTTTAACCAATCTTGTGCATCCAATAAGTGATTTTGTGTCATTGGTTGAACATTTAGGTCATTTTCGTCCTCAATATGCTTATTCTAATCCAATTAGGGTTTTTAACCAATCTTCTGCATCCAATAAGTGCGTTTGTGTCATTGGTTGAACATTTAGGTCATTTTCATCCTCCCTAGGCCTATTCTAATCCAATTACGGTTTTTAACCAATCTTGTGCATCCAATAAGTGATTTTGTGTCATTGGTTGAACATTTAGGTCATTTTCGTCCTCAATAGGCTTATTAAAATCCATTTGGGGTTTTTAACCAATCTTGTGAATCCAATAAGTTATTTTGTGTCATTGGTTGAATATTTAGGTCATTTTCGTCCTCCCAAGGCTTATTCTAATCCAATTAGAGGTTTTAGCCAATCTTATGCATCCAATAAGTGCGTTTGTGTCATTGGTTGAACATTTAGGTCTTTTTCGTCCTCCCTAGGCCTATTCTAATCCAATTATGGTTTTAACCAATCTTGTGCATCCAATAAGAGATTTTGTATCAATTGTTGAACTTTTAGGTCATTTTCGTCCACCCAAGGCTTATTCTAAACCAATTAGCATTTTTAACCAATCTTGTGGATCCAATAAGTGCGTTTGTGTCATTGGTTGAACATTTAGAACATTTTCGTCCTCCTTAGACTTATTCAAATCCAATTAGGGTTTTTAACCAATTTTGTGTATCCAATAAGAGATTTTGTGTCATTGGTTGAATATTTAGGTCATTTTCATCAACCCAAGGCTTATTCTAATCCAATTAGGGTTTTTAACCAATCTTCTGCATCCAATAAGTGCGTTTGTGTCATTGGTTGAACATTTAGTTCATTTTCGTCCTCCCTAGGCCTATTCTAATCCAATTAGGGTTTTTAACCAATCTTGTGCATCCAATAAGTGATTTTGTGTCATTGGTTGAACATTTAGGTCATTTTCGTCCTCCAATAAGTGCGTTTGTGTCATTGGTTGAACATTTAGGTCATTTTCGTCCTCCCTAGGATTATTCAAATCCAATTAGGGTTTTTAACCAATCTTGTGCCTCTAATAAGTGATTTTGTGTCATTGGTTGAACATTTAGGTTATTTTCTTCCTCAATATGCTTATTCTAATCCAATTAGGGTTTTTAACCAATCTTCTGCATCCAATAAGTGCGTTTGTGTCGTTGGTTGAACATTTAGTTCATTTTCGTCCTCCCTAGGCCTATTCTAATCCAATTACGGTTTTTAACCAATCTTGTGCATCCAATAAGTGATTTTGTGTCATTGGTTGAACATTTAGGTCATTTTCGTCCTCCATAGGCTTATTATAATCCAATTAGGGTTTTTAACCAATCTTGTGCATCCAATAAGTGCGTTTGTGTCATTGGTTGAACATTTAGGTCATTTTCGTCCTCCCTAGGCCTATTCTAATCCAATTAGGGTTTTTAACCAATCTTGTGCATCCAATAAGTGCGTTTGTGTCATTGGTTGAACATTTAGGTCATTTTCGTCCTCCCTAGGCTTATTCTAATCCAATTAGGGTATTTAACCAATCTTGTGCATCCAATAAGTGATTTTGTGTCATTGGTTGAACATTTAGGTCATTTTCGTCCTCCATAGGCTTATTCTAATCAAATTAGGGTTTTTAACCGATCTTCTACATCCAATAAGTGTGTTTGTGTCATTGGTTGAACATTTAGAACATTTTCGTCCTCCCTAGGCTTATTCTAATCCAATTAGGGTTTTTAACCAATCTTGTGCATCCAATAAGTGATTTTGTGTCATTGGTTGAACATTTAGGTCATTTTCGTCCTCCATAAGCTTATTCTAATCCAATTAGGGTTTTTAACCAATCTTCTGCATCCAATAAGTGCGTTTGTGTCATTGGTTGAACATTTAGAACATTTTCGTCCTCCTTAGGCCTATTCTAATCCAATTACGGTTTTTAACCAATCTTGTGCAACCAATAAGTGATTTTGTGTCATTGGTTGAACATTTAGGTCATTTTCGTCCTCCATAGGCTTATTCTAATCAAATTAGGGTTTTTAACCGATCTTCTACATCCAATAAGTGCGTTTGTGTCATTGGTTGAACATATAGAACATTTTCGTCCTCCCTAGGCCTATTGTAATCCAATTACGGTTTTTAACCAATCTTGTGCATCCAATAAGTGATTTTGTGTCATTAGTTGAACATTTAGGTCATTTTCGTCCTCCATAAGCTTATTCTAATCCAATTAGGGTTTTTAACCAATCTTCTGCATCCAATAAGTGCGTTTGTGTCGTTGGTTGAACATTTAGGTCATTTTCGTCCTCCCTAGGCCTATTCTAATCCAATTACGGTTTTTAACCAATCTTGTGCATCCAATAAGTGATTTTGTGTCATTGGTTGAACATTTAGGTCATTTTCGTCCTCAATAGGCTTATTCTAATCCAATTAGGGTTTTTAACCAATCTTGTGGATCCAATAAGTGCATTTTTATCATTGGTTGAACATTTAGGTCATTTTCGTCCTCCCTAGGCCTATTCTAATCCAATTAGGGTTTTTAAACAATCTTGTGCATCCAATAAGTGATTTTGTGTCATTGGTTGAACATTTAGGTCATTTTCGTCCTCAATATGCTTATTCTAATCCAATTAGGGTTTTTAACCAATCTTCTGCATCCAATAAGTGCGTTTGTGTCATTGGTTGAACATTTAGGTCATTTTCATCCTCCCTAGGCCTATTCTAATCCAATTACGGTTTTTAACCAATCTTGTGCATCCAATAAGTGATTTTGTGTCATTGGTTGAACATTTAGGTCATTTTCGTCCTCAATAGGCTTATTCTAATCCAATTGGGGTTTTTAACCAATCTTGTGAATCCAATAAGTTATTTTGTGTCATTGGTTGAATATTTAGGTCATTTTCGTCCTCCCAAGGCTTATTCTAATCCAATTAGAGGTTTTAGCCAATCTTATGCATCCAATAAGTGCGTTTGGGTCATTGGTTGAACATTTAGGTCTTTTTCGTCCTCCCTAGGCCTATTCTAATCCAATTATGGTTTTAACCAATCTTGTGCATCCAATAAGAGATTTTGTATCAATTGTTGAACTTTTAGGTCATTTTCGTCCACCCAAGGCTTATTCTAATCCAATTAGCATTTTTAACCAATCTTGTGGATCCAATAAGTGCGTTTGTGTCATTGGTTGAACATTTAGAACATTTTCGTCCTCCTTAGACTTATTCAAATCCAATTAGGGTTTTTAACCAATTTTGTGTATCCAATAAGAGATTTTGTGTCATTGGTTGAATATTTAGGTCATTTTCATCAACCCAAGGCTTATTCTAATCCAATTAGGGTTTTTAACCAATCTTCTGCATCCAATAAGTGCGTTTGTGTCATTGGTTGAACATTTAGTTCATTTTCGTCCTCCCTAGGCCTATTCTAATCCAATTAGGGTTTTTAACCAATCTTGTGCATCCAATAAGTGATTTTGTGTCATTGGTTGAACATTTAGGTCATTTTCGTCCTCCAATAAGTGCGTTTGTGTCATTGGTTGAACATTTAGGTCATTTTCGTCCTCCCTAGGATTATTCAAATCCAATTAGGGTTTTTAACCAATCTTGTGCCTCTAATAAGTGATTTTGTGTCATTGGTTGAACATTTAGGTTATTTTCTTCCTCAATATGCTTATTCTAATCCAATTAGGGTTTTTAACCAATCTTCTGCATCCAATAAGTGCGTTTGTGTCGTTGGTTGATCATTTAGTTCATTTTCGTCCTCCCTAGGCCTATTCTAATCCAATTACGGTTTTTAACCAATCTTGTGCATCCAATAAGTGATTTTGTGTCATTGGTTGAACATTTAGGTCATTTTCGTCCTCCATAGGCTTATTATAATCCAATTAGGGTTTTTAACCAATCTTGTGCATCCAATAAGTGCGTTTGTGTCATTGGTTGAACATTTAGGTCATTTTCGTCCTCCCTAGGCCTATTCTAATCCAATTAGGGTTTTTAACCAATCTTGTGCATCCAATAAGTGCGTTTGTGTCATTGGTTGAACATTTAGGTCATTTTCGTCCTCCCTAGGCTTATTCTAATCCAATTAGGGTATTTAACCAATCTTGTGCATCCAATAAGTGATTTTGTGTCATTGGTTGAACATTTAGGTCATTTTCGTCCTCCATAGGCTTATTCTAATCAAATTAGGGTTTTTAACCGATCTTCTACATCCAATAAGTGTGTTTGTGTCATTGGTTGAACATTTAGAACATTTTCGTCCTCCCTAGGCTTATTCTAATCCAATTAGGGTTTTTAACCAATCTTGTGCATCCAATAAGTGATTTTGTGTCATTGGTTGAACATTTAGGTCATTTTCGTCCTCCATAAGCTTATTCTAATCCAATTAGGGTTTTTAACCAATCTTCTGCATCCAATAAGTGCGTTTGTGTCATTGGTTGAACATTTAGAACATTTTCGTCCTCCCTAGGCCTATTCTAATCCAATTACGGTTTTTAACCAATCTTGTGCAACCAATAAGTGATTTTGTGTCATTGGTTGAACATTTAGGTCATTTTCGTCCTCCATAGGATTATTCTAATCAAATTAGGGTTTTTAACCGATCTTCTACATCCAATAAGTGTGTTTGTGTCATTGGTTGAACATTTAGGTCATTTTCGTCCTCCCTAGGCCTATTGTAATCCAATTACGGTTTTTAACCAATCTTGTGCATCCAATAAGTGATTTTTGTGTCATTGGTTGAATATTTAGGTCATTTTTATCCTCCCTAGGCTTATTCAAATCCAATTAGGGTTTTTAACCAATCTTGTGCATCCAATAAGTGATTTTGTGTCATTGGTTGAACATTTAGGTCATTTTCGTCCTCAATAGGCTTATTCTAATCCAATTAGGGTTTTTAACCAATCTTCTGCATCCAATACGTGCGTTTGTGTCATTGGTTGAACATTTAGGTCATATTCGTCCTCCCTAGGCCTATTCTAATCTAATTACGGTTTTTAACCAATGTTGTGCTTCCAATAAGTGATTTTGTGTCATTGGTTGAATATTTAGTTCATTTTCGTCCACCCAAGGCTTATTCTAAACCAATTAGGGTTTTTAACCGATCTTGTGAATCCAATAAGTGATTTTGTGTCATTGGTTGAATATTTAGGTCATTTTCGTCCTCCCAAGGCTTATTCTAATCCAATTAGAGATTTTAGCCAATCTTATGCATCCAATAAGTGCTTTTGTGTCATTGGTTGAACATTTAGGTCATTTTCGTCCTCCTTAGACTTATTCTAATCCAATTAGGGTTTTTAACAAATTTTCTGCATCCAATAAGTGTGTTTGTGTCATTGGTTGAACATTTAGGTCATTTTCGTCCTCCCTAGGCCTATTCTAATCCAATTACGATTTTTAACCAATCTTGTGCATCCAATAAGTGATTTTGTGTCATTGGTTGAACATTTAGGTCATTTTCGTCCTTCATAGGCTTATTCTAATCCAATTAGGGTATTTAACCAATCTTCTGCATCCAATAAGTGCGTTTGTGTCATTGGTTGAACATTTAGGTCTTTTTCGTCCTCCCTAGGCATATTCTAATCCAACTAGGGTTTTTAACCAATCTTGTGCATCCAATAAGAGATTTTGTGTCATTGGTTGAACATTTAGGTCATTTTCGTCAACCCAAGGCTTATTCTAATCCAATTAGGGTTTTTAACCAATCTTGTGGATCCAATAAGTGCATTTTGTTCATTAGTTGAACATTTAGGTCATTTTCGTCCTCCCTATGCTTATTCTAATCCAATTACGGTTTTTAACCAATCTTGTGCATCCAATAAGTGATTTTGTGTCATTGGTTGAACATTTTGGTCATTTTCGTCCTCAATATGCTTATTCTAATCCAATTAGGGTTTTTAACCAATCTTCTGCATCCAATAAGTGCGTTTGTGTCATTGGTTGAACATTTAGGTCATTTTCATCCTCCCTAGGCCTATTCTAATCCAATTACGGTTTTTAACCAATCTTGTGCATCCAATAAGTGATTTTGTGTCATTGGTTGAACATTTAGGTCATTTTCGTCCTCAATAGGCTTATTCTAATCCAATTGGGGTTTTTAACCAATCTTGTGAATCCAATAAGTTATTTTGTGTCATTGGTTGAATATTTAGGTCATTTTCGTCCTCCCAAGGCTTATTCTAATCCAATTAGAGGTTTTAGCCAATCTTATGCATCCAATAAGTGCGTTTGTGTCATTGGTTGAACATTTAGGTCTTTTTCGTCCTCCCTAGGCCTATTCTAATCCAATTATGGTTTTAACCAATCTTGTGCATCCAATAAGAGATTTTGTATCAATTGTTGAACTTTTAGGTCATTTTCGTCCACCCAAGGCTTATTCTAATCCAATTAGCATTTTTAACCAATCTTGTGGATCCAATAAGTGCGTTTGTGTCATTGGTTGAACATTTAGAACATTTTCGTCCTCCTTAGACTTATTCAAATCCAATTAGGGTTTTTAACCAATTTTGTGTATCCAATAAGAGATTTTGTGTCATTGGTTGAATATTTAGGTCATTTTCATCAACCCAAGGCTTATTCTAATCCAATTAGGGTTTTTAACCAATCTTTTGCATCCAATAAGTGCGTTTGTGTCATTGGTTGAATATTTAGGTCATTTTCGTCCTCCCTAGGCCTATTCTAATCCAATTACGGTTTTTAACCAATCTTGTGCATCCAATAAGAGATTTTGTGTCATTGGTTGAACATTTAGGTCATTTTCGTCAACCCAAGGCTTATTCTAATCCAATTAGGGTTTTTAACCAATGTTGTGGATCCAATAAGTGCATTTTTTCATTGGTTGAACATTTAGGTCATTTTCGTCCTCCCTAGGCTTATTTTACTCCAATTAGGGTTTTTAACCAATCTTGTGCATCCAATAAGTGATTTTGTGTCATTGGTTGAACATTTAGGTCATTTTCGTCCTCAATATGCTTATTCTAATCCAATTAGGGTTTTTAACCAATCTTCTGCATCCAATAAGTGCGTTTGTGTCATTGGTTGAACATTTAGGTCTTTTTCGTCCTCCCTAGGCATATTCTAATCCAACTAGGGTTTTTAACCAATCTTGTGCATCCAATAAGAGATTTTGTGTCATTGGTTGAACATTTAGGTCATTTTCGTCAACCCAAGGCTTATTCTAATCCAATTAGGGTTTTTAACCAATCTTGTGGATCCAATAAGTGCATTTTGTTCATTAGTTGAACATTTAGGTCATTTTCGTCCTCCCTATGCTTATTCTAATCCAATTACGGTTTTTAACCAATCTTGTGCATCCAATAAGTGATTTTGTGTCATTGGTTGAACATTTTGGTCATTTTCGTCCTCAATATGCTTATTCTAATCCAATTAGGGTTTTTAACCAATCTTCTGCATCCAATAAGTGCGTTTGTGTCATTGGTTGAACATTTAGGTCATTTTCATCCTCCCTAGGCCTATTCTAATCCAATTACGGTTTTTAACCAATCTTGTGCATCCAATAAGTGATTTTGTGTCATTGGTTGAACATTTAGGTCATTTTCGTCCTCAATATGCTTATTCTAATCCAATTAGGGTTTTTAACCAATCTTCTGCATCCAATAAGTGCGTTTGTGTCATTGGTTGAACATTTAGTTCATTTTCGTCCTCCCTAGGCATATTCTAATCCAACTAGGGTTTTTAACCAATCTTGTGCATCCAATAAGAGATTTTGTGTCATTGGTTGAACATTTAGGTCATTTTCGTCAACCCAAGGCTTATTCTAATCCAATTAGGGTTTTTAACCAATCTTGTGGATCCAATAAGTGCATTTTGTTCATTAGTTGAACATTTAGGTCATTTTTGTCCTCCCTATGCTTATTCTAATCCAATTACGGTTTTTAACCAATCTTGTGCATACAATAAGTGATTTCGTGTCATTGGTTGAACATTTAGGTCATTTTCGTCCTCAATATGCTTATTCTAATCCAATTAGGGTTTTTAACCAATCTTCTGCATCCAATAAGTGCGTTTGTGTCATTGGTTGAACATTTAGGTCATTTTCATCCTCCCTAGGCCTATTCTAATCCAATTACGGTTTTTAACCAATCTTGTGCATCCAATAAGTGATTTTGTGTCATTGGTTGAACATTTAGGTCATTTTCGTCCTCAATAGGCTTATTAAAATCCATTTGGGGTTTTTAACCAATCTTGTGAATCCAATAAGTTATTTTGTGTCATTGGTTGAATATTTAGGTCATTTTCGTCCTCCCAAGGCTTATTCTAATCCAATTAGAGGTTTTAGCCAATCTTATGCATCCAATAAGTGCGTTTGTGTCATTGGTTGAACATTTAGGTCTTTTTCGTCCTCCCTAGGCCTATTCTAATCCAATTATGGTTTTAACCAATCTTGTGCATCCAATAAGAGATTTTGTATCAATTGTTGAACTTTTAGGTCATTTTCGTCCACCCAAGGCTTATTCTAAACCAATTAGCATTTTTAACCAATCTTGTGGATCCAATAAGTGCGTTTGTGTCATTGGTTGAACATTTAGAACATTTTCGTCCTCCTTAGACTTATTCAAATCCAATTAGGGTTTTTAACCAATTTTGTGTATCCAATAAGAGATTTTGTGTCATTGGTTGAATATTTAGGTCATTTTCATCAACCCAAGGCTTATTCTAATCCAATTAGGGTTTTTAACCAATCTTCTGCATCCAATAAGTGCGTTTGTGTCATTGGTTGAACATTTAGTTCATTTTCGTCCTCCCTAGGCCTATTCTAATCCAATTAGGGTTTTTAACCAATCTTGTGCATCCAATAAGTGATTTTGTGTCATTGGTTGAACATTTAGGTCATTTTCGTCCTCCAATAAGTGCGTTTGTGTCATTGGTTGAACATTTAGGTCATTTTCGTCCTCCCTAGGATTATTCAAATCCAATTAGGGTTTTTAACCAATCTTGTGCCTCTAATAAGTGATTTTGTGTCATTGGTTGAACATTTAGGTTATTTTCTTCCTCAATATGCTTATTCTAATCCAATTAGGGTTTTTAACCAATCTTCTGCATCCAATAAGTGCGTTTGTGTCGTTGGTTGAACATTTAGTTCATTTTCGTCCTCCCTAGGCCTATTCTAATCCAATTACGGTTTTTAACCAATCTTGTGCATCCAATAAGTGATTTTGTGTCATTGGTTGAACATTTAGGTCATTTTCGTCCTCCATAGGCTTATTATAATCCAATTAGGGTTTTTAACCAATCTTGTGCATCCAATAAGTGCGTTTGTGTCATTGGTTGAACATTTAGGTCATTTTCGTCCTCCCTAGGCCTATTCTAATCCAATTAGGGTTTTTAACCAATCTTGTGCATCCAATAAGTGCGTTTGTGTCATTGGTTGAACATTTAGGTCATTTTCGTCCTCCCTAGGCTTATTCTAATCCAATTAGGGTATTTAACCAATCTTGTGCATCCAATAAGTGATTTTGTGTCATTGGTTGAACATTTAGGTCATTTTCGTCCTCCATAGGCTTATTCTAATCAAATTAGGGTTTTTAACCGATCTTCTACATCCAATAAGTGCGTTTGTGTCATTGGTTGAACATTTAGAACATTTTCGTCCTCCCTAGGCTTATTCTAATCCAATTAGGGTTTTTAACCAATCTTGTGCATCCAATAAGTGATTTTGTGTCATTGGTTGAACATTTAGGTCATTTTCGTCCTCCATAGGCTTATTCTAATCCAATTAGGGTTTTTAACCAATCTTCTGCATCCAATAAGTGCGTTTGTGTCATTGGTTGAACATTTAGAACATTTTCGTCCTCCCTAGGCCTATTCTAATCCAATTACGGTTTTTAACCAATCTTGTGCAACCAATAAGTGATTTTGTGTCATTGGTTGAACATTTAGGTCATTTTCGTCCTCCATAGGATTATTCTAATCAAATTAGTGTTTTTAACCGATCTTCTACATCCAATAAGTGCGTTTGTGTCATTGGTTGAACATATAGAACATTTTCGTCCTCCCTAGGCCTATTGTAATCCAATTACGGTTTTTAACCAATCTTGTGCATCCAATAAGTGATTTTGTGTCATTAGTTGAACATTTAGGTCATTTTCGTCCTCCATAGGCTTATTCTAATCCAATTAGGGTTTTTAACCAATCTTCTGCATCCAATAAGTGCGTTTGTGTCATTGGTTGAACATTTAGGTCATTTTCATCCTCCCTAGGCCTATTCTAATCCAATTACGGTTTTTAACCAATCTTGTGCATCCAATAAGTGATTTTGTGTCATTGGTTGAACATTTAGGTCATTTTCGTCCTCAATAGGCTTATTCTAATCCAATTAGGGTTTTTAACCAATCTTGTGAATCCAATAAGTTATTTTGTGTCATTGGTTGAATATTTAGGTCATTTTCGTCCTCCCAAGGCTTATTCTAATCCAATTAGAGGTTTTAGCCAATCTTATGCATCCAATAAGTGCGTTTGTGTCATTGGTTGAACATTTAGGTCATTTTCGTCCTCCCTAGGCCTATTCTAATCCAATTATGGTTTTAACCAATCTTGTGCATCCAATAAGAGATTTTGTATCAATTGTTGAACTTTTAGGTCATTTTCGTCCACCCAAGGCTTATTCTAATCCAATTAGCATTTTTAACCAATCTTGTGGATCCAATAAGTGCGTTTGTGTCATTGGTTGAACATTTAGAACATTTTCGTCCTCCTTAGACTTATTCAAATCCAATTAGGGTTTTTAACCA
Source organism: Cicer chorassanicum (assembly GCA_037974735.1). Taxonomy (NCBI): domain Eukaryota; kingdom Viridiplantae; phylum Streptophyta; class Magnoliopsida; order Fabales; family Fabaceae; genus Cicer; species Cicer chorassanicum. The sequence continues at coordinate 36,511,779 of JBBPBP010000001.1, forward strand.
ATCTTGTGCATCCAATAAGTGCGTTTGTGTCATTGGTTGAACATTTAGGTCATTTTCGTCCTCCCTAGGCCTATTCTAATCCAATTAGGGTTTTTAACCAATCTTGTGCATCCAATAAGTGCGTTTGTGTCATTGGTTGAACATTTAGGTCATTTTCGTCCTCCCTAGGCTTATTCTAATCCAATTAGGGTATTTAACCAATCTTGTGCATCCAATAAGTGATTTTGTGTCATTGGTTGAACATTTAGGTCATTTTCGTCCTCCATAGGATTATTCTAATCCAATTATGGTTTTAACCAATCTTGTGCATCCAATAAGAGATTTTGTATCAATTGTTGAACATTTAGGTCATTTTCGTTTTCCATAGGCTTATTCTAATCAAATTAGGGTTTTTAACAGATCTTCTACATCCAATAAGTGCGTTTGTGTCATTGGTTGAACATTTAGAACATTTTCGTCCTCCCTAGGCTTATTCTAATCCAATTAGGGTTTTTAACCAATCTTGTGCATCCAATAAGTGATTTTGTGTCATTGGTTGAACATTTAGGTCATTTTCGTCCTCCATAAGCTTATTCTAATCCAATTAGGGTTTTTAACCAATTTTGTGTATCCAATAAGAGATTTTGTGTCATTGGTTGAATATTTAGGTCATTTTCATCAACCCAAGGCTTATTCTAATCCAATTAGGGTTTTTAACCAATCTTGTGCAACCAATAAGTGATTTTGTGTCATTGGTTGAACATTTAGGTCATTTTCGTCCTCCATAGGATTATTCTAATCAAATTAGGGTTTTTAACCGATCTTCTACATCCAATAAGTGCGTTTGTGTCATTGGTTGAACATTTAGGTCATTTTCGTCCTCCCTAGGCCTATTGTAATCCAATTACGGTTTTTAACCAATCTTGTGCATCCAATAAGTGATTTTTGTGTCATTGGTTGAATATTTAGGTCATTTTTATCCTCCCTAGGCTTATTCAAATCCAATTAGGGTTTTTAACCAATCTTGTGCATCCAATAAGTGATTTTGTGTCATTGGTTGAACATTTAGGTCATTTTCGTCCTCAATAGGCTTATTCTAATCCAATTAGGGTTTTTAACCAATCTTCTGCATCCAATACGTGCGTTTGTGTCATTGGTTGAACATTTAGGTCATATTCGTCCTCCCTAGGCCTATTCTAATCTAATTACGGTTTTTGACCAATGTTGTGCTTCCAATAAGTGATTTTGTGTCATTGGTTGAACATTTAGTTCATTTTCGTCCACCCAAGGCTTATTCTAAACCAATTAGGGTTTTTAACCGATCTTGTGAATCCAATAAGTGATTTTGTGTCATTGGTTGAATATTTAGGTCATTTTCGTCCTCCCAAGGCTTATTCTAATCCAATTAGAGATTTTAGCCAATCTTATGCATCCAATAAGTGCTTTTGTGTCATTGGTTGAACATTTAGGTCATTTTCGTCCTCCTTAGACTTATTCTAATCCAATTAGGGTTTTTAACAAATTTTCTGCATCCAATAAGTGTGTTTGTGTCATTGGTTGAACATTTAGGTCATTTTCGTCCTCCCTAGGCCTATTCTAATCCAATTACGATTTTTAACCAATCTTGTGCATCCAATAAGTGATTTTGTGTCATTGGTTGAACATTTAGGTCATTTTCGTCCTTCATAGGCTTATTCTAATCCAATTAGGGTATTTAACCAATCTTCTGCATCCAATAAGTGCGTTTGTGTCATTGGTTGAACATTTAGGTCTTTTTCGTCCTCCCTAGGCATATTCTAATCCAACTAGGGTTTTTAACCAATCTTGTGCATCCAATAAGAGATTTTGTGTCATTGGTTGAACATTTAGGTCATTTTCGTCAACCCAAGGCTTATTCTAATCCAATTAGGGTTTTTAACCAATCTTGTGGATCCAATAAGTGCATTTTGTTCATTAGTTGAACATTTAGGTCATTTTCGTCCTCCCTATGCTTATTCTAATCCAATTACGGTTTTTAACCAATCTTGTGCATCCAATAAGTGATTTTGTGTCATTGGTTGAACATTTTGGTCATTTTCGTCCTCAATATGCTTATTCTAATCCAATTAGGGTTTTTAACCAATCTTCTGCATCCAATAAGTGCGTTTGTGTCATTGGTTGAACATTTAGGTCATTTTCATCCTCCCTAGGCCTATTCTAATCCAATTACGGTTTTTAACCAATCTTGTGCATCCAATAAGTGATTTTGTGTCATTGGTTGAACATTTAGGTCATTTTCGTCCTCAATATGCTTATTCTAATCCAATTAGGGTTTTTAACCAATCTTCTGCATCCAATAAGTGCGTTTGTGTCATTGGTTGAACATTTAGTTCATTTTCGTCCTCCCTAGGCATATTCTAATCCAACTAGGGTTTTTAACCAATCTTGTGCATCCAATAAGAGATTTTGTGTCATTGGTTGAACATTTAGGTCATTTTCGTCAACCCAAGGCTTATTCTAATCCAATTAGGGTTTTTAACCAATCTTGTGGATCCAATAAGTGCATTTTGTTCATTAGTTGAACATTTAGGTCATTTTTGTCCTCCCTATGCTTATTCTAATCCAATTACGGTTTTTAACCAATCTTGTGCATACAATAAGTGATTTCGTGTCATTGGTTGAACATTTAGGTCATTTTCGTCCTCAATATGCTTATTCTAATCCAATTAGGGTTTTTAACCAATCTTCTGCATCCAATAAGTGCGTTTGTGTCATTGGTTGAACATTTAGGTCATTTTCATCCTCCCTAGGCCTATTCTAATCCAATTACGGTTTTTAACCAATCTTGTGCATCCAATAAGTGATTTTGTGTCATTGGTTGAACATTTAGGTCATTTTCGTCCTCAATAGGCTTATTAAAATCCATTTGGGGTTTTTAACCAATCTTGTGAATCCAATAAGTTATTTTGTGTCATTGGTTGAATATTTAGGTCATTTTCGTCCTCCCAAGGCTTATTCTAATCCAATTAGAGGTTTTAGCCAATCTTATGCATCCAATAAGTGCGTTTGTGTCATTGGTTGAACATTTAGGTCTTTTTCGTCCTCCCTAGGCCTATTCTAATCCAATTATGGTTTTAACCAATCTTGTGCATCCAATAAGAGATTTTGTATCAATTGTTGAACTTTTAGGTCATTTTCGTCCACCCAAGGCTTATTCTAAACCAATTAGCATTTTTAACCAATCTTGTGGATCCAATAAGTGCGTTTGTGTCATTGGTTGAACATTTAGAACATTTTCGTCCTCCTTAGACTTATTCAAATCCAATTAGGGTTTTTAACCAATTTTGTGTATCCAATAAGAGATTTTGTGTCATTGGTTGAATATTTAGGTCATTTTCATCAACCCAAGGCTTATTCTAATCCAATTAGGGTTTTTAACCAATCTTCTGCATCCAATAAGTGCGTTTGTGTCATTGGTTGAACATTTAGTTCATTTTCGTCCTCCCTAGGCCTATTCTAATCCAATTAGGGTTTTTAACCAATCTTGTGCATCCAATAAGTGATTTTGTGTCATTGGTTGAACATTTAGGTCATTTTCGTCCTCCAATAAGTGCGTTTGTGTCATTGGTTGAACATTTAGGTCATTTTCGTCCTCCCTAGGATTATTCAAATCCAATTAGGGTTTTTAACCAATCTTGTGCCTCTAATAAGTGATTTTGTGTCATTGGTTGAACATTTAGGTTATTTTCTTCCTCAATATGCTTATTCTAATCCAATTAGGGTTTTTAACCAATCTTCTGCATCCAATAAGTGCGTTTGTGTCGTTGGTTGAACATTTAGTTCATTTTCGTCCTCCCTAGGCCTATTCTAATCCAATTACGGTTTTTAACCAATCTTGTGCATCCAATAAGTGATTTTGTGTCATTGGTTGAACATTTAGGTCATTTTCGTCCTCCATAGGCTTATTATAATCCAATTAGGGTTTTTAACCAATCTTGTGCATCCAATAAGTGCGTTTGTGTCATTGGTTGAACATTTAGGTCATTTTCGTCCTCCCTAGGCCTATTCTAATCCAATTAGGGTTTTTAACCAATCTTGTGCATCCAATAAGTGCGTTTGTGTCATTGGTTGAACATTTAGGTCATTTTCGTCCTCCCTAGGCTTATTCTAATCCAATTAGGGTATTTAACCAATCTTGTGCATCCAATAAGTGATTTTGTGTCATTGGTTGAACATTTAGGTCATTTTCGTCCTCCATAGGCTTATTCTAATCAAATTAGGGTATTTAACCAATCTTCTGCATCCAATAAGTGCGTTTGTGTCATTGGTTGAACATTTAGGTCTTTTTCGTCCTCCCTAGGCATATTCTAATCCAACTAGGGTTTTTAACCAATCTTGTGCATCCAATAAGAGATTTTGTGTCATTGGTTGAACATTTAGGTCATTTTCGTCAACTCAAGGCTTATTCTAATCCAATTAGGGTTTTTAACCAATCTTGTGGATCCAATAAGTGCATTTTGTTCATTAGTTGAACATTTAGGTCATTTTCGTCCTCCCTATGCTTATTCTAATCCAATTACGCTTTTTAACCAATCTTGTGCATCCAATAAGTGATTTTGTGTCATTGGTTGAACATTTAGGTCATTTTCGTCCTCAATATGCTTATTCTAATCCAATTAGGGTTTTTAACCAATCTTCTGCATCCAATAAGTGCGTTTGTGTCATTGGTTGAACATTTAGGTCATTTTCATCCTCCCTAGGCCTATTCTAATCCAATTACGGTTTTTAACCAATCTTGTGCATCCACTAAGTGATTTTGTGTCATTGGTTGAACATTTAGGTCATTTTCGTCCTCAATAGGCTTATTCTAATCCAATTGGGGTTTTTAACCAATCTTGTGAATCCAATAAGTTATTTTGTGTCATTGGTTGAATATTTAGGTCATTTTCGTCCTCCCAAGGCTTATTCTAATCCAATTAGAGGTTTTAGCCAATCTTATGCATCCAATAAGTGTGTTTGTGTCATTGGTTGAACATTTAGGTCTTTTTCGTCCTCCCTAGGCCTATTCTAATCCAATTATGGTTTTAACCAATCTTGTGCATCCAATAAGAGATTTTGTATCAATTGTTGAACTTTTAGGTCATTTTCGTCCACCCAAGGCTTATTCTAAACCAATTAGCATTTTTAACCAATCTTGTGGATCCAATAAGTGCGTTTGTGTCATTGGTTGAACATTTAGAACATTTTCGTCCTCCTTAGACTTATTCAAATCCAATTAGGGTTTTTAACCAATTTTGTGTATCCAATAAGAGATTTTGTGTCATTGGTTGAATATTTAGGTCATTTTCATCAACCCAAGGCTTATTCTAATCCAATTAGGGTTTTTAACCAATCTTCTGCATCCAATAAGTGCGTTTGTGTCATTGGTTGAACATTTAGTTCATTTTCGTCCTCCCTAGGCCTATTCTAATCCAATTAGGGTTTTTAACCAATCTTGTGCATCCAATAAGTGATTTTGTGTCATTGGTTGAACATTTAGGTCATTTTCGTCCTCCAATAAGTGCGTTTGTGTCATTGGTTGAACATTTAGGTCATTTTCGTCCTCCCTAGGATTATTCAAATCCAATTAGGGTTTTTAACCAATCTTGTGCCTCTAATAAGTGATTTTGTGTCATTGGTTGAACATTTAGGTTATTTTCTTCCTCAATATGCTTATTCTAATCCAATTAGGGTTTTTAACCAATCTTCTGCATCCAATAAGTGCGTTTGTGTCGTTGGTTGAACATTTAGTTCATTTTCGTCCTCCCTAGGCCTATTCTAATCCAATTACGGTTTTTAACCAATCTTGTGCATCCAATAAGTGATTTTGTGTCATTGGTTGAACATTTAGGTCATTTTCGTCCTCCATAGGCTTATTATAATCCAATTAGGGTTTTTAACCAATCTTGTGCATCCAATAAGTGCGTTTGTGTCATTGGTTGAACATTTAGGTCATTTTCGTCCTCCCTAGGCCTATTCTAATCCAATTAGGGTTTTTAACCAATCTTGTGCATCCAATAAGTGCGTTTGTGTCATTGGTTGAACATTTAGGTCATTTTCGTCCTCCCTAGGCTTATTCTAATCCAATTAGGGTATTTAACCAATCTTGTGCATCCAATAAGTGATTTTGTGTCATTGGTTGAACATTTAGGTCATTTTCGTCCTCCATAGGCTTATTCTAATCAAATTAGGGTATTTAACCAATCTTCTGCATCCAATAAGTGCGTTTGTGTCATTGGTTGAACATTTAGGTCTTTTTCGTCCTCCCTAGGCATATTCTAATCCAACTAGGGTTTTTAACCAATCTTGTGCATCCAATAAGAGATTTTGTGTCATTGGTTGAACATTTAGGTCATTTTCGTCAACCCAAGGCTTATTCTAATCCAATTAGGGTTTTTAACCAATCTTGTGGATCCAATAAGTGCATTTTGTTCATTAGTTGAACATTTAGGTCATTTTCGTCCTCCCTATGCTTATTCTAATCCAATTACGGTTTTTAACCAATCTTGTGCATCCAATAAGTGATTTTGTGTCATTGGTTGAACATTTTGGTCATTTTCGTCCTCAATATGCTTATTCTAATCCAATTAGGGTTTTTAACCAATCTTCTGCATCCAATAAGTGCGTTTGTGTCATTGGTTGAACATTTAGGTCATTTTCATCCTCCCTAGGCCTATTCTAATCCAATTACGGTTTTTAACCAATCTTGTGCATCCAATAAGTGATTTTGTGTCATTGGTTGAACATTTAGGTCATTTTCGTCCTCAATATGCTTATTCTAATCCAATTAGGGTTTTTAACCAATCTTCTGCATCCAATAAGTGCGTTTGTGTCATTGGTTGAACATTTAGAACATTTTCGTCCTCCCTAGGCCTATTCTAATCCAATTACGGTTTTTAACCAATCTTGTGCAACCAATAAGTGATTTTGTGTCATTGGTTGAACATTTAGGTCATTTTCGTCCTCCATAGGATTATTCTAATCAAATTAGTGTTTTTAACCGATCTTCTACATCCAATAAGTGCGTTTGTGTCATTGGTTGAACATATAGAACATTTTCGTCCTCCCTAGGCCTATTGTAATCCAATTACGGTTTTTAACCAATCTTGTGCATCCAATAAGTGATTTTGTGTCATTGGTTGAACATTTAGGTCATTTTCGTCCTCCATAAGCTTATTCTAATCCAATTAGGGTTTTTAACCAATCTTCTGCATCCAATAAGTGCGTTTGTGTCATTGGTTGAACATTTAGAACATTTTCGTCCTCCCTAGGCCTATTCTAATCCAATTACGGTTTTTAACCAATCTTGTGCAACCAATAAGTGATTTTGTGTCATTGGTTGAACATTTAGGTCATTTTCGTCCTCCATAGGATTATTCTAATCAAATTAGGGTTTTTAACCGATCTTCTACATCCAATAAGTGCGTTTGTGTCATTGGTTGAACATATAGAACATTTTCGTCCTCCCTAGGCCTATTGTAATCCAATTACGGTTTTTAACCAATCTTGTGCATCCAATAAGTGATTTTGTGTCATTGGTTGAACATTTAGGTCATTTTCGTCCTCCATAGGCTTATTCTAATCCAATTAGGGTTTTTAACCAATCTTCTGCATCCAATAAGTGCGTTTGTGTCATTGGTTTAACATTTAGAACATTTTCGTCCTCCCTAGGCCTATTCTAATCCAATTACGGTTTTTAACCAATCTTGTGCATCCAATAAGTGATTTTGTGTCATTGGTTGAACATTTAGGTCATTTTCGTCCTCCATAGGCTTATTATAATCCAATTAGGGTGTTTAACCAATCTTGTGGATCCAATAAGTGCATTTTTATCATTGGTTGAACATTTAGGTCATTTTCGTCCTCCCTAGGCCTATTCTAATCCAATTAGGGTTTTTAACCAATCTTGTGCATCCAATAAGTTATTTTGTGTCATTAGTTGAACATTTAGGTCATTTTCGTCCTCCATAAGCTTATTCTAATCCAATTAGGGTTTTTAACCAATCTTCTGCATCCAATAAGTGCGTTTGTGTCAGTGGTTGAACATTTAGGTCATTTTCGTCCTCCCTAGGATTATTCAAATCCAATTAGGGTTTTTAACCAATCTTGTCCCTCTAATAAGTGATTTTGTGTCATTGGTTGAACATTTAGGTTATTTTCGTCCTCAATATGCTTATTCTAATCCAATTAGGGTTTTTAACCAATCTTCTGCATCCAATAAGTGCGTTTGTGTCATTGGTTGAACATTTAGGTCATTTTCGTCCTCCCTAGGCCTATTCTAATCCAATTACGGTTTTTAACCAATCTTGTGCATCCAATAAGTGATTTTGTGTCATTGGTTGAACATTTAGGTCATTTTCGTCCTCCATAGGCTTATTATAATCCAATTTGGGTTTTTAACCAATCTTCTGCATCCAATAAGTTCGTTTGTGTCATTGGTTGAACATTTAGGTCATTTTCGTCCTCCCTAGGCTTATTCTAATCCAATTAGGGTTTTTAACCAATCTTGTGCATCCAATAAGTGATTTTGTTTAATTGGTTGAACATTTAGGTCATTTTCGTCCTCAATAGGCTTATTCTAATCCAATTAGGGTTTTTAACCAATCTTCTGCATCCAATAAGTGCGTTTGTGTCATTGGTTGAACATTTAGAACATTTTCGTCCTCCCTAGGCCTATTCTAATCCAATTACGGTTTTTAACCAATCTTGTGCAACCAATAAGTGATTTTGTGTCATTGGTTGAACATTTAGGTCATTTTCGTCCTCCATAGGATTATTCTAATCAAATTAGGGTTTTTAACCGATCTTTTACATCCAATAAGTGCGTTTGTGTCATTGGTTGAACATATAGAACATTTTCGTCCTCCCTAGGCCTATTGTAATCCAATTACGGTTTTTAACCAATCTTGTGCATCCAATAAGTGATTTTGTGTCATTAGTTGAACATTTAGGTCATTTTCGTCCTCCATAGGCTTATTCTAATCCAATTAGGGTTTTTAACCAATCTTCTGCATCCAATAAGTGCGTTTGTGTCATTGGTTGAACATTTAGAACATTTTCGTCCTCCCTAGGCATATTCTAATCCAATTACGGTTTTTAACCAATCTTTTGCAACCAATAAGTGATTTTGTGTCATTGGTTGAACATTTAGGTCATTTTCGTCCTCCATAGGATTATTCTAATCAAATTAGGGTTTTTAACCGATCTTCTACATCCAATAAGTGCGTTTGTGTCATTGGTTGAACATATAGAACATTTTCGTCCTCCCTAGGCCTATTGTAATCCAATTACGGTTTTTAACCAATCTTGTGCATCCAATAAGTGATTTTGTGTCATTAGTTGAACATTTAGGTCATTTTCGTCCTCCATAGGCTTATTCTAATCCAATTAGGGTTTTTAACCGATCTTCTACATCCAATAAGTGCGTTTGTGTCATTGGTTGAACATTTAGGTCATTTTCGTCCTCCAATAAGTGCGTTTGTGTCATTGGTTGAACATTTAGGTCATTTTCGTCCTCCATAGGATTATTCAAATCCAATTAGGGTTTTTAACCAATCTTGTGCCTCTAATAAGTGATTTTGTGTCATTGGTTGAACATTTAGGTTATTTTTGTCCTCAATATGCTTATTCTAATCCAATTAGGGTTTTTAACCAATCTTCTGCATCCAATAAGTGCGTTTGTGTCATTGGTTGAACATTTAGTTCATTTTCGTCCTCCCTAGGCATATTCTAATCCAACTAGGGTTTTTAACCAATCTTGTGCATCCAATAAGAGATTTTGTGTCATTGGTTGAACATTTAGGTCATTTTCGTCAACCCAAGGCTTATTCTAATCTAATTAGGGTTTTTAACCAATCTTGTGGATCCAATAAGTGCATTTTTGTCATTGGTTGAACATTTAGGTCGTTTTCGTTCTCCCTAGGCTTATTCTAATCCAATTAGGGTTTTTAACCAATCTTGTGAATCCAATAAGAGATTTTGTTTCATTGGTTAAACATTTAGGTCATTTTCGTCAACCCAAGGCTTATTCTAATCCAATTAGGGTTTTTAACCAATCTTGTGGATCCAATAAGTGCATTTTTGTCATTGGTTGAACATTTACGTCATTTTCGTCCTCCCTAGGCTTATTCTAATCCAATTAGGGTTTTTAACCAATCTTGTGCATCCAATAAGTGATTTTGTGTCATTGGTTGAACATTTAGGTCATTTTCGTCCTCAATATGCTTATTCTAATCCAATAAGGGTTTTTAACCAATGTTCTGCATCCAATAAGTGCGTTTGTGTCATTGGTTGAACATTTAGGTCATTTTCGTCCTCCCTAGGCCTATTCTAATCGAATTACGGTTTTTAACCAATCTTGTGCATCCAATAAGTGATTTTGTGTCATTGGTTGAACATTTAGGTCATTTTCGTCCTTCATAGGCTTATTCTAATCCAAATAGAGTATTTAACCAATCTTCTGCATCCAATAAGTGCGTTTGTGTCATTGGTTGAACATTTAGGTCTTTTTCGTCCTCCCTAGGCATATTCTAATCCAACTAGGGTTTTTAACCAATCTTGTGCATCCAATAAGAGATTTTGTGTCATTGGTTGAACATTTAGGTCATTTTCGTCAACCCAAGGCTTATTCTAATCCAATTAGGGTTTTTAACCAATCTTGTGGATCCAATAAGTGCATTTTGTTCATTAGTTGAACATTTAGGTCATTTTCGTCCTCCCTATGCTTATTCTAATCCAATTACGGTTTTTAACCAATCTTGTGCATCCAATAAGTGATTTTGTGTCATTGGTTGAACATTTAGGTCATTTTCGTCCTCAATATGCTTATTCTAATCCAATTAGGGTTTTTAACCAATCTTCTGCATCCAATAAGTGCATTTGTGTCATTGGTTGAACATTTAGGTCATTTTCATCCTCCCTAGGCCTATTCTAATCCAATTACGGTTTTTAACCAATCTTGTGCATCCAATAAGTGATTTTGTGTCATTGGTTGAACATTTAGGTCATTTTCGTCCTCAATAGGCTTATTCTAATCCAATTGGGGTTTTTAACCAATCTTGTGAATCCAATAAGTTATTTTGTGTCATTGGTTGAATATTTAGGTCATTTTCGTCCTCCCAAGGCTTATTCTAATCCAATTAGAGGTTTTAGCCAATCTTATGCATCCAATAAGTGCGTTTGTGTCATTGGTTGAACATTTAGGTCTTTTTCGTCCTCCCTAGGCCTATTCTAATCCAATTATGGTTTTAACCAATCTTGTGCATCCAATAAGAGATTTTGTATCAATTGTTGAACTTTTAGGTCATTTTCGTCCACCCAAGGCTTATTCTAATCCAATTAGCATTTTTAACCAATCTTGTGGATCCAATAAGTGCGTTTGTGTCATTGGTTGAACATTTAGAACATTTTCGTCCTCCTTAAACTTATTCAAATCCAATTAGGGTTTTTAACCAATCTTGTGTATCCAATAAGAGATTTTTTGTCATTGGTTGAATATTTAGGTCATTTTCATCAACCCAAGGCTTATTCTAATCCAATTAGGGTTTTTAACCAATCTTGTGGATCCAATAAGTGCATTTTTGTCATTGGTCGAACATTTAGGTCATTTTCGTCCTCCCTAGGCCTATTCTAATCCAATTAGGGTTTTTAACCAATCTTGTGCATCCAATAAGTGATTTTGTGTCATTGGTTGAACATGTAGGTCATTTTCGTCCTCCATAGGCTTATTATAATCCAATTAGGGTTTTTAACCAATCTTGTGCATCCAATAAGTGTGTTTGTGTCATTGGTTGAACATTTAGGTCATTTTCATCCTCCCTAGGCCTATTCTAATCCAATTACGGTTTTTAACCAATCTTGTGCATCCAATAAGTGATTTTGTGTCATTGGTTGAACATTTAGGTCATTTTCGTCCTCAATAGGCTTATTCTAATCCAATTGGGGTTTTTAACCGATCTTGTGAATCCAATAAGTTATTTTGTGTCATTGGTTGAATATTTAGGTCATTTTCGTCCTCCCAAGGCTTATTCTAATCCAATTAGAGGTTTTAGCCAATCTTATGCATCCAATAAGTGCGTTTGTGTCATTGGTTGAACATTTAGGTCTTTTTCGTCCTCCCTAGGCCTATTCTAATCCAATTATGGTTTTAACCAATCTTGTGCATCCAATAAGAGATTTTGTATCAATTGTTGAACTTTTAGGTCATTTTCGTCCACCCAAGGCTTATTCTAATCCAATTAGCATTTTTAACCAATCTTGTGGATCCAATAAGTGCGTTTGTGTCATTGGTTGAACATTTAGAACATTTTCGTCCTCCTTAGACTTATTCAAATCCAATTAGGGTTTTTAACCAATCTTGTGTATCCAATAAGAGATTTTGTGTCATTGGTTGAATATTTAGGTCATTTTCATCAACCCAAGGCTTATTCTAATCCAATTAGGGTTTTTAACCAATCTTGTGGATCCAATAAGTGCATTTTTGTCATTGGTTGAACATTTAGGTCTTTTTCGTCCTCCCTAGGCCTATTCTAATCCAATTATGGTTTTAACCAATCTTGTGCATCCAATAAGAGATTTTGTATCAATTGTTGAACTTTTAGGTCATTTTCGTCCACCCAAGGCTTATTCTAATCCAATTAGCATTTTTAACCAATCTTGTGGATCCAATAAGTGCGTTTGTGTCATTGGTTGAACATTTAGAACATTTTCGTCCTCCTTAGACTTATTCAAATCCAATTAGGGTTTTTAACCAATCTTGTGTATCCAATAAGAGATTTTGTGTCATTGGTTGAATATTTAGGTCATTTTCATCAACCCAAGGCTTATTCTAATCCAATTAGGGTTTTTAACCAATCTTGTGGATCCAATAAGTGCATTTTTGTCATTGGTCGAACATTTAGGTCATTTTCGTCCTCCCTAGGCCTATTCTAATCCAATTAGGGTTTTTAACCAATCTTGTGCATCCAATAAGTGATTTTGTGTCATTGGTTGAACATGTAGGTCATTTTCGTCCTCCATAGGCTTATTATAATCCAATTAGGGTTTTTAACCAATCTTGTGCATCCAATAAGTGTGTTTATGTCATTGGTTGAACATTTAGGTCATTTTCGTCCTCCCTAGGCTTATTCTAATCCAATTAGGGTATTTAACCAATCTTGTGCATCCAATAAGTGATTTTGTGTCATTGGTTGAACATTTAGGTTTTTTCGTCCTCAATAGGCTTATTCTAATCCAATTAAGGTTTTTAACCAATCTTCTGCATCCAATAAGTACGTTTGTGTCATTGGTTGAACATTTAGAACATTTTCGTCCTCCCTAGGCTTATTCTAATCCAATTAGGGTTTTTAACCAATCTTGTGCATCCAATAAGTGATTTTGTGTCATTGGTTGAACATTTAGGTCATTTTCGTCCTCCATAAGCTTATTCTAATCCAATTAGGGTTTTTAACCAATCTTCGGCATCCAATAAGTGCGTTTGTGTCATTGGTTGAACATTTAGAACATTTTCGTCCTCCCTAGGCCTATTCTAATCCAATTACGGTTTTTAACCAATCTTGTGCAACCAATAAGTGATTTTGTGTCATTGGTTTAACATTTAGGTCATTTTCGTTCTCCATAGGATTATTCTAATCAAATTAGTGTTTTTAACCGATCTTCTACATCCAATAAGTGCGTTTGTGTCATTGGTTGAACATATAGAACATTTTCGTCCTCCCTAGGCCTATTGTAATCCAATTACGGTTTTTAACCAATCTTGTGCATCCAATAAGTGATTTTGTGTCATTAGTTGAACATTTAGGTCATTTTCGTCCTCCATAAGCTTATTCTAATCCAATTAGGGTTTTTAACCAATCTTGTGCATCCAATAAGTGATTTTGTGTCACTAGTTGAACATTTAGGTCATTTTCGTCCTCCCTAGGCCTATTCTAATCCAATTAGGGTTTTTAACCAATCTTGTGCATCCAATAAGTGATTTGTTGTCATTGGTTGAACATTTAGGTCATTTTCGTCCTCAATATGCTTATTCTAATCCAATTAGGGTTTTTAACCGATCTTCTACATCCAATAAGTGCGTTTGTGTCATTGGTTGAACATTTAGGTCATTTTCGTCGTCCAATAAGTGCGTTTGTGTCATTGGTTGAACATTTAGGTCATTTTCATCCTCCCTAGGATTATTCAAATCCAATTAGGGTTTTTAACCAATCTTGTGCCTCTAATAAGTGATTTTGTGTCATTGGTTGAACATTTAGGTTATTTTCGTCCTCAATATGCTTATTCTAATCCAATTAGGGTTTTTAACCAATCTTCTGCATCCAATAAGTGAGTTTGTGTCATTGGTTGAACATTTAGTTCATTTTCGTCCTCCCTAGGCATATTCTAATCCATCTAGGGTTTTTAACCAATCTTCTGCATCCAATAAGTGAGTTTGTGTCATTGGTTTAACATTTAGGTCATTTTCGTCCTCCATAGGATTATTCTAATCAAATTAGTGTTTTTAACCGATCTTCTACATCCAATAAGTGCGTTTGTGTCATTGGTTGAACATATAGAACATTTTCGTCCTCCCTAGGCCTATTGTAATCCAATTACGGTTTTTAACCAATCTTGTGCATCCAATAAGTGATTTTGTGTCATTGGTTGAACATTTAGAACATTTTCGTCCTCCTTAGACTTATTCAAATCCAATTAGGGTTTTTAACCAATCTTGTGTATCCAATAAGAGATTTTGTGTCATTGGTTGAATATTTAGGTCATTTTCATCAACCCAAGGCTTATTCTAATCCAATTAGGGTTTTTAACCAATCTTGTGAATCCAATAAGTGCATTTTTGTCATTGGTCGAACATTTAGGTCATTTTCGTCCTCCTTAGGCCTATTCTAATCCAATTAGGGTTTTTAACCAATCTTGTGCATCCAATAAGTGATTTTGTGTCATTGGTTGAACATTTAGGTCATTTTCGTCCTCCAATAAGTGCGTTTGTGTCATTGGTTGAACATTTAGGTCATTTTCGTCCTCCCTAGGATTATTCAAATCCAATTAGGGTTTTTAACCAATCTTGTGCCTCTAATAAGTGATTTTGTGTCATTGGTTGAACATTTAGGTTATTTTCTTCCTCAATATGCTTATTCTAATCCAATTAGGGTTTTTAACCAATCTTCTGCATCCAATAAGTGCGTTTGTGTCATTGGTTGAACATTTAGTTCATTTTCGTCCTCCCTAGGCCTATTCTAATCCAATTACGGTTTTTAACCAATCTTGTGCATCCGATAAGTGATCTTGTGTCATTGGTTGAACATTTAGGTCATTTTCGTCCTCCATAGGCTTATTATAATCCAATTAGGGTTTTTAACCAATCTTGTGCATCCAATAAGTGCGTTTGTGTCATTGGTTGAACATTTAGGTCATTTTCGTCCTCCCTAGGCTTATTCTAATCCAATTAGGGTATTTAACCAATCTTGTGCATCCAATAAGTGATTTTGTGTCATTGGTTGAACATTTAGGTCATTTTCGTCCTCCATAGGCTTATTCTAATCAAATTAGGGTTTTTAACCGATCTTCTCCATCCAATAAGTGCGTTTGTGTCATTGGTTGAACATTTAGAACATTTTCGTCCTCCCTAGGCTTATTCTAATCCAATTTGGGTTTTTAACCAATCTTGTGCATCCAATAAGTGATTTTGTGTCATTGGTTGAACATTTAGGTCATTTTCGTCCTCCATAAGCTTATTCTAATCCAATTAGGGTTTTTAACCAATCTTCTGCATCCAATAAGTGCGTTTGTGTCATTGGTTGAACATTTAGAACATTTTCGTCCTCCCTAGGCCTATTCTAATCCAATTACGGTTTTTAACCAATCTTTTGCAACCAATAAGTGATTTTGTGTCATTGGTTGAACATTTAGGTCATTTTCGTCCTCCATAGGATTATTCTAATCAAATTAGGGTTTTTCACCGATCTTCTACATCCAATAAGTGCGTTTGTGTCATTGGTTGAACATATAGAACATTTTCGTCCTTCCTAGGCCTATTGTAATCCAATTACGGTTTTTAACCAATCTTGTGCATCCAATAAGTGATTTTGTGTCATTAGTTGAACATTTAGGTCATTTTCGTCCTCCACAGGCTTATTCTAATCCAATTAGGGTTTTTAACAGATCTTCTACATCCAATAAGTGCGTTTGTGTCATTGGTTGAACATTTAGGTCATTTTCGTCCTCCAATAAGTGCGTTTGTGTCATTGGTTGAACATTTAGGTAATTTTCGTCCTCCCTAGGATTATTCAAATCCAATTAGGGTTTTTAACCAATCTTGTGCCTCTAATAAGTGATTTTGTGTCATTGGTTGAACATTTAGGTTATTTTCGTCCTCAATATGCTTATTCTAATCCAATTAGGGTTTTTAACCAATCTTCTGCATCCAATAAGTGCGTTTGTGTCATTGGTTGTTCATTTAGTTCATTTTCGTCCTCCCTAGGCATATTCTAATCCAACTAGGGTTTTTAACCAATCTTGTGCATCCAATAAGTGATTTTGTGTCATTGGTTGAACATTTAGGTCATTTTCGTCCGCAATAGGCTTATTCTAATCCAATTAAGGTTTTTAAACAATCTTCTGCATCCAATAAGTACGTTTGTGTCATTGGTTGAACATTTAGGTCATTTTCGTCCTCCCTAGGCTTATTCTAATCTAATTAGGGTATTTAACCAATCTTGTGCATCCAATAAGTGATTTTGTGTCATTGGTTGAACATTTAGGTCATTTTCGTCCTCAATAGGCTTATTCTAATCCAATTAGGGTTTTTAACCAATCTTGTGCATCCAATAAGTGATTTTGTGTCATTGGTTGAACATTTAGGTCATTTTCGTCCTCCATAGGCTTATTCTAATCCAATTAGGGTTTTTAACCAATCTTCTGCATCCAATAAGTGCGTTTGTGTCATTGGTTGAACATTTAGAACATTTTCGTCCTCCCTAGGCCTATTCTAATCCAATTACGGTTTTTAACCAATCTTGTGCAACCAATAAGTGATTTTGTGTCATTGGTTGAACATTTAGGTCATTTTCGTCCTCCATAGGATTATTCTAATCAAATTAGTGTTTTTAACCGATCTTCTACATCCAATAAGTGCGTTTGTGTCATTGGTTGAACATATAGAACATTTTCGTCCTCCCTAGGCCTATTGTAATCCAATTACGGTTTTTAACCAATCTTGTGCATCCAATAAGTGATTTTGTGTCATTAGTTGAACATTTAGGTCATTTTCGTCCTCCATAGGCTTATTCTAATCCAATTAGTGTTTTTAACCGATCTTCTACATCCAATAAGTGCGTTTGTGTCATTGGTTGAACATTTAGGTCATTTTCGTCCTCCAATAAGTGCGTTTGTGTCATTGGTTGAACATTTAGGTAATTTTCGTCCTCCCTAGGATTATTCAAATCCAATTAGGGTTTTTAACCAATCTTGTGCCTCTAATAAGTGATTTTGTGTCATTGGTTGAACATTTAGGTTATTTTCGTCCTCAATATGCTTATTCTAATCCAATTAGGGTTTTTAACCAATCTTCTGCATCCAATAAGTGCGTTTGTGTCATTGGTTGAACATTTAGTTCATTTTCGTCCTCCCTAGGCATATTCTAATCCAACTAGGGTTTTTAACCAATCTTGTGCATCCAATAAGAGATTTTGTGTCATTGGTTGAACATTTAGGTCATTTTCGTCAACCCAAGGCATATTCTAATCCAATTAGGGTTTTTAACCAATCTTGTGGATCCAATAAGTGCATTTTGTTCATTTGTTGAACATTTAGGTCATTTTCGTCCTCCCTATGCTTATTCTAATCCAATTACGGTTTTTAACCAATCTTGGGCATCCAATAAGTGATTTTGTGTCATTGGTTGAACATTTAGGTCATTTTCGTCCTCAATATGCTTATTCTAATCCAATTAGGGTTTTTAACCAATCTTCTGCATCCAATAAGTGCGTTTGTGTCATTGGTTGAACATTTAGTTCATTTTCGTCCTCCCTAGGCATATTCTAATCCAACTAGGGTTTTTAACCAATCTTGTGCATCCAATAAGAGATTTTGTGTCATTGGTTGAACATTTAGGTCATTTTCGTCAACCCAAGGCTTATTCTAATCCAATTAGGGTTTTTAACCAATCTTGTGGATCCAATAAGTGCATTTTGTTCATTAGTTGAACATTTAGGTCATTTTTGTCCTCCCTATGCTTATTCTAATCCAATTACGGTTTTTAACCAATCTTGTGCATACAATAAGTGATTTCGTGTCATTGGTTGAACATTTAGGTCATTTTCGTCCTCAATATGCTTATTCTAATCCAATTAGGGTTTTTAACCAATCTTCTGCATCCAATAAGTGCGTTTGTGTCATTGGTTGAACATTTAGGTCATTTTCATCCTCCCTAGGCCTATTCTAATCCAATTACGGTTTTTAACCAATCTTGTGCATCCAATAAGTGATTTTGTGTCATTGGTTGAACATTTAGGTCATTTTCGTCCTCAATAGGCTTATTAAAATCCATTTGGGGTTTTTAACCAATCTTGTGAATCCAATAAGTTATTTTGTGTCATTGGTTGAATATTTAGGTCATTTTCGTCCTCCCAAGGCTTATTCTAATCCAATTAGAGGTTTTAGCCAATCTTATGCATCCAATAAGTGCGTTTGTGTCATTGGTTGAACATTTAGGTCTTTTTCGTCCTCCCTAGGCCTATTCTAATCCAATTATGGTTTTAACCAATCTTGTGCATCCAATAAGAGATTTTGTATCAATTGTTGAACTTTTAGGTCATTTTCGTCCACCCAAGGCTTATTCTAATCCAATTAGCATTTTTAACCAATCTTGTGGATCCAATAAGTGCGTTTGTGTCATTGGTTGAACATTTAGAACATTTTCGTCCTCCTTAGACTTATTCAAATCCAATTAGGGTTTTTAACCAATCTTGTGTATCCAATAAGAGATTTTGTGTCATTGGTTGAATATTTAGGTCATTTTCATCAACCCAAGGCTTATTCTAATCCAATTAGGGTTTTTAACCAATCTTGTGGATCCAATAAGTGCATTTTTGTCATTGGTCGAACATTTAGGTCATTTTCGTCCTCCCTAGGCCTATTCTAATCCAATTAGGGTTTTTAACCAATCTTGTGCATCCAATAAGTGATTTTGTGTCATTGGTTGAACATTTAGGTCATTTTCGTCCTCCATAGGATTATTCTAATCAAATTAGTGTTTTTAACCGATCTTCTACATCCAATAAGTGCGTTTGTGTCATTGGTTGAACATATAGAACATTTTCGTCCTCCCTAGGCCTATTGTAATCCAATTACGGTTTTTAACCAATCTTGTGCATCCAATAAGTGATTTTGTGTCATTAGTTGAACATTTAGGTCATTTTCTTCCTCCATAAGCTTATTCTAATCCAATTAGGGTTTTTAACCAATCTTCTGCATCCAATAAGTGCGTTTGTGTCATTGGTTGAACATTTAGGTCATTTTCGTCCTCCCTAGGCCTATTCTAATCCAATTAGGGTTTTTAACCAATCTTGTGCATCCAATAAGTGATTTTTTGTCATTGGTTGAACATTTAGGTCATTTTCGTCCTCAATAGGCTTATTC
Organism: Cicer chorassanicum; assembly: GCA_037974735.1. NCBI lineage: Eukaryota > Viridiplantae > Streptophyta > Magnoliopsida > Fabales > Fabaceae > Cicer > Cicer chorassanicum. The sequence goes on from JBBPBP010000001.1 coordinate 36,531,405, forward strand.
TAATCCAATTAGGGTTTTTAACCGATCTTCTACATCCAATAAGTGCGTTTGTGTCATTGGTTGAACATTTAGGTCATTTTCGTCTTCCAATAAGTGCGTTTGTGTCATTGGTTGAACATTTAGGTCATTTTCGTCCTCCCTAGGATTATTCAAATCCAATTAGGGTTTTTAACCAATCTTGTGCCTCTAATAAGTGATTTTGTGTCATTGGTTGAACATTTAGGTTATTTTCGTCCTCAATATGCTTATTCTAATCCAATTAGGGTTTTTAACCGATCTTCTGCATCCAATAAGTGCGTTTGTGTCATTGGTTGAACATTTAGTTCATTTTCGTCCTCCCTAGGCATATTCTAATCCAACTAGGGTTTTTAACCAATCTTGTGCATCCAATAAGAGATTTTGTGTCATTGGTTGAACATTTAGGTCATTTTCGTCAACCCAAGGCTTATTCTAATCCAATTAGGGTTTTTAACCAATCTTGTGGATCCAATAAGTGCATTTTGTTCATTTATTGAACATTTAGGTCATTTTCGTCCTCCCTATGCTTATTCTAATCCAATTACGGTTTTTAACCAATCTTGGGCATCCAATAATTGATTTTGTGTCATTGGTTGAACATTTAGGTCATTTTCGTCCTCAATATGCTTATTCTAATCCAATTAGGGTTTTTAACCAATCTTCTGCATCCAATAAGTGCGTTTGTGTCATTGGTTGAACATTTAGGTCATTTTCATCCTCCCTAGGCCAATTCTAATCCAATTACGGTTTTTAACCAATCTTGTGCATCCAATAAGTGATTTTGTGTCACTGGTTGAACATTTAGGTCATTTTCGTCCTCAATAGGCTTATTAAAATCCATTTGGGGTTTTTAACCAATCTTGTGAATCCAATAAGTTATTTTGTGTCATTGGTTGAATATTTAGGTCATTTTCGTCCTCCTAAGGCTTATTCTAATCCAATTAGAGGTTTTAGCCAATCTTATGCATCCAATAAGTGCGTTTGTGTCATTGGTTGAACATTTAGAACATTTTCGTCCTCCCTAGGCCTATTCTAATCCAATTATGGTTTTAACCAATCTTGTGCATCCAATAAGAGATTTTGTATCAATTGTTGAACTTTTAGGTCATTTTCGTCCACCCAAGGCTTATTCTAATCCAATTAGTATTTTTAACCAATCTTGTGGATTCAATAAGTGCGTTTGTGTCATTGGTTGAACATTTAGAACATTTTCGTCCTCCTTAGACTTATTCAAATCCAATTAGGGTTTTTAACCAATCTTGTGTATCCAATAAGAGATTTTGTGTCATTGGTTGAATATTTAGGTCATTTTCATCAACCCAAGGCTTATTCTAATCCAATTAGGGTTTTTAACCAATCTTGTGAATCCAATAAGTGCATTTTTGTCATTGGTTGAACATTTAGGTCATTTTCGTCCTCCCTAGGCCTATTCTAATCCAATTAGGGTTTTTAACCAATCTTGTGCATCCAATTAGTGATTTTCTGTCATCGGTTGAATATTTAGGTCATTTTCGTCCACCCAATGCTTATTCCAATCAAATTAGGGTTTTTAACCAATCTTGTGAATCCAATAAGTGATTTTGTGTCATCGGTTGAATATTGAGGTCATTTTCGTCCTTCCAAGGCTTATTCTAATCCAATTACAGGTTTTAGCCAATCTTATGCATCCAATAAGTGTGTTTGTGTCATTGGTTGAACATTTAGGTCATTTTCGTCCTCTCTAGGCCTATTCTAATCCAATTAGGGTTTTTAACCAATCTTGTGCATCCAATAAGTGATCTTGTGTCATTGGTTGAACATTTAGGTCATTTTCGTCCACCCAAGGCTTATTCTAATCCAATTAGCATTTTTAACCAATCTTGTGGATCCAATAAGTGCGTTTGTGTCATTGGTTGAACATTTAGAACATTTTCGTCCTCCTTAGACTTATTCAAATCCAATTAGGGTTTTTAACCAATCTTGTGTATCCAATAAGAGATTTTGTGTCATTGGTTGAATATTTAGGTCATTTTCATCAACCCAAGGCTTATTCTAATCCAATTAGGGTTTTTAACCAATCTTGTGGATCCAATAAGTGCATTTTTGTCATTGGTCGAACATTTAGGTCATTTTCGTCCTCCCTAGGCCTATTCTAATCCAATTAGGGTTTTTAACCAATCTTGTGCATCCAATAAGTGATTTTGTGTCATTGGTTGAACATTTAGGTCATTTTCGTCCTCCATAGGATTATTCTAATCAAATTAGTGTTTTTAACCGATCTTCTACATCCAATAAGTGCGTTTGTGTCATTGGTTGAACATATAGAACATTTTCGTCCTCCCTAGGCCTATTGTAATCCAATTACGGTTTTTAACCAATCTTGTGCATCCAATAAGTGATTTTGTGTCATTAGTTGAACATTTAGGTCATTTTCTTCCTCCATAAGCTTATTCTAATCCAATTAGGGTTTTTAACCAATCTTCTGCATCCAATAAGTGCGTTTGTGTCATTGGTTGAACATTTAGGTCATTTTCGTCCTCCCTAGGCCTATTCTAATCCAATTAGGGTTTTTAACCAATCTTGTGCATCCAATAAGTGATTTTTTGTCATTGGTTGAACATTTAGGTCATTTTCGTCCTCAATAGGCTTATTCTAATCCAATTAGGGTTTTTAACCGATCTTCTACATCCAATAAGTGCGTTTGTGTCATTGGTTGAACATTTAGGTCATTTTCGTCTTCCAATAAGTGCGTTTGTGTCATTGGTTGAACATTTAGGTCATTTTCGTCCTCCCTAGGATTATTCAAATCCAATTAGGGTTTTTAACCAATCTTGTGCCTCTAATAAGTGATTTTGTGTCATTGGTTGAACATTTAGGTTATTTTCGTCCTCAATATGCTTATTCTAATCCAATTAGGGTTTTTAACCGATCTTCTGCATCCAATAAGTGCGTTTGTGTCATTGGTTGAACATTTAGTTCATTTTCGTCCTCCCTAGGCATATTCTAATCCAACTAGGGTTTTTAACCAATCTTGTGCATCCAATAAGAGATTTTGTGTCATTGGTTGAACATTTAGGTCATTTTCGTCAACCCAAGGCTTATTCTAATCCAATTAGGGTTTTTAACCAATCTTGTGGATCCAATAAGTGCATTTTGTTCATTTATTGAACATTTAGGTCATTTTCGTCCTCCCTATGCTTATTCTAATCCAATTACGGTTTTTAACCAATCTTGGGCATCCAATAATTGATTTTGTGTCATTGGTTGAACATTTAGGTCATTTTCGTCCTCAATATGCTTATTCTAATCCAATTAGGGTTTTTAACCAATCTTCTGCATCCAATAAGTGCGTTTGTGTCATTGGTTGAACATTTAGGTCATTTTCATCCTCCCTAGGCCAATTCTAATCCAATTACGGTTTTTAACCAATCTTGTGCATCCAATAAGTGATTTTGTGTCATTGGTTGAACATTTAGGTCATTTTCGTCCTCAATAGGCTTATTAAAATCCATTTGGGGTTTTTAACCAATCTTGTGAATCCAATAAGTTATTTTGTGTCATTGGTTGAATATTTAGGTCATTTTCGTCCTCCTAAGGCTTATTCTAATCCAATTAGAGGTTTTAGCCAATCTTATGCATCCAATAAGTGCGTTTGTGTCATTGGTTGAACATTTAGAACATTTTCGTCCTCCCTAGGCCTATTCTAATCCAATTATGGTTTTAACCAATCTTGTGCATCCAATAAGAGATTTTGTATCAATTGTTGAACTTTTAGGTCATTTTCGTCCACCCAAGGCTTATTCTAATCCAATTAGCATTTTTAACCAATCTTGTGGATCCAATAAGTGCGTTTGTGTCATTGGTTGAACATTTAGAACATTTTCGTCCTCCTTAGACTTATTCAAATCCAATTAGGGTTTTTAACCAATCTTGTGTATCCAATAAGAGATTTTGTGTCATTGGTTAAATATTTAGGTCATTTTCATCAACCCAAGGCTTATTCTAATCCAATTAGGGTTTTTAACCAATCTTGTGAATCCAATAAGTGCATTTTTGTCATTGGTCGAACATTTAGGTCATTTTCGTCCTCCCTAGGCCTATTCTAATCCAATTAGGGTTTTTAACCAATCTTGTGCATCCAATAAGTGATTTTGTGTCATTGGTTGAACATTTAGGTCATTTTCGTCCTCCAATAAGTGCGTTTGTGTCATTGGTTGAACATTTAGGTCATTTTCGTCCTCCCTAGGATTATTCAAATCCAATTAGGGTTTTTAACCAATCTTGTGCCTCTAATAAGTGATTTTGTGTCATTGGTTGAACATTTAGGTTATTTTCGTCCTCAATATGCTTATTCTAATCCAATTAGGGTTTTTAACCAATCTTCTGCATCCCATAAGTGCGTTTGTGTCATTGGTTGAACATTTAGAACATTTTCGTCCTCCCTAGGCCTATTCTAATCCAATAACGGTTTTTAACCAATCTTTTGCAACCAATAAGTGATTTTGTGTCATTGGTTGAACATTTAGGTCATTTTCGTCCTCCATAGGATTATTCTAATCAAATTAGGGTTTTTAACCGATCTTCTACATCCAATAAGTGCGTTTGTGTCATTGGTTGAACATATAGAACATTTTCGTCCTCCCTAGGCCTATTGTAATCCAATTACGGTTTTTAACCAATCTTGTGCATCCAATAAGTGATTTTGTGTCATTAGTTGAACATTTAGGTCATTTTCGTCCTCCATAGGCTTATTCTAATCCAATTAGGGTTTTTAACCGATCTTCTACATCCAATAAGTGCGTTTGTGTCATTGGTTGAACATTTAGGTCATTTTCGTCCTCCAATAAGTGCGTTTGTGTCATTGGTTGAACATTTAGGTAATTTTCGTCCTCCCTAGGATTATTCAAATCCAATTAGGGTTTTTAACCAATCTTGTGCCTCTAATAAGTGATTTTGTGTCATTGGTTGAACATTTAGGTTATTTTCGTCCTCAATATGCTTATTCTAATCCAATTAGGGTTTTTAACCAATCTTCTGCATCCAATAAGTGCGTTTGTGTCATTGGTTGAACATTTAGTTCATTTTCGTCCTCCCTAGGCATATTCTAATCCAACTAGGGTTTTTAACCAATCTTGTGCATCCAATAAGAGATTTTGTGTCATTGGTTGAACATTTAGGTCATTTTCGTCAACCCAAGGCATATTCTAATCCAATTAGGGTTTTTAACCAATCTTGTGGATCCAATAAGTGCATTTTGTTCATTTGTTGAACATTTAGGTCATTTTCGTCCTCCCTATGCTTATTCTAATCCAATTACGGTTTTTAACCAATCTTGGGCATCCAATAAGTGATTTTGTGTCATTGGTTGAACATTTAGGTCATTTTCGTCCTCAATATGCTTATTCTAATCCAATTAGGGTTTTTAACCAATCTTCTGCATCCAATAAGTGCGTTTGTGTCATTGGTTGAACATTTAGGTCATTTTCATCCTCCCTAGGCCTATTCTAATCCAATTACGGTTTTTAACCAATCTTGTGCATCCAATAAGTGATTTTGTGTCATTGGTTGAACATTTAGGTCATTTTCGTCCTCAATAGGCTTATTAAAATCCATTTGGGGTTTTTAACCAATCTTGTGAATCCAATAAGTTATTTTGTGTCATTGGTTGAATATTTAGGTCATTTTCGTCCTCCCAAGGCTTATTCTAATCCAATTAGAGGTTTTAGCCAATCTTATGCATCCAATAAGTGCGTTTGTGTCATTGGTTGAACATTTAGGTCTTTTTCGTCCTCCCTAGGCCTATTCTAATCCAATTATGGTTTTAACCAATCTTGTGCATCCAATAAGAGATTTTGTATCAATTGTTGAACTTTTAGGTCATTTTCGTCCACCCAAGGCTTATTCTAATCCAATTAGCATTTTTAACCAATCTTGTGGATCCAATAAGTGCGTTTGTGTCATTGGTTGAACATTTAGAACATTTTCGTCCTCCTTAGACTTATTCAAATCCAATTAGGGTTTTTAACCAATCTTGTGCATCCAATAAGTGCGTTTGTGTCATTGGTTGAACATTTAGGTCATTTTCGTCCTCCCTAGGCCTATTCTAATCCAATTAGGGTTTTTAACCAATCTTGTGCATCCAATAAGTGCGTTTGTGTCATTGGTTGAACATTTAGGTCATTTTCGTCCTCCCTAGGCTTATTCTAATCCAATTAGGGTATTTAACCAATCTTGTGCATCCAATAAGTGATTTTGTGTCATTGGTTGAACATTTAGGTCATTTTCGTCCTCCATAGGTTTATTCTAATCAAATTAGGGTTTTTAACCGATCTTCTACATCCAATAAGTGCGTTTGTGTCATTGGTTGAACATTTAGAACATTTTTGTCCTCCCTAGGCTTATTCTAATCCAATTAGGGTTTTTAACCAATCTTGTGCATCCAATAAGTGATTTTGTGTCATTGGTTGAACATTTAGGTCATTTTCGTCCTCCATAAGCTTATTCTAATCCAATTAGGGTTTTTAACCAATCTTCTGCATCCAATAAGTGTGTTTGTGTCATTGGTTGAACATTTAGGTCATTTTCGTCCTCCCTAGGATTATTCAAATCCAATTAGGGTTTTTAACCAATCATGTGCATCCAATAAGTGATTTTGTGTTATTGGTTGAACATTTAGGTTATTTTCGTCGTCAATATGCTTATTCTAATCCAATTAGGGTTTTTAACCAATCTTCTGCATCTAGTAAGTGCGTTTGTGTCATTGGTTAAACATTTAGGTCATTGTCGTCCTCCCGAGGCCTATTCTAATCCAATTACGGTTTTTAACCAATCTTGTGCATCCAATAAGTGATTTTGTGTCATTGGTTGAACATTTAGGTCATTTTCGTCCTCCATAGGCTAATTCTAATCCAATTAGGGTTTTTAACCAATCTTTTGTATCCAATAAGTGCGTTTGTGTCATTGGTTGAACATTTAGGTCATTTTCGTCCTCCCTAGGCTTATTCTAATCCAATTAGGGTTTTTAACCAATCTTGTGCATCCAATAAGTGATTTTGTGTCATTGGTTGAACATTTAGGTCATTTTCGTCCTCCATAGGCTTATTATAATCCAATTAGGGTTTTTAACCAATCTTGTGCATCCAATAAGTGCGTTTGTGTCATTGGTTGAACATTTAGGTCATTTTCGTCCTCCCTAGGCTTATTCTAATCCAATTAGGGTATTTAACCAATCTTGTGCATCCAATAAGTGATTTTGTGTCATTGGTTGAACATTTAGGTCATTTTCGTCCTCCATAGGCTTATTCTAATCAAATTAGGGTTTTTAACCGATCTTCTACATCCAATAAGTGTGTTTGTGTCATTGGTTGAACATTTAGAACATTTTCGTCCTCCCTAGGCTTATTCTAATCCAATTAGGGTTTTTAACCAATCTTGTGCATCCAATAAGTGATTTTGTGTCATTGGTTGAACATTTAGGTCATTTTCGTCCTCCATAAGCTTATTCTAATCCAATTAGGGTTTTTAACCAATCTTCTGCATCCAATAAGTGCGTTTGTGTCATTGGTTGAACATTTAGAACATTTTCGTCCTCCCTAGGCCTATTCTAATCCAATTACGGTTTTTAACCAATCTTGTGCAACCAATAAGTGATTTTGTGTCATTGGTTGAACATTTAGGTCATTTTCGTCCTCCATAGGATTATTCTAATCAAATTAGGGTTTTTAACCGATCTTCTACATCCAATAAGTGCGTTTGTGTCATTGGTTGAACATTTAGAACATTTTTGTCCTCCCTAGGCTTATTCTAATCCAATTAGGGTTTTTAACCAATCTTGTGCATCCAATAAGTGATTTTGTGTCATTGGTTGAACATTTAGGTCATTTTCGTCCTCCATAAGCTTATTCTAATCCAATTAGGGTTTTTAACCAATCTTCTGCATCCCATAAGTGCGTTTGTGTCATTGGTTGAACATTTAGAACATTTTCGTCCTCCCTAGGCCTATTCTAATCCAATAACGGTTTTTAACCAATCTTTTGCAACCAATAAGTGATTTTGTGTCATTGGTTGAACATTTAGGTCATTTTCGTCCTCCATAGGATTATTCTAATCAAATTAGGGTTTTTAACCGATCTTCTACATCCAATAAGTGCGTTTGTGTCATTGGTTGAACATATAGAACATTTTCGTCCTCCCTAGGCCTATTGTAATCCAATTACGGTTTTTAACCAATCTTGTGCATCCAATAAGTGATTTTGTGTCATTAGTTGAACATTTAGGTCATTTTCGTCCTCCATAGGCTTATTCTAATCCAATTAGGGTTTTTAACCGATCTTCTACATCCAATAAGTGCGTTTGTGTCATTGGTTGAACATTTAGGTCATTTTCGTCCTCCAATAAGTGCGTTTGTGTCATTGGTTGAACATTTAGGTAATTTTCGTCCTCCCTAGGATTATTCAAATCCAATTAGGGTTTTTAACCAATCTTGTGCCTCTAATAAGTGATTTTGTGTCATTGGTTGAACATTTAGGTTATTTTCGTCCTCAATATGCTTATTCTAATCCAATTAGGGTTTTTAACCAATCTTCTGCATCCAATAAGTGCGTTTGTGTCATTGGTTGAACATTTAGTTCATTTTCGTCCTCCCTAGGCATATTCTAATCCAACTAGGGTTTTTAACCAATCTTGTGCATCCAATAAGAGATTTTGTGTCATTGGTTGAACATTTAGGTCATTTTCGTCAACCCAAGGCATATTCTAATCCAATTAGGGTTTTTAACCAATCTTGTGGATCCAATAAGTGCATTTTGTTCATTTGTTGAACATTTAGGTCATTTTCGTCCTCCCTATGCTTATTCTAATCCAATTACGGTTTTTAACCAATCTTGGGCATCCAATAAGTGATTTTGTGTCATTGGTTGAACATTTAGGTCATTTTCGTCCTCAATATGCTTATTCTAATCCAATTAGGGTTTTTAACCAATCTTCTGCATCCAATAAGTGCGTTTGTGTCATTGGTTGAACATTTAGTTCATTTTCGTCCTCCCTAGGCATATTCTAATCCAACTAGGGTTTTTAACCAATCTTGTGCATCCAATAAGAGATTTTGTGTCATTGGTTGAACATTTAGGTCATTTTCGTCAACCCAAGGCTTATTCTAATCCAATTAGGGTTTTTAACCAATCTTGTGGATCCAATAAGTGCATTTTGTTCATTAGTTGAACATTTAGGTCATTTTCGTCCTCCCTATGCTTATTCTAATCCAATTACGGTTTTTAACCAATCTTGTGCATCCAATAAGTGATTTTGTGTCATTGGTTGAACATTTAGGTCATTTTCGTCCTCAATATGCTTATTCTAATCCAATTAGGGTTTGTAACCAATCTTCTGCATCCAATAAGTGCGTTTGTGTCATTGGTTGAACATTTAGGTCATTTTCATCCTCCCTAGGCCTATTCTAATCCAATTACGGTTTTTAACCAATCTTGTGCATCCAATAAGTGATTTTGTGTCATTGGTTGAACATTTAGGTCATTTTCGTCCTCAATAGGCTTATTCTAATCCAATTGGGGTTTTTAACCAATCTTGTGAATCCAATAAGTTATTTTGTGTCATTGGTTGAATATTTAGGTCATTTTCGTCCTCCCAAGGCTTATTCTAATCCAATTAGAGGTTTTAGCCAATCTTATGCATCCAATAAGTGCGTTTGGGTCATTGGTTGAACATTTAGGTCTTTTTCGTCCTCCCTAGGCCTATTCTAATCCAATTATGGTTTTAACCAATCTTGTGCATCCAATAAGAGATTTTGTATCAATTGTTGAACTTTTAGGTCATTTTCGTCCACCCAAGGCTTATTCTAATCCAATTAGCATTTTTAACCAATCTTGTGGATCCAATAAGTGCGTTTGTGTCATTGGTTGAACATTTAGAACATTTTCGTCCTCCTTAGACTTATTCAAATCCAATTAGGGTTTTTAACCAATTTTGTGTATCCAATAAGAGATTTTGTGTCATTGGTTGAATATTTAGGTCATTTTCATCAACCCAAGGCTTATTCTAATCCAATTAGGGTTTTTAACCAATCTTCTGCATCCAATAAGTGCGTTTGTGTCATTGGTTGAACATTTAGTTCATTTTCGTCCTCCCTAGGCCTATTCTAATCCAATTAGGGTTTTTAACCAATCTTGTGCATCCAATAAGTGATTTTGTGTCATTGGTTGAACATTTAGGTCATTTTCGTCCTCCAATAAGTGCGTTTGTGTCATTGGTTGAACATTTAGGTCATTTTCGTCCTCCCTAGGATTATTCAAATCCAATTAGGGTTTTTAACCAATCTTGTGCCTCTAATAAGTGATTTTGTGTCATTGGTTGAACATTTAGGTTATTTTCTTCCTCAATATGCTTATTCTAATCCAATTAGGGTTTTTAACCAATCTTCTGCATCCAATAAGTGCGTTTGTGTCGTTGGTTGAACATTTAGTTCATTTTCGTCCTCCCTAGGCCTATTCTAATCCAATTACGGTTTTTAACCAATCTTGTGCATCCAATAAGTGATTTTGTGTCATTGGTTGAACATTTAGGTCATTTTCGTCCTCCATAGGCTTATTATAATCCAATTAGGGTTTTTAACCAATCTTGTGCATCCAATAAGTGCGTTTGTGTCATTGGTTGAACATTTAGGTCATTTTCGTCCTCCCTAGGCCTATTCTAATCCAATTAGGGTTTTTAACCAATCTTGTGCATCCAATAAGTGCGTTTGTGTCATTGGTTGAACATTTAGGTCATTTTCGTCCTCCCTAGGCTTATTCTAATCCAATTAGGGTTTTTAACCAATCTTGTGCATCCAATAAGTGATTTTGTGTCATTGGTTAAACATTTAGGTTATTTTCGTCCTCAATATGCTTATTCTAATCCAATTAGGGTTTTTAACCAATCTTCTGCATCCAATAAGTGCGTTTGTGTCATTGGTTGAACATTTAGGTCATTGTCGTCCTCCCTAGGCCTATTCTAATCCAATTACGGTTTTTAACCAATCTTGTGCATCCAATAAGTGATTTTGTGTCATTGGTTGAACATTTAGGTCATTTTCGTCCTCAATAGGCTTATTCTAATCCAATTAGGGTTTTTAACCAATCTTGTGGATCCAATAAGTGCATTTTTATCATTGGTTGAACATTTAGGTCATTTTCGTCCTCCCTAGGCCTATTCTAATCCAATTAGGGTTTTTAAACAATCTTGTGCATCCAATAAGTGATTTTGTGTCATTGGTTGAACATTTAGGTCATTTTCGTCCTCAATATGCTTATTCTAATCCAATTAGGGTTTTTAACCAATCTTCTGCATCCAATAAGTGCGTTTGTGTCATTGGTTGAACATTTAGGTCATTTTCATCCTCCCTAGGCCTATTCTAATCCAATTACGGTTTTTAACCAATCTTGTGCATCCAATAAGTGATTTTGTGTCATTGGTTGAACATTTAGGTCATTTTCGTCCTCAATAGGCTTATTAAAATCCATTTGGGGTTTTTAACCAATCTTGTGAATCCAATAAGTTATTTTGTGTCATTGGTTGAATATTTAGGTCATTTTCGTCCTCCCAAGGCTTATTCTAATCCAATTAGAGGTTTTAGCCAATCTTATGCATCCAATAAGTGCGTTTGGGTCATTGGTTGAACATTTAGAACATTTTCGTCCTCCCTAGGCCTATTCTAATCCAATTATGGTTTTAACCAATCTTGTGCATCCAATAAGAGATTTTGTATCAATTGTTGAACTTTTAGGTCATTTTCGTCCACCCAAGGCTTATTCTAATCCAATTAGCATTTTTAACCAATCTTGTGGATCCAATAAGTGCGTTTGTGTCATTGGTTGAACATTTAGAACATTTTCGTCCTCCTTAGACTTATTCAAATCCAATTAGGGTTTTTAACCAATCTTGTGTATCCAATAAGAGATTTTGTGTCATTGGTTAAATATTTAGGTCATTTTCATCAACCCAAGGCTTATTCTAATCCAATTAGGGTTTTTAACCAATCTTGTGAATCCAATAAGTGCATTTTTGTCATTGGTCGAACATTTAGGTCATTTTCGTCCTCCCTAGGCCTATTCTAATCCAATTAGGGTTTTTAACCAATCTTGTGCATCCAATAAGTGATTTTGTGTCATTGGTTGAACATTTAGGTCATTTTCGTCCTCCAATAAGTGCGTTTGTGTCATTGGTTGAACATTTAGGTCATTTTCGTCCTCCCTAGGATTATTCAAATCCAATTAGGGTTTTTAACCAATCTTGTGCCTCTAATAAGTGATTTTGTGTCATTGGTTGAACATTTAGGTTATTTTCGTCCTCAATATGCTTATTCTAATCCAATTAGGGTTTTTAACCAATCTTCTGCATCC
>JBBPBP010000001.1:36545890-36597897 GCA_037974735.1 Cicer chorassanicum
TTTAACCAATCTTGTGCATCCAATAAGTGATTTTGTGTCATTGGTTGAACATTTAGGTCATTTTCGTCCTCCATAGGATTATTCTAATCCAATTATGGTTTTAACCAATCTTGTGCATCCAATAAGAGATTTTGTATCAATTGTTGAACATTTAGGTCATTTTCGTTTTCCATAGGCTTATTCTAATCAAATTAGGGTTTTTAACAGATCTTCTACATCCAATAAGTGCGTTTGTGTCATTGGTTGAACATTTAGAACATTTTCGTCCTCCCTAGGCTTATTCTAATCCAATTAGGGTTTTTAACCAATCTTGTGCATCCAATAAGTGATTTTGTGTCATTGGTTGAACATTTAGGTCATTTTCGTCCTCCATAAGCTTATTCTAATCCAATTAGGGTTTTTAACCAATCTTCTGCATCCAATAAGTGCGTTTGTGTCATTGGTTGAACATTTAGAACATTTTCGTCCTCCCTAGGCATATTCTAATCCAATTACGGTTTTTAACCAATCTTTTGCAACCAATAGGTGATTTTGTGTCATTGGTTGAACATTTAGGTCATTTTCGTTTTCCATAGGCTTATTCTAATCAAATTAGGGTTTTTAACATATCTTCTACATCCAATAAGTGCTTTTGTGTCATTGGTTGAACATTTAGGTCATTTTCGTCCTCCATATGCTTATTCTAATCCAATTAGGGTTTTTAACCAATCTTCTGCATCCAATAAGTGCGTTTGTGTCATTGGTTGAACATTTAGAACATTTTCGTCCTCCCTAGGCTTATTCTAATCCAATTAGGGTATTTAACCAATCTTGTGCATCCAATAAGTGATTTTGTGTCATTGGTTGAACATTTAGGTCATTTTCGTCCTCCATATGCTTATTCTAATTTAATTAGGGTTTTTAACCAATCTTCTGCATCCAATAAGTGCGTTTGTGTCATTGGTTGAACATTTAGAACATTTTCGTCCTCCCTAGGCTTATTCTAATCCAATTAGGGTTTTTAACCAATCTTGTGCATCCAATAAGTGATTTTGTGTCATTGGTTGAACATTTAGGTCATTTTCGTCCTCCATAAGCTTATTCTAATCCAATTAGGGTTTTTAACCAATCTTGTGCATCCAATAAGTGCGTTTGTGTCATTGGTTGAACATTTAGGTCATTTTCGTCCTCCCTAGGCTTATTCTAATCCAATTAGGGTATTTAACCAATCTTGTGCATCCAATAAGTGATTTTGTGTCATTGGTTGAACATTTAGGTCATTTTCGTCCTCCATAGGCTTATTCTAATCCAATTAGGGTTTTTAACCAATCTTCTGCATCCAATAAGTGCGTTTGTGTCATTGGTTGAACATTTAGAACATTTTCGTCCTCCCTAGGCATATTCTAATCCAATTACGGTTTTTAACCAATCTTTTGCAACCAATAAGTGATTTTGTGTCATTGGTTGAACATTTAGGTCATTTTCGTCCTCCATAGGATTATTCTAATCAAATTAGGGTTTTTAACCGATCTTCTACATCCAATAAGTGCGTTTGTGTCATTGGTTGAACATATAGAACATTTTCGTCCTCCCTAGGCCTATTGTAATCCAATTACGGTTTTTAACCAATCTTGTGCATCCAATAAGTGATTTTGTGTCATTAGTTGAACATTTAGGTCATTTTCGTCCTCCATAGGCTTATTCTAATCCAATTAGGGTTTTTAACCGATCTTCTACATCCAATAAGTGCGTTTGTGTCATTGGTTGAACATTTAGGTCATTTTCGTCCTCCAATAAGTGCGTTTGTGTCATTGGTTGAACATTTAGGTAATTTTCGTCCTCCCTAGGATTATTCAAATCCAATTAGGGTTTTTAACCAATCTTGTGCCTCTAATAAGTGATTTTGTGTCATTGGTTGAACATTTAGGTTATTTTCGTCCTCAATATGCTTATTCTAATCCAATTAGGGTTTTTAACCAATCTTCTGCATCCAATAAGTGCGTTTGTGTCATTGGTTGAACATTTAGTTCATTTTCGTCCTCCCTAGGCATATTCTAATCCAACTAGGGTTTTTAACCAATCTTGTGCATCCAATAAGAGATTTTGTGTCATTGGTTGAACATTTAGGTCATTTTCGTCAACCCAAGGCTTATTCTAATCCAATTAGGGTTTTTAACCAATCTTGTGGATCCAATAAGTGCATTTTGTTCATTAGTTGAACATTTAGGTCATTTTTGTCCTCCCTATGCTTATTCTAATCCAATTACGGTTTTTAACCAATCTTGTGCATACAATAAGTGATTTCGTGTCATTGGTTGAACATTTAGGTCATTTTCGTCCTCAATATGCTTATTCTAATCCAATTAGGGTTTTTAACCAATCTTCTGCATCCAATAAGTGCGTTTGTGTCATTGGTTGAACATTTAGGTCATTTTCATCCTCCCTAGGCCTATTCTAATCCAATTACGGTTTTTAACCAATCTTGTGCATCCAATAAGTGATTTTGTGTCATTGGTTGAACATTTAGGTCATTTTCGTCCTCAATAGGCTTATTAAAATCCATTTGGGGTTTTTAACCAATCTTGTGAATCCAATAAGTTATTTTGTGTCATTGGTTGAATATTTAGGTCATTTTCGTCCTCCCAAGGCTTATTCTAATCCAATTAGAGGTTTTAGCCAATCTTATGCATCCAATAAGTGCGTTTGTGTCATTGGTTGAACATTTAGGTCTTTTTCGTCCTCCCTAGGCCTATTCTAATCCAATTATGGTTTTAACCAATCTTGTGCATCCAATAAGAGATTTTGTATCAATTGTTGAACTTTTAGGTCATTTTCGTCCACCCAAGGCTTATTCTAAACCAATTAGCATTTTTAACCAATCTTGTGGATCCAATAAGTGCGTTTGTGTCATTGGTTGAACATTTAGAACATTTTCGTCCTCCTTAGACTTATTCAAATCCAATTAGGGTTTTTAACCAATTTTGTGTATCCAATAAGAGATTTTGTGTCATTGGTTGAATATTTAGGTCATTTTCATCAACCCAAGGCTTATTCTAATCCAATTAGGGTTTTTAACCAATCTTCTGCATCCAATAAGTGCGTTTGTGTCATTGGTTGAACATTTAGTTCATTTTCGTCCTCCCTAGGCCTATTCTAATCCAATTAGGGTTTTTAACCAATCTTGTGCATCCAATAAGTGATTTTGTGTCATTGGTTGAACATTTAGGTCATTTTCGTCCTCCAATAAGTGCGTTTGTGTCATTGGTTGAACATTTAGGTCATTTTCGTCCTCCCTAGGATTATTCAAATCCAATTAGGGTTTTTAACCAATCTTGTGCCTCTAATAAGTGATTTTGTGTCATTGGTTGAACATTTAGGTTATTTTCGTCCTCAATATGCTTATTCTAATCCAATTAGGGTTTTTAACCAATCTTCTGCATCCAATAAGTGCGTTTGTGTCATTGGTTGAACATTTAGTTCATTTTCGTCCTCCCTAGGCCTATTCTAATCCAATTACGGTTTTTAACCAATCTTGTGCATCCAATAAGTGATTTTGTGTCATTGGTTGAACATTTAGGTCATTTTCGTCCTCCATAGGCTTATTCTAATCCAATTAGGGTTTTTAACCAGTCTTCTGCATCCAATTAGTGCGTTTGTGTCATTGGTTGAACATTTAGGTCATTTTCGTCCTCCCTAGGCCTATTCTAATCCAATTACGGTTTTTAACCAATCTTGTGCATCCAATAAGTGATTTTGTGTCATTTTTTGAACATTTAGGTCATTTTCGTCCTCCCTAGGCCTATTCTAATCCAATTATGGTTTTAACCAATCTTGTGCATCCAATAAGAGATTTTGTATCAATTGTTGAACTTTTAGGTCATTTTCGTCCACCCAAGGCTTATTCTAATCCAATTAGCATTTTTAACCAATCTTGTGGATCCAATAAGTGCGTTTGTGTCATTGGTTGAACATTTAGAACATTTTCGTCCTCCTTAGACTTATTCAAATCCAATTAGGGTTTTTAACCAATCTTGTGTATCCAATAAGAGATTTTGTGTCATTGGTTGAATATTTAGGTCATTTTCATCAACCCAAGGCTTATTCTAATCCAATTAGGGTTTTTAACCAATCTTGTGGATCCAATAAGTGCATTTTTGTCATTGGTCGAACATTTAGGTCATTTTCGTCCTCCCTAGGCCTATTCTAATCCAATTAGGGTTTTTAACCAATCTTGTGCATCCAATAAGTGATTTTGTGTCATTGGTTGAACATTTAGGTCATTTTCGTCCTCCAATAAGTGCGTTTGTGTCATTGGTTGAACATTTAGGTCATTTTCGTCCTCCCTAGGATTATTCAAATCCAATTAGGGTTTTTAACCAATCTTGTGCCTCTAATAAGTGATTTTGTGTCATTGGTTGAACATTTAGGTTATTTTCGTCCTCAATATGCTTATTCTAATCCAATTAGGGTTTTTAACCAATCTTCTGCATCCCATAAGTGCGTTTGTGTCATTGGTTGAACATTTAGAACATTTTCGTCCTCCCTAGGCCTATTCTAATCCAATAACGGTTTTTAACCAATCTTTTGCAACCAATAAGTGATTTTGTGTCATTGGTTGAACATTTAGGTCATTTTCGTCCTCCATAGGATTATTCTAATCAAATTAGGGTTTTTAACCGATCTTCTACATCCAATAAGTGCGTTTGTGTCATTGGTTGAACATATAGAACATTTTCGTCCTCCCTAGGCCTATTGTAATCCAATTACGGTTTTTAACCAATCTTGTGCATCCAATAAGTGATTTTGTGTCATTAGTTGAACATTTAGGTCATTTTCGTCCTCCATAAGCTTATTCTAATCCAATTAGGGTTTTTAACCAATCTTCTGCATCCAATAAGTGCGTTTGTGTCATTGGTTGAACATTTAGAACATTTTCGTCCTCCCTAGGCCTATTCTAATCCAATTACGGTTTTTAACCAATCTTGTGCAACCAATAAGTGATTTTGTGTCATTGGTTGAACATTTAGGTCATTTTCGTCCTCCATAGGATTATTCTAATCAAATTAGTGTTTTTAACCAATCTTCTACATCCAATAAGTGCGTTTGTGTCATTGGTTGAACATATAGAACATTTTCGTCCTCATTAGGCCTATTGTAATCCAATTACGGTTTTAAACCAATCTTGTGCATCCAATAAGTGATTTTGTGTCATTAGTTGAACATTTAGGTCATTTTCGTCCTCCATAAGCTTATTCTAATCCAATTAGGGTTTTTAACCAATCTTCTGCATCCAATAAGTGCGTTTGTGTCATTGGTTGAACATTTAGGTTATTTTCGTCCTCAATATGCTTATTCTAATCCAATAAGGGTTTTTTAACCAATCTTCTGCATCCAATAAGTGCGTTTCTGTCATTGGTTGAACATTTAGGTCATTTTCGTCCTCCCTAGGCTTATTCTAATCCAATTAGGGTTTTTAACCAATCTTGTGCATCCAATAAGTGATTGTGTGTCATTGGTTGAACATTTAGGTCATTTTCGTCCTCAATAGGCTTATTCTAATCCAATTAGGGTTTTTAACCAATCTTCTGCATCCAATAAGTGCGTTTGTGTCATTGGTTGAACATTTAGAACATTTTCGTCCTCCCTAGGCCTATTCTAATCCAATTACGGTTTTTAACCAATCTTGTGCATCCAATAAGTGATTTTGTGTCATAAGTTGAACATTTAGGTCATTTTCGTCCTCCATAAGCTTATTCTAATCCGATTAGGGTTTTTAACCAATCTTCTGCATCCAATAAGTGCGTTTGTGTCATTGGTTGAACATTTAGGTCATTTTCGTCCTCCCTAGGCCTATTCTAATCCAATTAGGGTTTTTAACCAATCTTGTGCATCCAATAAGTGATTTTTTGTCATTGGTTGAACATTTAGGTCATTTTCGTCCTCAATAGGCTTATTCTAATCCAATTAGGGTTTTTAACCGATCTTCTACATCCAATAAGTGCGTTTGTGTCATTGGTTGAACATATAGAACATTTTCGTCTTCCCTAGGCCTATTGTAATCCAGTTACGGATTTTAAACAATCTTGTGCATCCAATAAGTGATTTTGTGTCATTAGTTGAACATTTAGGTCATTTTTGTCCTCCATAAGCTTATTCTAATCCAATTAGGGTTTTTAACCAATCTTCTGCATCCAATAAGTGCGTTTGTGTCATTGGTTGAACATTTAGGTCATTTTCGTCCTCCCTAGGCCTATTCTAATCCAATTACGGTTTTTAACCAATCTTGTGCATCCAATAAGTGATTTTTTGTCATTGGTTGAACATTTAGGTCATTTTCGTCCTCAATAGGCTTATTCTAATCCAATTAGGGTTTTTAACCGATCTTCTACATCCAATAAGTGCGTTTGTGTCATTGGTTGAACATTTAGGTCATTTTCGTCCTCCCTAGGATTATTCAAATCCAATTAGGGTTTTTAACCAATCTTGTGCCTCTAATAAGTGATTTTGTGTCATTGGTTGAACATTTAGGATATTTTCGTCCTCAATATGCTTATTCTAATCCAATTAGGGTTTTTAACCAATCTTCTGCATCCAATAAGTGCGTTTGTGTCATTGGTTGAACATTTAGAACATTTTCGTCCTCCCTAGGCTTATTCTAATCCAATTAGGGTTTTTAACCAATCTTGTGCATCCAATAAGTGATTTTGTGTCATTGGTTGAACATTTAGGTCATTTTCGTCCTCCATAAGCTTATTCTAATCCAATTAGGGTTTTTAACCAATCTTGTGCATCCAATAAGTGCGTTTGTGTCATTGGTTGAACATTTAGGTCATTTTCGTCCTCCCTAGGCTTATTCTAATCCAATTAGGGTATTTAACCAATCTTGTGCATCCAATAAGTGATTTTGTGTCATTGGTTGAACATTTAGGTCATTTTCGTCCTCCATAGGCTTATTCTAATCCAATTAGGGTTTTTAACCAATCTTCTGCATCCAATAAGTGCGTTTGTGTCATTGGTTGAACATTTAGAACATTTTCGTCCTCCCTAGGCATATTCTAATCCAATTACGGTTTTTAACCAATCTTTTGCAACCAATAAGTGATTTTGTGTCATTGGTTGAACATTTAGGTCATTTTCGTCCTCCATAGGATTATTCTAATCAAATTAGGGTTTTTAACCGATCTTCTACATCCAATAAGTGCGTTTGTGTCATTGGTTGAACATATAGAACATTTTCGTCCTCCCTAGGCCTATTGTAATCCAATTACGGTTTTTAACCAATCTTGTGCATCCAATAAGTGATTTTGTGTCATTAGTTGAACATTTAGGTCATTTTCGTCCTCCATAGGCTTATTCTAATCCAATTAGGGTTTTTAACCGATCTTCTACATCCAATAAGTGCGTTTGTGTCATTGGTTGAACATTTAGGTCATTTTCGTCCTCCAATAAGTGCGTTTGTGTCATTGGTTGAACATTTAGGTAATTTTCGTCCTCCCTAGGATTATTCAAATCCAATTAGGGTTTTTAACCAATCTTGTGCCTCTAATAAGTGATTTTGTGTCATTGGTTGAACATTTAGGTTATTTTCGTCCTCAATATGCTTATTCTAATCCAATTAGGGTTTTTAACCAATCTTCTGCATCCAATAAGTGCGTTTGTGTCATTGGTTGAACATTTAGTTCATTTTCGTCCTCCCTAGGCATATTCTAATCCAACTAGGGTTTTTAACCAATCTTGTGCATCCAATAAGAGATTTTGTGTCATTGGTTGAACATTTAGGTCATTTTCGTCAACCCAAGGCTTATTCTAATCCAATTAGGGTTTTTAACCAATCTTGTGGATCCAATAAGTGCATTTTGTTCATTAGTTGAACATTTAGGTCATTTTTGTCCTCCCTATGCTTATTCTAATCCAATTACGGTTTTTAACCAATCTTGTGCATACAATAAGTGATTTCGTGTCATTGGTTGAACATTTAGGTCATTTTCGTCCTCAATATGCTTATTCTAATCCAATTAGGGTTTTTAACCAATCTTCTGCATCCAATAAGTGCGTTTGTGTCATTGGTTGAACATTTAGGTCATTTTCATCCTCCCTAGGCCTATTCTAATCCAATTACGGTTTTTAACCAATCTTGTGCATCCAATAAGTGATTTTGTGTCATTGGTTGAACATTTAGGTCATTTTCGTCCTCAATAGGCTTATTAAAATCCATTTGGGGTTTTTAACCAATCTTGTGAATCCAATAAGTTATTTTGTGTCATTGGTTGAATATTTAGGTCATTTTCGTCCTCCCAAGGCTTATTCTAATCCAATTAGAGGTTTTAGCCAATCTTATGCATCCAATAAGTGCGTTTGTGTCATTGGTTGAACATTTAGGTCTTTTTCGTCCTCCCTAGGCCTATTCTAATCCAATTATGGTTTTAACCAATCTTGTGCATCCAATAAGAGATTTTGTATCAATTGTTGAACTTTTAGGTCATTTTCGTCCACCCAAGGCTTATTCTAAACCAATTAGCATTTTTAACCAATCTTGTGGATCCAATAAGTGCGTTTGTGTCATTGGTTGAACATTTAGAACATTTTCGTCCTCCTTAGACTTATTCAAATCCAATTAGGGTTTTTAACCAATTTTGTGTATCCAATAAGAGATTTTGTGTCATTGGTTGAATATTTAGGTCATTTTCATCAACCCAAGGCTTATTCTAATCCAATTAGGGTTTTTAACCAATCTTCTGCATCCAATAAGTGCGTTTGTGTCATTGGTTGAACATTTAGTTCATTTTCGTCCTCCCTAGGCCTATTCTAATCCAATTAGGGTTTTTAACCAATCTTGTGCATCCAATAAGTGATTTTGTGTCATTGGTTGAACATTTAGGTCATTTTCGTCCTCCAATAAGTGCGTTTGTGTCATTGGTTGAACATTTAGGTCATTTTCGTCCTCCCTAGGATTATTCAAATCCAATTAGGGTTTTTAACCAATCTTGTGCCTCTAATAAGTGATTTTGTGTCATTGGTTGAACATTTAGGTTATTTTCTTCCTCAATATGCTTATTCTAATCCAATTAGGGTTTTTAACCAATCTTCTGCATCCAATAAGTGCGTTTGTGTCGTTGGTTGAACATTTAGTTCATTTTCGTCCTCCCTAGGCCTATTCTAATCCAATTACGGTTTTTAACCAATCTTGTGCATCCAATAAGTGATTTTGTGTCATTGGTTGAACATTTAGGTCATTTTCGTCCTCCATAGGCTTATTATAATCCAATTAGGGTTTTTAACCAATCTTGTGCATCCAATAAGTGCGTTTGTGTCATTGGTTGAACATTTAGGTCATTTTCGTCCTCCCTAGGCCTATTCTAATCCAATTAGGGTTTTTAACCAATCTTGTGCATCCAATAAGTGCGTTTGTGTCATTGGTTGAACATTTAGGTCATTTTCGTCCTCCCTAGGCTTATTCTAATCCAATTAGGGTTTTTAACCAATCTTGTGCATCCAATAAGTGATTTTGTGTCATTGGTTGAACATTTAGGTCATTTTCGTCCTCCATAGGATTATTCTAATCCAATTATGGTTTTAACCAATCTTGTGCATCCAATAAGAGATTTTGTATCAATTGTTGAACATTTAGGTCATTTTCGTTTTCCATAGGCTTATTCTAATCAAATTAGGGTTTTTAACAGATCTTCTACATCCAATAAGTGCGTTTGTGTCATTGGTTGAACATTTAGAACATTTTCGTCCTCCCTAGGCTTATTCTAATCCAATTAGGGTTTTTAACCAATCTTGTGCATCCAATAAGTGATTTTGTGTCATTGGTTGAACATTTAGGTCATTTTCGTCCTCCATATGCTTATTCTAATCCAATTAGGGTTTTTAACCAATCTTCTGCATCCAATAAGTGCGTTTGTGTCATTGGTTGAACATTTAGGTCATTTTCGTCCTCCCTAGGCCTATTCTAATCCAATTACGGTTTTTAACCAATCTTGTGCATCCAATAAGTGATTTTGTGTCATTGGTTGAACATTTAGGTCATTTTCGTCCTCCATAGGCTTATTCTAATCAAATTAGGGTTTTTAACCGATCTTCTACATCCAATAAGTGCGTTTGTGTCATTGGTTGAACATATAGAACATTTTCGTCCTCCCTAGGCCTATTGTAATCCAATTACGGTTTTTAACCAATCTTGTGCATCCAATAAGTGATTTTGTGTCATTAGTTGAACATTTAGGTCATTTTCGTCCTCCATAAGCTTATTCTAATCCAATTAGGGTTTTTAACCAATCTTCTGCATCCAATAAGTGCGTTTGTGTCATTGGTTGAACATTTAGGTCATTTTCGTCCTCCCTAGGCTTATTCTAATCCAATTAGGGTTTTTAACCAATCTTGTGCATCCAATAAGTGATTTTGTGTCATTGGTTGAACATTTAGGTTATTTCGTCCTCAATATGTTTATTCTAATCCAATTAGGGTTTTTAACCAATCTTCTGCATCCAATAAGTGCGTTTGTGTCATTGGTTGAACATTTAGGTCATTTTCGTCCTCCCTAGGCCTATTCTATTCCAATTACGGTTTTTAACCAATCTTGTGCATCCAATAAGTGATTTTGTGTCATTGGTTGAACATTTAGGTCATTTTCGTCCTCCATAGGCTTATTCTAATCCAATTAGGGTTTTTAACCAATCTTCTGCATCCAATTAGTGCGTTTGTGTCATTAGTTGAACATTTAGGTCATTTTCGTCCTCCCTAGGCCTATTCTAATCCAATTACGGTTTTTAACCAATCTTGTGCATCTAATAAGTGATTTTGTGTCATTAGTTGAACATTTAGGTTATTTTCGTCCTCCATAAGCTTATTCTAATCCAATTAGGGTTTTTAACCAATCTTCTGCATCCAATAAGTGCGTTTGTGTCATTGGTTGAACATTTAGGTCATTTTCGTCCTCCCTAGGCCTATTCTAATCCAATTACGGTTTTTAACCAATCTTGTGCATCCAATAAGTGATTTTGTGTCATTGGTTGAACATTTAGGTCATTTTCGTCCTCCATAGGCTTATTCTAAACCAATTAGGGTTTTTAACCAATCTTCTGCATCCAATAAGTGCGTTTGTGTCATTGGTTGAACATTTAGGTCATTTTCGTCCTCCCTAGGCCTATTCTAATCCAATTACGGTTTTTAACCAATCTTGTGCATCCAATAAGTGATTTTGTGTCATTGGTTGAACATTTAGGTCATTTTCGTCCTCAATAGGCTTATTCTAATCCAATTGGGGTTTTTAACCAATCTTGTGAATCCAATAAGTTATTTTGTGTCATTGGTTGAATATTTAGGTCATTTTCGTCCTCCCAAGGCTTATTCTAATCCAATTAGAGGTTTTAGCCAATCTTATGCATCCAATAAGTGCGTTTGGGTCATTGGTTGAACATTTAGGTCTTTTTCGTCCTCCCTAGGCCTATTCTAATCCAATTATGGTTTTAACCAATCTTGTGCATCCAATAAGAGATTTTGTATCAATTGTTGAACTTTTAGGTCATTTTCGTCCACCCAAGGCTTATTCTAATCCAATTAGCATTTTTAACCAATCTTGTGGATCCAATAAGTGCGTTTGTGTCATTGGTTGAACATTTAGAACATTTTCGTCCTCCTTAGACTTATTCAAATCCAATTAGGGTTTTTAACCAATTTTGTGTATCCAATAAGAGATTTTGTGTCATTGGTTGAATATTTAGGTCATTTTCATCAACCCAAGGCTTATTCTAATCCAATTAGGGTTTTTAACCAATCTTCTGCATCCAATAAGTGCGTTTGTGTCATTGGTTGAACATTTAGTTCATTTTCGTCCTCCCTAGGCCTATTCTAATCCAATTAGGGTTTTTAACCAATCTTGTGCATCCAATAAGTGATTTTGTGTCATTGGTTGAACATTTAGGTCATTTTCGTCCTCCAATAAGTGCGTTTGTGTCATTGGTTGAACATTTAGGTCATTTTCGTCCTCCCTAGGATTATTCAAATCCAATTAGGGTTTTTAACCAATCTTGTGCCTCTAATAAGTGATTTTGTGTCATTGGTTGAACATTTAGGTTATTTTCGTCCTCAATATGCTTATTCTAATCCAATTAGGGTTTTTAACCAATCTTCTGCATCCAATAAGTGCGTTTGTGTCATTGGTTGAACATTTACTTCATTTTCGTCCTCCCTAGGCATATTCTAATCCAACTAGGGTTTTTAACCAATCTTGTGCATCCAATAAGAGATTTTGTGTCATTGGTTGAACATTTAGGTCATTTTCGTCCTCCATAGGCTTATTCTAATCCAATTAGGGTTTTTAACCAATCTTCTGCATCCAATAAGTGATTTTGTGTCATTGGTTGAACATTTAGGTCATTTTCGTCCTCCATAGGATTATTCTAATCAAATTAGGGTTTTTAACCGATCTTCTACATCCAATAAGTGCGTTTGTGTCATTGGTTGAACATATAGAACATTTTCGTCCTCCCTAGGCCTATTGTAATCCAATTACGGTTTTTAACCAATCTTGTGCATCCAATAAGTGATTTTGTGTCATTAGTTGAACATTTAGGTCATTTTCGTCCTCCATAGGCTTATTCTAATCCAATTAGTGTTTTTAACCGATCTTCTACATCCAATAAGTGCGTTTGTGTCATTGGTTGAACATTTAGGTCATTTTCGTCCTCCAATAAGTGCGTTTGTGTCATTGGTTGAACATTTAGGTAATTTTCGTCCTCCCTAGGATTATTCAAATCCAATTAGGGTTTTTAACCAATCTTGTGCCTCTAATAAGTGATTTTGTGTCATTGGTTGAACATTTAGGTTATTTTCGTCCTCAATATGCTTATTCTAATCCAATTAGGGTTTTTAACCAATCTTCTGCATCCAATAAGTGCGTTTGTGTCATTGGTTGAACATTTAGTTCATTTTCGTCCTCCCTAGGCATATTCTAATCCAACTAGGGTTTTTAACCAATCTTGTGCATCCAATAAGAGATTTTGTGTCATTGGTTGAACATTTAGGTCATTTTCGTCAACCCAAGGCTTATTCTAATCCTATTAGGGTTTTTAACCAATCTTGTGGATCCAATAAGTGCATTTTGTTCATTAGTTGAACATTTAGGTCATTTTTGTCCTCCCTATGCTTATTCTAATCCAATTACGGTTTTTAACCAATCTTGTGCATACAATAAGTGATTTTGTGTCATTGGTTGAACATTTAGGTCATTTTCGTCCTCAATATGCTTATTCTAATCCAATTAGGGTTTTTAACCAATCTTCTGCATCCAATAAGTGCGTTTGTGTCATTAGTTGAACATTTAGGTCATTTTCATCCTCCCTAGGCCTATTCTAATCCAATTACGGTTTTTAACCAATCTTGTGCATCCAATAAGTGATTTTGTGTCATTGGTTGAACATTTAGGTCATTTTTCGTCCTCAATAGGCTTATTCTAATCCAATTGGGGTTTTTAACCAATCTTGTGAATCCAATAAGTTATTTTGTGTCATTGGTTGAATATTTAGGTCATTTTCGTCCTCCCAAGGCTTATTCTAATCCAATTAGAGGTTTTAGCCAATCTTATGCATCCAATAAGTGCGTTTGTGTCATTGGTTGAACATTTAGGTCATTTTCGTCCTCCCTAGGCATATTCTAATCCAATTATGGTTTTAACCAATCTTGTGCATCCAATAAGAGATTTTGTATCAATTGTTGAACTTTTAGGTCATTTTCGTCCACCAAAGGCTTATTCTAATCCAATTAGCATTTTTAACCAATCTTGTGGATCCAATAAGTGCGTTTGTGTCATTGGTTGAACATTTAGAACATTTTCGTCCTCCTTAGACTTATTCAAATCCAATTAGGGTTTTTAACCAATCTTGTGCATCCAATAAGTGCGTTTGTGTCATTGGTTGAACATTTAGGTCATTTTCGTCCTCCCTAGGCCTATTCTAATCCAATTAGGGTTTTTAACCAATCTTGTGCATCCAATAAGTGCGTTTGTGTCATTGGTTGAACATTTAGGTCATTTTCGTCCTCCCTAGGCTTATTCTAATCCAATTAGGGTATTTAACCAATCTTGTGCATCCAATAAGTGATTTTGTGTCATTGGTTGAACATTTAGGTCATTTTCGTCCTCCATAGGATTATTCTAATCCAATTATGGTTTTAACCAATCTTGTGCATCCAATAAGAGATTTTGTATCAATTGTTGAACATTTAGGTCATTTTCGTTTTCCATAGGCTTATTCTAATCAAATTAGGGTTTTTAACAGATCTTCTACATCCAATAAGTGCGTTTGTGTCATTGGTTGAACATTTAGAACATTTTCGTCCTCCCTAGGCTTATTCTAATCCAATTAGGGTTTTTAACCAATCTTGTGCATCCAATAAGTGATTTTGTGTCATTGGTTGAACATTTAGGTCATTTTCGTCCTCCATAAGCTTATTCTAATCCAATTAGGGTTTTTAACCAATCTTGTGCATCCAATAAGTGCGTTTGTGTCATTGGTTGAACATTTAGGTCATTTTCGTCCTCCCTAGGCTTATTCTAATCCAATTAGGGTATTTAACCAATCTTGTGCATCCAATAAGTGATTTTGTGTCATTGGTTGAACATTTAGGTCATTTTCGTCCTCCATAGGCTTATTCTAATCCAATTAGGGTTTTTAACCAATCTTCTGCATCCAATAAGTGCGTTTGTGTCATTGGTTGAACATTTAGAACATTTTCGTCCTCCCTAGGCATATTCTAATCCAATTACGGTTTTTAACCAATCTTTTGCAACCAATAAGTGATTTTGTGTCATTGGTTGAACATTTAGGTCATTTTCGTCCTCCATAGGATTATTCTAATCAAATTAGGGTTTTTAACCGATCTTCTACATCCAATAAGTGCGTTTGTGTCATTGGTTGAACATATAGAACATTTTCGTCCTCCCTAGGCCTATTGTAATCCAATTACGGTTTTTAACCAATCTTGTGCATCCAATAAGTGATTTTGTGTCATTAGTTGAACATTTAGGTCATTTTCGTCCTCCATAGGCTTATTCTAATCCAATTAGGGTTTTTAACCGATCTTCTACATCCAATAAGTGCGTTTGTGTCATTGGTTGAACATTTAGGTCATTTTCGTCCTCCAATAAGTGCGTTTGTGTCATTGGTTGAACATTTAGGTAATTTTCGTCCTCCCTAGGATTATTCAAATCCAATTAGGGTTTTTAACCAATCTTGTGCCTCTAATAAGTGATTTTGTGTCATTGGTTGAACATTTAGGTTATTTTCGTCCTCAATATGCTTATTCTAATCCAATTAGGGTTTTTAACCAATCTTCTGCATCCAATAAGTGCGTTTGTGTCATTGGTTGAACATTTAGTTCATTTTCGTCCTCCCTAGGCATATTCTAATCCAACTAGGGTTTTTAACCAATCTTGTGCATCCAATAAGAGATTTTGTGTCATTGGTTGAACATTTAGGTCATTTTCGTCAACCCAAGGCTTATTCTAATCCAATTAGGGTTTTTAACCAATCTTGTGGATCCAATAAGTGCATTTTGTTCATTAGTTGAACATTTAGGTCATTTTCGTCCTCCCTATGCTTATTCTAATCCAATTACGGTTTTTAACCAATCTTGTGCATCCAATAAGTGATTTTGTGTCATTGGTTGAACATTTTGGTCATTTTCGTCCTCAATATGCTTATTCTAATCCAATTAGGGTTTTTAACCAATCTTCTGCATCCAATAAGTGCGTTTGTGTCATTGGTTGAACATTTAGGTCATTTTCATCCTCCCTAGGCCTATTCTAATCCAATTACGGTTTTTAACCAATCTTGTGCATCCAATAAGTGATTTTGTGTCATTGGTTGAACATTTAGGTCATTTTCGTCCTCAATATGCTTATTCTAATCCAATTAGGGTTTTTAACCAATCTTCTGCATCCAATAAGTGCGTTTGTGTCATTGGTTGAACATTTAGAACATTTTCGTCCTCCCTAGGCCTATTCTAATCCAATTACGGTTTTTAACCAATCTTGTGCAACCAATAAGTGATTTTGTGTCATTGGTTGAACATTTAGGTCATTTTCGTCCTCCATAGGATTATTCTAATCAAATTAGTGTTTTTAACCGATCTTCTACATCCAATAAGTGCGTTTGTGTCATTGGTTGAACATATAGAACATTTTCGTCCTCCCTAGGCCTATTGTAATCCAATTACGGTTTTTAACCAATCTTGTGCATCCAATAAGTGATTTTGTGTCATTAGTTGAACATTTAGGTCATTTTCGTCCTCCATAGGCTTATTCTAATCCAATTAGGGTTTTTAACCAATCTTCTGCATCCAATAAGTGCGTTTGTGTCATTGGTTGAACATTTAGGTCATTGTCGTCCTCCCTAGGCCTATTCTAATCCAATTACGGTTTTTAACCAATCTTGTGCATCCAATAAGTGATTTTGTGTCATTAGTTGAACATTTAGGTCATTTTCGTCCTCCATAAGCTTATTCTAATCCAATTAGGGTTTTTAACCAATCTTCTGCATCCAATAAGTGCGTTTGTGTCATTGGTTGAACATTTAGAACATTTTCGTCCTCCCTAGGCATATTCTAATCCAATTACGGTTTTTAACCAATCTTTTGCAACCAATAAGTGATTTTGTGTCATTGGTTGAACATTTAGGTCATTTTCGTCCTCCATAGGATTATTCTAATCAAATTAGGGTTTTTAACCGATCTTCTACATCCAATAAGTGCGTTTGTGTCATTGGTTGAACATATAGAACATTTTCGTCCTCCCTAGGCCTATTGTAATCCAATTACGGTTTTTAACCAATCTTGTGCATCCAATAAGTGATTTTGTGTCATTAGTTGAACATTTAGGTCATTTTCGTCCTCCATAGGCTTATTCTAATCCAATTAGGGTTTTTAACCGATCTTCTACATCCAATAAGTGCGTTTGTGTCATTGGTTGAACATTTAGGTCATTTTCGTCCTCCAATAAGTGCGTTTGTGTCATTGGTTGAACATTTAGGTAATTTTCGTCCTCCCTAGGATTATTCAAATCCAATTAGGGTTTTTAACCAATCTTGTGCCTCTAATAAGTGATTTTGTGTCATTGGTTGAACATTTAGGTTATTTTCGTCCTCAATATGCTTATTCTAATCCAATTAGGGTTTTTAACCAATCTTCTGCATCCAATAAGTGCGTTTGTGTCATTGGTTGAACATTTAGTTCATTTTCGTCCTCCCTAGGCATATTCTAATCCAACTAGGGTTTTTAACCAATCTTGTGCATCCAATAAGAGATTTTGTGTCATTGGTTGAACATTTAGGTCATTTTCGTCAACCCAAGGCTTATTCTAATCCAATTAGGGTTTTTAACCAATCTTGTGGATCCAATAAGTGCATTTTGTTCATTAGTTGAACATTTAGGTCATTTTTGTCCTCCCTATGCTTATTCTAATCCAATTACGGTTTTTAACCAATCTTGTGCATACAATAAGTGATTTCGTGTCATTGGTTGAACATTTAGGTCATTTTCGTCCTCAATATGCTTATTCTAATCCAATTAGGGTTTTTAACCAATCTTCTGCATCCAATAAGTGCGTTTGTGTCATTGGTTGAACATTTAGGTCATTTTCATCCTCCCTAGGCCTATTCTAATCCAATTACGGTTTTTAACCAATCTTGTGCATCCAATAAGTGATTTTGTGTCATTGGTTGAACATTTAGGTCATTTTCGTCCTCAATAGGCTTATTAAAATCCATTTGGGGTTTTTAACCAATCTTGTGAATCCAATAAGTTATTTTGTGTCATTGGTTGAATATTTAGGTCATTTTCGTCCTCCCAAGGCTTATTCTAATCCAATTAGAGGTTTTAGCCAATCTTATGCATCCAATAAGTGCGTTTGTGTCATTGGTTGAACATTTAGGTCTTTTTCGTCCTCCCTAGGCCTATTCTAATCCAATTATGGTTTTAACCAATCTTGTGCATCCAATAAGAGATTTTGTATCAATTGTTGAACTTTTAGGTCATTTTCGTCCACCCAAGGCTTATTCTAAACCAATTAGCATTTTTAACCAATCTTGTGGATCCAATAAGTGCGTTTGTGTCATTGGTTGAACATTTAGAACATTTTCGTCCTCCTTAGACTTATTCAAATCCAATTAGGGTTTTTAACCAATTTTGTGTATCCAATAAGAGATTTTGTGTCATTGGTTGAATATTTAGGTCATTTTCATCAACCCAAGGCTTATTCTAATCCAATTAGGGTTTTTAACCAATCTTCTGCATCCAATAAGTGCGTTTGTGTCATTGGTTGAACATTTAGTTCATTTTCGTCCTCCCTAGGCCTATTCTAATCCAATTAGGGTTTTTAACCAATCTTGTGCATCCAATAAGTGATTTTGTGTCATTGGTTGAACATTTAGGTCATTTTCGTCCTCCAATAAGTGCGTTTGTGTCATTGGTTGAACATTTAGGTCATTTTCGTCCTCCCTAGGATTATTCAAATCCAATTAGGGTTTTTAACCAATCTTGTGCCTCTAATAAGTGATTTTGTGTCATTGGTTGAACATTTAGGTTATTTTCGTCCTCAATATGCTTATTCTAATCCAATTAGGGTTTTTAACCAATCTTCTGCATCCAATAAGTGCGTTTGTGTCATTGGTTGAACATTTAGGTCATTTTCGTCCTCCCTAGGCCTATTCTAATCCAATTAGGGTTTTTAACCAATCTTGTGCATCCAATAAGTGCGTTTGTGTCATTGGTTGAACATTTAGGTCATTTTCGTCCTCCCTAGGCTTATTCTAATCCAATTAGGGTTTTTAACCAATCTTGTGCATCCAATAAGTGCGTTTGTGTCATTGGTTGAACATTTAGGTCATTTTCGTCCTCCCTAGGCCTATTCTAATCCAATTAGGGTTTTTAACCAATCTTGTGCATCCAATAAGTGATTTTTTGTCATTGGTTGAACATTTAGGTCATTTTCGTCCTCAATAGGCTTATTCTAATCCAATTAGGATTTTTAACCGATCTTCTACATCCAATAAGTGCGTTTGTGTCATTGGTTGAACATATAGAACATTTTCGTCTTCCCTAGGCCTATTGTAATCCAGTTACGGATTTTAAACAATCTTGTGCATCCAATAAGTGATTTTGTGTCATTAGTTGAACATTTAGGTCATTTTTGTCCTCCATAAGCTTATTCTAATCCAATTAGGGTTTTTAACCAATCTTCTGCATCCAATAAGTGCGTTTGTGTCATTGGTTGAACATTTAGGTCATTTTCGTCCTCCCTAGGCCTATTCTAATCCAATTACGGTTTTTAACCAATCTTGTGCATCCAATAAGTGATTTTGTGTCATTGGTTGAACATTTAGGTCATTTTCGTCCTCAATAGGCTTATTCTAATCCAATTAGGGTTTTTAACGAATCTTATGCATCCAATAAGTGCGTTTGTGTCATTGGTTGAACATTTAGGTCATTTTCGTCCTCCCTAGGCCTATTCTAATCCAATTAGGGTTTTTAACCAATCTTGTGCATCCAATAAGTGATTTTTTGTCATTGGTTGAACATTTAGGTCATTTTCGTCCTCAATAGGCTTATTCTAATCCAATTAGGGTTTTTAACCGATCTTCTACATCCAATAAGTGCGTTTGTGTCATTGGTTGAACATATAGAACATTTTCGTCCTCCCTAGGCCTATTGTAATCCAATTACGGTTTTTAACCAATCTTGTGCATCCAATAAGTGATTTTGTGTCATTAGTTGAACATTTAGGTCATTTTCGTCCTCCATAAGCTTATTCTAATCCAATTAGGGTTTTTAACCAATCTTCTGCATCCAATAAGTGCGTTTGTGTCATTGGTTTAACATTTAGAACATTTTCGTCCTCCCTAGGCCTATTCTAATCCAATTACGGTTTTTAACCAATCTTGTGCATCCAATAAGTGATTTTGTGTCATTAGTTGAACATTTAGGTCATTTTCGTCCTCCATAAGCTTATTCTAATCCAATTAGGGTTTTTAACCAATCTTCTGCATCCAATAAGTGCGTTTGTGTCATTGGTTGAACATTTAGGTCATTTTCGTCCTCCGTAGGCTTATTCTAATCCAATTAGGGTTTTTAACCAATCTTGTGCATCCAATAAGTGATTTTGTGTCATTGGTTTAACATTTAGAACATTTTCGTCCTCAATAGGGTTATTCTAATCCAATTAGGGTTTTTAACCAATCTTCTGCATCCAATAAGTGCGTTTGTGTCATTGGTTTAACATTTAGAACATTGTCGTCCTCCCTAGGCCTATTCTAATCCAATTACGGTTTTTAACCAATCTTGTGCATCCAATAAGTGATTTTGTGTCATTAGTTGAACATTTAGGTCATTTTCGTCCTCCATAAGCTTATTCTAATCCAATTAGGGTTTTTAACCAATCTTCTGCATCCAATAAGTGCGTTTGTGTCATTGGTTGAACATTTAGAACATTTTCGTCCTCCCTAGGCCTATTCTAATCCAATTACGGTTTTTAACCAATCTTGTGCAACCAATAAGTGATTTTGTGTCATTGGTTGAACATTTAGGTCATTTTCGTCCTCCATAGGATTATTCTAATCAAATTAGTGTTTTTAACCAATCTTTTACATCCAATAAGTGCGTTTGTGTCATTGGTTGAACATATAGAACATTTTCGTCCTCATTAGGCCTATTGTAATCCAATTACGGTTTTTAACCAATCTTGTGCATCCAATAAGTGATTTTGTGTCATTAGTTGAACATTTAGGTCATTTTCGTCCTCCATAAGCTTATTCTAATCCAATTAGGGTTTTTAACCAATCTTCTGCATCCAATAAGTGCGTTTGTGTCATTGGTTGAACATTTAGGTCATTTTCGTCCTCCCTAGGCCTATTCTAATCCAATTAGGGTTTTTAACCAATCTTGTGCATCCAATAAGTGATTTTTTGTCATTGGTTGAACATTTAGGTCATTTTCGTCCTCAATAGGCTTATTCTAATCCAATTAGGGTTTTTAACCGATCTTCTACATCCAATAAGTGCGTTTGTGTCATTGGTTGAACATTTAGGTCATTTTCGTCTTCCAATAAGTGCGTTTGTGTCATTGGTTGAACATTTAGGTCATTTTCGTCCTCCCTAGGATTATTCAAATCCAATTAGGGTTTTTAACCAATCTTGTGCCTCTAATAAGTGATTTTGTGTCATTGGTTGAACATTTAGGTTATTTTCGTCCTCAATATGCTTATTCTAATCCAATTAGGGTTTTTAACCAATCTTCTGCATCCAATAAGTGCGTTTGTGTCATTGGTTGAACATTTAGTTCATTTTCGTCCTCCCTAGGCATATTCTAATCCAACTAGGGTTTTTAACCAATCTTGTGCATCCAATAAGTGATTTTGTGTCATTGGTTGAACATTTAGGTCATTTTCGTCCTCAATAGGCTTATTCTAATCCAATTAAGGTTTTTAAACAATCTTCTGCATCCAATAAGTACGTTTGTGTCATTGGTTGAACATTTAGGTCATTTTCGTCCTCCCTAGGCTTATTCTAATCCAATTAGGGTATTTAACCAATCTTGTGCATCCAATAAGTGATTTTGTGTCATTGGTTGAACATTTAGGTCATTTTCGTCCTCAATAGGCTTATTCTAATCCAAT
Organism: Cicer chorassanicum; assembly: GCA_037974735.1. Classification (NCBI taxonomy): domain Eukaryota; kingdom Viridiplantae; phylum Streptophyta; class Magnoliopsida; order Fabales; family Fabaceae; genus Cicer; species Cicer chorassanicum. The sequence continues at coordinate 36,567,537 of JBBPBP010000001.1, forward strand.
TAAGGTTTTTAACCAATCTTCTGCATCCAATAAGTACGTTTGTGTCATTGGTTGAACATTTAGAACATTTTCGTCCTCCCTAGGCTTATTCTAATCCAATTAGGGTTTTTAACCAATCTTGTGCATCCAATAAGTGATTTTGTGTCATTGGATGAACATTTAGGTCATTTTCGTCCTCCATAAGCTTATTCTAATCCAATTAGGGTTTTTAACCAATCTTCTGCATCCAATAAGTGCGTTTGTGTCATTGGTTGAACATTTAGAACATTTTCGTCCTCCCTAGGCCTATTCTAATCCAATTACGGTTTTTAACCAATCTTGTGCAACCAATAAGTGATTTTGTGTCATTGGTTGAACATTTAGGTCATTTTCGTCCTCCATAGGATTATTCTAATCAAATTAGTGTTTTTAACCAATCTTTTACATCCAATAAGTGCGTTTGTGTCATTGGTTGAACATATAGAACATTTTCGTCCTCATTAGGCCTATTGTAATCCAATTACGGTTTTTAACCAATCTTGTGCATCCAATAAGTGATTTTGTGTCATTAGTTGAACATTTAGGTCATTTTCGTCCTCCATAAGCTTATTCTAATCCAATTAGGGTTTTTAACCAATCTTCTGCATCCAATAAGTGCGTTTGTGTCATTGGTTGAACATTTAGGTCATTTTCGTCCTCCCTAGGCCTATTCTAATCCAATTAGGGTTTTTAACCAATCTTGTGCATCCAATAAGTGATTTTTTGTCATTGGTTGAACATTTAGGTCATTTTCGTCCTCAATAGGCTTATTCTAATCCAATTAGGGTTTTTAACCGATCTTCTACATCCAATAAGTGCGTTTGTGTCATTGGTTGAACATTTAGGTCATTTTCGTCTTCCAATAAGTGCGTTTGTGTCATTGGTTGAACATTTAGGTCATTTTCGTCCTCCCTAGGATTATTCAAATCCAATTAGGGTTTTTAACCAATCTTGTGCCTCTAATAAGTGATTTTGTGTCATTGGTTGAACATTTAGGTTATTTTCGTCCTCAATATGCTTATTCTAATCCAATTAGGGTTTTTAACCAATCTTCTGCATCCAATAAGTGCGTTTGTGTCGTTGGTTGAACATTTAGTTCATTTTCGTCCTCCCTAGGCCTATTCTAATCCAATTACGGTTTTTAACCAATCTTGTGCATCCAATAAGTGATTTTGTGTCATTGGTTGAACATTTAGGTCATTTTCGTCCTCCATAGGCTTATTATAATCCAATTAGGGTTTTTAACCAATCTTGTGCATCCAATAAGTGCGTTTGTGTCATTGGTTGAACATTTAGGTCATTTTCGTCCTCCCTAGGCCTATTCTAATCCAATTAGGGTTTTTAACCAATCTTGTGCATCCAATAAGTGCGTTTGTGTCATTGGTTGAACATTTAGGTCATTTTCGTCCTCCCTAGGCTTATTCTAATCCAATTAGGGTATTTAACCAATCTTGTGCATCCAATAAGTGATTTTGTGTCATTGGTTGAACATTTAGGTCATTTTCGTCCTCCATAGGCTTATTCTAATCCAATTAGGGTTTTTAACCAATCTTCTGCATCCAATAAGTGCGTTTGTGTCATTGGTTGAACATTTAGAACATTTTCGTCCTCCCTAGGCATATTCTAATCCAATTACGGTTTTTAACCAATCTTTTGCAACCAATAAGTGATTTTGTGTCATTGGTTGAACATTTAGGTCATTTTCGTCCTCCATAGGATTATTCTAATCAAATTAGGGTTTTTAACCGATCTTCTACATCCAATAAGTGCGTTTGTGTCATTGGTTGAACATATAGAACATTTTCGTCCTCCCTAGGCCTATTGTAATCCAATTACGGTTTTTAACCAATCTTGTGCATCCAATAAGTGATTTTGTGTCATTAGTTGAACATTTAGGTCATTTTCGTCCTCCATAGGCTTATTCTAATCCAATTAGGGTTTTTAACCGATCTTCTACATCCAATAAGTGCGTTTGTGTCATTGGTTGAACATTTAGGTCATTTTCGTCCTCCAATAAGTGCGTTTGTGTCATTGGTTGAACATTTAGGTAATTTTCGTCCTCCCTAGGATTATTCAAATCCAATTAGGGTTTTTAACCAATCTTGTGCCTCTAATAAGTGATTTTGTGTCATTGGTTGAACATTTAGGTTATTTTCGTCCTCAATATGCTTATTCTAATCCAATTAGGGTTTTTAACCAATCTTCTGCATCCAATAAGTGCGTTTGTGTCATTGGTTGAACATTTAGTTCATTTTCGTCCTCCCTAGGCATATTCTAATCCAACTAGGGTTTTTAACCAATCTTGTGCATCCAATAAGAGATTTTGTGTCATTGGTTGAACATTTAGGTCATTTTCGTCAACCCAAGGCTTATTCTAATCCAATTAGGGTTTTTAACCAATCTTGTGGATCCAATAAGTGCATTTTGTTCATTAGTTGAACATTTAGGTCATTTTCGTCCTCCCTATGCTTATTCTAATCCAATTACGGTTTTTAACCAATCTTGTGCATCCAATAAGTGATTTTGTGTCATTGGTTGAACATTTTGGTCATTTTCGTCCTCAATATGCTTATTCTAATCCAATTAGGGTTTTTAACCAATCTTCTGCATCCAATAAGTGCGTTTGTGTCATTGGTTGAACATTTAGGTCATTTTCATCCTCCCTAGGCCTATTCTAATCCAATTACGGTTTTTAACCAATCTTGTGCATCCAATAAGTGATTTTGTGTCATTGGTTGAACATTTAGGTCATTTTCGTCCTCAATATGCTTATTCTAATCCAATTAGGGTTTTTAACCAATCTTCTGCATCCAATAAGTGCGTTTGTGTCATTGGTTGAACATTTAGTTCATTTTCGTCCTCCCTAGGCATATTCTAATCCAACTAGGGTTTTTAACCAATCTTGTGCATCCAATAAGAGATTTTGTGTCATTGGTTGAACATTTAGGTCATTTTCGTCAACCCAAGGCTTATTCTAATCCAATTAGGGTTTTTAACCAATCTTGTGGATCCAATAAGTGCATTTTGTTCATTAGTTGAACATTTAGGTCATTTTCGTCCTCCCTATGCTTATTCTAATCCAATTACGGTTTTTAACCAATCTTGTGCATACAATAAGTGATTTTGTGTCATTGGTTGAACATTTAGGTCATTTTCATCCTCAATATGCTTATTCTAATCCAATTAGGGTTTTTAACCAATCTTCTGCATCCAATAAGTGCGTTTGTGTCATTGGTTGAACATTTAGGTCATTTTCATCCTCCCTAGGCCTATTCTAATCCAATTACGGTTTTTAACCAATCTTGTGCATCCAATAAGTGATTTTGTGTCATTGGTTGCACATTTAGGTCATTTTCGTCCTCAATAGGCTTATTCTAATCCAATTGGGGTTTTTAACCAATCTTGTGAATCCAATAAGTTATTTTGTGTCATTGGTTGAATATTTAGGTCATTTTCGTCCTCCCAAGGCTTATTCTAATCCAATTAGAGGTTTTAGCCAATCTTATGCATCCAATAAGTGCGTTTGTGTCATTGGTTGAACATTTAGGTCATTTTTGTCCTCCCTAGGCATATTCTAATCCAATTATGGTTTTAACCAATCTTGTGCATCCAATAAGAGATTTTGTATCAATTGTTGAACTTTTAGGTCATTTTCGTCCACCCAAGGCTTATTCTAATCCAATTAGCATTTTTAACCAATCTTGTGGATCCAATAAGTGCGTTTGTGTCATTGGTTGAACATTTAGAACATTTTCGTCCTCCTTAGACTTATTCAAATCCAATTAGGGTTTTTAACCAATCTTGTGTATCCAATAAGAGATTTTGTGTCATTGGTTGAATATTTAGGTCATTTTCATCAACCCAAGGCTTATTCTAATCCAATTAGGGTTTTTAACCAATCTTGTGGACCCAATAAGTGCATTTTTGTCATTGGTCGAACATTTAGGTCATTTTCGTCCTCCCTAGGCCTATTCTAATCCAATTAGGGTTTTTAACCAATCTTGTGCATCCAATAAGTGATTTTGTGTCATTGGTTGAACATTTAGGTCATTTTCGTCCTCCAATAAGTGCGTTTGTGTCATTGGTTGAACATTTAGGTCATTTTCGTCCTCCCTAGGATTATTCAAATCCAATTAGGGTTTTTAACCAATCTTGTGCCTCTAATAAGTGATTTTGTGTCATTGGTTGAACATTTAGGTTATTTTCGTCCTCAATATGCTTATTCTAATCCAATTAGGGTTTTTAACCAATCTTCTGCATCCAATAAGTGCTTTGTGTCATTGGTTGAACATTTAGTTCATTTTCGTCCTCCCTAGGCCTATTCTAATCCAATTACGGTTTTTAACCAATCTTGTGCATCCAATAATTGATTTTGTGTCATTGGTTGAACATTTAGGTCATTTTCGTCCTCCATAGGCTTATTGTAATCCAATTAGGGTTTTTAACCAATCTTGTGCATCCAATAAGTGCGTTTGTGTCATTGGTTGAACATTTAGGTCATTTTCGTCCTCCCTAGGCCTATTCTAATCCAATTAGGGTTTTTAACCAATCTTGTGCATCCAATAAGTGATTTTTTGTCATTGGTTGAACATATAGGTCATTTTCGTCCTCAATAGGCTTATTCTAATCCAATTAGGGTTTTTAACCAATTTTCTGCATCCAATAAGTGCGTTTGTGTCATTGGTTGAACATATAGAACATTTTCGTCCTCCCTAGGCCTATTCTAATCCAATTACGGTTTTTAACCAATCTTGTGCATCCAATAAGTGATTTTGTGTCATTAGTTGAAAATTTAGGTGATTTTCATCCTCCATAAGCTTATTCTAATCCAATTAGGGTTTTTAACCAATCTTCTGCACCCAATAAGTGCGTTTGTGTCATTGGTTGAACATTTAGGTCATTTTCGTCCTCCCTAGGCCTATTCTAATCCAATTACTGTTTTTAACCAATCTTGTGCATCCAATAAGTGAATTTGTGTCATTGGTTGAACATTTAGGTCATTTTCGTCCTCCATAGGCTTATTCTAATCCAGTTAGGGTTTTTAACCAATCTTCTAGATCCAATAAGTGCGTTTGTGTCATTGGTTGAACATTTAGGTCATTTTCGTCCTCCCTAGGCCTATTCTAATCCAATTACCGTTTTTAACCAATCTTGTGCATCCAATAAGTGATTTTGTGTCATAAGTTGAACATTTAGGTCATTTTCGTCCTCCATAAGCTTATTCTAATCCGATTATGGTTTTTAACCAATCTTCTGCATCCAATAAGTGCGTTTGTGTCATTGGTTGAACATTTAGGTCATTTTCGTCCTCCCTAGGCCTATTCTAATCCAATTACGGTTTTTAACCAATCTTGTGCATCCAATAAGTGATTTTGTGTCATTAGTTGAAAATTTAGGTGATTTTCGTCCTCCATAAGTTTATTCTAATCCAATTAGGGTTTTTAACCAATCTTCTGCATCCAATAAGTGCGTTTGTGTCATTGGTTGAACATTTAGGTCATTTTCGTCCTCCCTAGGCCTATTCTAATCCATTTACTGTTTTTAACCAATCTTGTGCATCCAATAAGTGAATTTGTGTCATTGGTTGAACATTTAGGTCATTTTCGTCCTCCATAGGCTTATTCTAATCCAGTTAGGGTTTTTAACCAATCTTCTAGATCCAATAAGTGCGTTTGTGTCATTGGTTGAACATTTAGGTCATTTTCGTCCTCCCTAGGCTTATTCTAATCCAATTAGGGTATTTAACCAATCTTGTGCATCCAATAAGTGATTTTGTGTCATTGGTTGAACATTTAGGTTATTTTCCTCCTCAATATGCTTATTCTAATCCAATTAGGGTTTTTAACCAATCTTCTGCATCCAATAAGTGCGTTTGTGTCATTGGTTGAACATTTAGAACATTTTCGTCCTCCCTAGGCCTATTCTAATCCAATTACGGTTTTTAACCAATCTTGTGCAACCAATAAGTGATTTTGTGTCATTGGTTGAACATTTAGGTCATTTTCGACCTCCATAGTCTTATTCTAATCAAATTAGGGTTTTTAACCGATCTTCTACATCCAATAAGTGCGTTTGTGTCATTGGTTGAACATATAGAACATTTTCGTCCTCCCTAGGCCTATTGTAATCCAATTACGGTTTTTAACCAATCTTGTGCATCCAATAAGTGATTTTGTGTCATTAGTTGAACATTTAGGTCATTTTCGTCCTCCATAAGCTTATTCTAATCCAATTAAGGTTTTTAACCAATCTTCTGCATCCAATAAGTGCGTTTGTGTCATTGGTTGAACATTTAGGTCATTTTCGTCCTCCCTAGGCCTATTCTAATCCAATTAGGGTTTTTAACCAACCTTGTGCATCCAATAAGTGATTTTTTGTCATTGGTTGAACATTTAGGTCATTTTCGTCCTCAATAGGCTTATTCTAATCCAATTAGGGTTTTTAACCGATCTTCTACATCCAATAAGTGCGTTTGTGTCATTGGTTGAACATTTAGGTCATTTTCGTCCTCCAATAAGTGTGTTTGTGTCATTGGTTGAATATTTAGGTCATTTTCATCAACCCAAGGCTTATTCTAATCCAATTAGGGTTTTTAACCAATCTTGTGGACCCAATAAGTGCATTTTTGTCATTGGTCGAACATTTAGGTCATTTTCGTCCTCCCTAGGCCTATTCTAATCCAATTAGGGTTTTTAACCAATCTTGTGCATCCAATAAGTGATTTTGTGTCATTGGTTGAACATTTAGGTCATTTTCGTCCTCCAATAAGTGCGTTTGTGTCATTGGTTGAACATTTAGGTCATTTTCGTCCTCCCTAGGATTATTCAAATCCAATTAGGGTTTTTAACCAATCTTGTGCCTCTAATAAGTGATTTTGTGTCATTGGTTGAACATTTAGGTTATTTTCGTCCTCAATATGCTTATTCTAATCCAATTAGGGTTTTTAACCAATCTTCTGCATCCAATAAGTGCGTTTGTGTCATTGGTTGAACATTTAGGTCATTTTCGTCCTCCCTAGGATTATTCAAATCCAATTAGGGTTTTTAACCAATCTTGTGCATCCAATAAGTGATTTTGTGTCATTGGTTGAACATTTAGGTTATTTTCGTCCTCCATAGGCTTATTATAATCCAATTAGGGTTTTTAACCAATCTTCTGCATCCAATAAGTGCGTTTGTGTCATTGGTTGAACATTTTGGTCCTTTTCGTCCTCCCTAGGCTTATTCTAATCCAATTAGGGTTTTTAACCAATCTTGTGCATCCAATAAGATATTTTGTGTCATTGGTTGAACATTTAGGTCATTTTCGTCCTCAATAGGCTTATTCTAATCCAATTAGGGTTTTTAACCAATCTTCTGCATCCAATAAGTGCGTTTGTGTCATTGGTTGAACATTTAGGTCATTTTCGTCCTCCCTAGGCCTATTCTAATCCATTTACTGTTTTTAACCAATCTTGTGCATCCAATAAGTGATTTTGTGTCATTAGTTGAACATTTAGGTCATTTTTGTCCTCCATAAGCTTATTCTAATCCAATTAGGGTTTTTAACCAATCTTCTGCATCCAATAAGTGCGTTTGTGTCATTGGTTGAACATTTAGGTCATTTTCGTCCTCCCTAGGCCTATTCTAATCCAATTACTGTTTTTAACCAATCTTGTGCATCCAATAAGTGAATTTGTGTCATTGGTTGAACATTTAGGTCATTTTCGTCCTCAATAGGCTTATTCTAATCCAATTAGGGTTTTTAACCAATCTTCTGCATCCAATAAGTGCGTTTGTGTCATTGGTTGAACATTTAGAACATTTTCGTCCTCCCTAGGCCTATTCTAATCCAATTACGTTTTTTAACCAATCTTGTGCATCCAATAAGTGATTTTGTGTCTTAAGTTGAACATTTAGGTCATTTTCGTCCTCCATAAGCTTATTCTAATCCGATTAGGGTTTTTAACCAATCTTCTGCATCCAATAAGTGCGTTTGTGTCATTGGTTGAACATTTAGGTCATTTTCATCCTCCCTAGGCCTATTCTAATCCAATTAGGGTTTTTAACCAATCTTGTGCATCCAATAAGTGATTTTTTGTCATTGGTTGAACATTTAGGTCATTTTCGTCCTCAATAGGCTTATTCTAATCCAATTAGGGTTTTTAACCGATCTTCTACATCCAATAAGTGCGTTTGTGTCATTGGTTGAACATTTAGGTCATTTTCGTCCTCCAATAAGTGTGTTTGTGTCATTGGTTGAACATTTAGGTCATTTTCGTCCTCCCTAGGATTATTCAAATCCAATTAGGGTTTTTAACCAATCTTGTGCCTCTAATAAGTGATTTTGTGTCATTGGTTGAACATTTAGGTTATTTTCGTCCTCAATATGCTTATTCTAATCCAATTAGGGTTTTTAACCAATCTTCTGCATCCAATAAGTGCTTTGTGTCATTGGTTGAACATTTAGTTCATTTTCGTCCTCCCTAGGCCTATTCTAATCCAATTACGGTTTTTAACCAATCTTGTGCATCCAATAATTGATTTTGTGTCATTGGTTGAACATTTAGGTCATTTTCGTACTCCATAGGCTTATTATAATCCAATTAGGGTTTTTAACCAATCTTGTGCATCCAATAAGTGCGTTTGTGTCATTGGTTGAACTTTAGGTCATTTTCGTCCTCCCTAGGCCTATTCTAATCCAATTAGGGTTTTTAACCAATCTTGTGCATCCAATAAGTGATTTTTTGTCATTGGTTGAACATTTAGGTCATTTTCGTCCTCAATAGGCTTATTCTAATCCAATTAGGGTTTTTAACCATTTTTCTGCATCCAATAAGTGCGTTTGTGTCATTGGTTGAACATATAGAACATTTTCGTCCTCCCTAGGCCTATTCTAATCCAATTACTGTTTTTAACCAATCTTGTGCATCCAATAAGTGAATTGGTGTCATTGGTTGAACATTTAGGTCATTTTCGTCCTCCATAGGCTTATTCTAATCCAGTTAGGGTTTTTAACCAATCTTCTAGATCCAATAAGTGCGTTTGTGTCATTGGTTGAACATTTAGGTCATTTTCGTCCTCCCTAGGCCTATTCTAATCCAATTACTGTTTTTAACCAATCTTGTGCATCCAATAAGTGATTTTGTGTCATAAGTTGAACATTTAGGTCATTTTCGTCCTCCATAAGCTTATTCTAATCCGATTAGGGTTTTTAACCAATCTTCTGCATCCAATAAGTGCGTTTGTGTCATTGGTTGAACACTTAGGTCATTTTCGTCCTCCCTAGGCCTATTCTAATCCAATTACGGTTTTTAACCAATCTTGTGCATCCAATAAGTGATTTTGTGTCATTAGTTGAAAATTTAGGTGATTTTCGTCCTCCATAAGCTTATTCTAATCCAATTAGGGTTTTTAACCAATCTTCTGCATCCAATAAGTGCGTTTGTGTCATTGGTTGAACATTTAGGTCATTTTCGTCCTCCCTAGGCCTATTCTAATCCATTTACTGTTTTTAACCAATCTTGTGCATCCAATAAGTGAATTTGTGTCATTGGTTGAACATTTAGGTCATTTTCGTCCTCAATAGGCTTATTCTAATCCAGTTAGGGTTTTTAACCAATCTTCTAGATCCAATAAGTGCGTTTGTGTCATTGGTTGAACATTTAGGTCATTTTCGTCCTCCCTAGGCCTATTCTAATCCAATTACTGTTTTTAACCAATCTTGTGCATCCAATAAGTGATTTTGTGTCATAAATTGAACATTTAGGTCATTTTCGTCCTCCATAAGCTTATTCTAATTCGATTAGGGTTTTTAATCAATCTTCTGCATCCAATAAGTGCGTTTGTGTCATTGGTTGAACATTTAGGTCATTTTCGTCCTCCCTAGGCCTATTCTAATCCAATTACGGTTTTTAACCAATCTTGTGCATCCAATAAGTGATTTTGTGTCATTAGTTGAAAATTTAGGTGATTTTCGTCCTCCATAAGCTTATTCTAATCCAATTACGGTTTTTAACCAATCTTCTGCATCCAATAAGTGCGTTTGTGTCATTGGTTGAACATTTAGGTCATTTTCGTCCTCCCTAGGCCTATTCTAATCCATTTACTGTTTTTAACCAATCTTGTGCATCCAATAAGTGATTTTGTGTCATTAGTTGAACATTTAGGTCATTTTTGTCCTCCATAAGCTTATTCTAATCCAATTAGGGTTTTTAACCAATCTTCTGCATCCAATAAGTGCGTTTGTGTCATTGGTTGAACATTTAGGTCATTTTCGTCCTCCCTAGGCCTATTCTAATCCAATTACTGTTTTTAACCAATCTTGTGCATCCAATAAGTGAATTTGTGTCATTGGTTGAACATTTAGGTCATTTTCGTCCTCAATAGGCTTATTCTAATCCAATTAGGGTTTTTAACCAATCTTCTGCATCCAATAAGTGCGTTTGTGTCATTGGTTGAACATTTAGAACATTTTCGTCCTCCCTAGGCCTATTCTAATCCAATTACGTTTTTTAACCAATCTTGTGCATCCAATAAGTGATTTTGTGTCTTAAGTTGAACATTTAGGTCATTTTCGTCCTCCATAAGCTTATTCTAATCCGATTAGGGTTTTTAACCAATCTTCTGCATCCAATAAGTGCGTTTGTGTCATTGGTTGAACATTTAGGTCATTTTCATCCTCCCTAGGCCTATTCTAATCCAATTAGGGTTTTTAACCAATCTTGTGCATCCAATAAGTGATTTTTTGTCATTGGTTGAACATTTAGGTCATTTTCGTCCTCAATAGGCTTATTCTAATCCAATTAGGGTTTTTAACCGATCTTCTACATCCAATAAGTGCGTTTGTGTCATTGGTTGAACATATAGAACATTTTCGTCTTCCCTAGGCCTATTGTAATCCAGTTACGGATTTTAAACAATCTTGTGCATCCAATAAGTGATTTTGTGTCATTAGTTGAACATTTAGGTCATTTTTGTCCTCCATAAGCTTATTCTAATCCAATTAGGGTTTTTAACCAATCTTCTGCATCCAATAAGTGCGTTTGTGTCATTGGTTGAACATTTAGGTCATTTTCGTCCTCCCTAGGCCTATTCTAATCCAATTACGGTTTTTAACCAATCTTGTGCATCCAATAAGTGATTTTGTGCCATTGGTTGAACGATTAGGTCATTTTCGTCCTCCATAGGCTTATTCTAATCCAGTTAGGGTTTTTAACCAATCTTATGCTTCCAATAAGTGCGTTTGTGTCATTGGTTGAACATTTAGGTCATTTTCGTCCTCCCTAGGCTTATTCTAATCCAATTAGGGTTTTTAACCAATCTTGTGCATCCAATAAGTGATTTTGTGTCATTGGTTGAACATTTAGGTCATTTTCGTCCTCCCAAGGCTTATTCTCGTCCAATTAGGGTTTTTAACCAATCTTGTGCATCCAATAAGTGATTTTGTGTCATTGTTTGAACATTTGGGTCATTTTCTTCCTCCCAAGGCTTATTCTCCTCCAATTAGGGTTTTTAACCAATCTTGTGCATCCAATAAGTGATTTTGTGTCATTGGTTGAACATTTAGGTCATTTTCGTCCTCCCAAGGCTTATTCTCGTCCAATTAGGGTTTTTAACCAATCTTGTGCATCCAATAAGTGATTTTGTGTCATTGTTTGAACATTTAGGTCATTTTCGTCCTCCCAAAGCTTATTATCGTCCATTTAGGGTTTTTAACCAATCTTGTGCATCCAATAAGTGATTTTGTGTCATTGGTTGAACATTTAGGTCATTTTCGTCCTCCCAAGGCTTATTCTCGTCCAATTAGGGTTTTTAACCAATCTTGTGCATCCAATAAGTGATTTTGTGTCATTATTTGAACATTTAGGTCATTTTCGTTCTCCCAAGGCTTATTCTCGTCCAATTAGGGTTTTTAACCAATCTTGTGCATCCAATAAGTGATTTTGTGTCATTGGTTGAACATTTAGGTCATTTTCGTCCTCCCAAGGCTTATTCTCGTCCAATTAGGGTTTTTAACCAATCTTGTGCATCCAATAAGTGATTTTGTGTCATTGGTTGAACATTTAGGTCATTTTCGTCCTGCCAAGGCTTATTCACGTCCAATTAGGGTTTTTAACCAATCTTGTGCATCCAATAAGTACATTTGTGTCATTGATTGAACATTTAGGTCATTTTCGTCCTCCCTAGGCTTATTCTCGTCCAAAAAGGGTTTTTAACCAATCTTGTGCATCCAATAAGTGATTTTGTGTCATTGGTTGAACATTTAGGTCATTTTCGTCCTCCCAAGGCTTATTCTCGTCCAATTAGGGTTTTTAACCAATCTTGTGCATCCAATAAGTACATTTGTGTCATTGGTTGAACATTTATGTCATTTTCGTCCTCCTTAGGCTTATTCTCGTCCAATTAGGGTTTTTAACCAATCTTGTGCATCCAATAAGTGATTTTGTGCTATTGGTTGAACATTTAGGTCATTTGCGTCCTCCCAAGGCTTATTCTCGTCCAATTAGGGTTTTTAACCAATCTTTTGCATCCAATTAGTGATTTTGTGTCATTTGTTGAACATTTAGGTCATTTTCGTCCTCCCAAGGCTTATTCACGTCCAATTAGGGTTTTTAACCAATCTTGTGCATCCAATAAGTGATTTTGTGTCATTGGTTGAACATTTAGGTCATTTTCGTCCTCCCAAGGCTTATTCTCGTCCAATTAGGGTTTTTAACCAATCTTGTGCATCCAATAAGTACATTTGTGTCATTGGTTGAACATTTATGTCATTTTCGTCCTCCCAAGGCTTATTCTTGTCCAATTAGGGTTCTTAACCAATCTTGTGCATCCAATAAGTACATTTGTGTCATTGGTTGAACATTTAGGTCATTTTCGTCCTCCCAAGGCTTATTCTCGTCCAATTAGGGTTTTTAACCAATCTTGTGCATCCAATAAGTGATTTTGTGTCATTGGTTGAACATTTAGGTCATTTTCGTCCTCCCAAGGCTTATTCTCGTCCAATTAGGGTTTTTAACCAATCTTGTGCATCCAATAAGTACATTTGTGTCATTGGTTGAACATTTAGGTCATTTTCGTCCTCCCAAGGCTTATTCTCGTCCAATTAAGATTTTTAACTATTCTTGTGCATCGAATAAGTACATTTGTGTCATTGGTTGAACATTTAGGTCATTTTCATTCTCCCAAGGCTTATTCTCCTCCAACTAGGGTTTTTAACCAATCTTGTGCATCCAATAAGTGATTTTGTGTCATTGGTTGAACATTTAGGACATTTTCGTCCTCCCAAGGCTTATTCTCGTCCAATTGGGGTTTTTAACCAATCTTGTGCATCCAATAAGTGATTTTGTGTCATTGGTTGAACATTTAGGTCATTTTCGTCCTCCCAAGGCTTATTCTCGTCCAATTAGGGTTTTTAACCAATCTTGTGCATCCAATATGTGTTTTTGTGTCATTGGTTGAACATTTAGGTCATTTTCGTCCTCCCTAGGCTTATTCTCGTCCAATTAGGGTTTTTAACAAATCTTGTGCATCCAATAAGTACATTTGTGTCATTGGTTGAACATTTAGGTCATTTTCGTCCTCCCTAGGCTTATTCTCATCCAATTAGGGTTTTTAACCAATCTTGTGCATCCAATAAGTGATTTTGTGTCATTGGTTGAACATTTAGGTCATTTTCGTCCTCCATAGGCTTATTCTAATCCAATTAGGGTTTTTAACCAATCTTGTGCATCCAATAAGTGATTTTGTGTTATTGGTTGAACATTTAGGTCATTTTCGTCCTCAATAGGCTTATTCTAATCCAATTAGGGTTTTTAACCAATCTTCTGCATCCAATAAGTGCGTTTGTGTCATTGGTTGAACATTTAGGTCATTTTCGTCCTCCCTAGGCCTATTCTAATCCATTTACTGTTTTTAACCAATCTTGTGCATCCAATAAGTGAATTTGTGTCATTGGTTGAACATTTAGGTCATTTTCGTCCTCCATAGGCTTATTCTAATCCAGTTAGGGTTTTTAACCAATCTTCTAGATCCAATAAGTGCGTTTGTGTCATTGGTTGAACATTTAGGTCATTTTCGTCCTCCCTAGGCTTATTCTAATCCAATTAGGGTATTTAACCAATCTTGTGCATCCAATAAGTGATTTTGTGTCATTGGTTGAACATTTAGGTCATTTTCGTCCTCAATAGGCTTATTCTAATCCAATTAGGGTTTTTAACCAATCTTGTGCATCCAATAAGTGATTTTTTGTCATCGGTTGAACATTTAGGTCATTTTCGTCCTCAATAGGCTTATTCTAATCCAATTAGGGTTTTTAACCAATCTTCTGCATCCAATAAGTGCGTTTGTGTCATTGGTTGAACATTTAGAACATTTTCGTCCTCCCTAGGCCTATTCTAATCCAATTACGGTTTTTAACCAATCTTGTGCATCCAATAAGTGATTTTGTGTCATAAGTTGAACATTTAGGTCATTTTCGTCCTCCATAAGCTTATTCTAATCCGATTAGGGTTTTTAACCAATCTTCTGCATCCAATAAGTGCGTTTGTGTCATTGGTTGAACATTTAGGTCATTTTCGTCCTCCCTAGGCCTATTCTAATCCAATTAGGGTTTTTAACCAATCTTGTGCATCCAATAAGTGATTTTTTGTCATTGGTTGAACATTTAGGTCATTTTCGTCCTCAATAGGCTTATTCTAATCCAATTAGGGTTTTTAACCGATCTTCTACATCCAATAAGTGCGTTTGTGTCATTGGTTGAACATATAGAACATTTTCGTCTTCCCTAGGCCTATTGTAATCCAGTTACGATTTTTAACCAATCTTGTGCATCCAATAAGTGATTTTGTGTCATTAGTTGAAAATTTAGGTGATTTTCGTCCTCCATAAGCTTATTCTAATCCAATTATGGTTATTAACCAATCTTCTGCATCCAATAAGTGCGTTTGTGTCATTGGTTGAACATTTAGGTCATTTTCGTCCTCCCTAGGCCTATTCTAATCCAATTACTGTTTTTAACCAATCTTGTGCATCCAATAAGTGAATTTGTGTCATTGGTTGGACATTTAGGTCATTTTCGTCCTCAATAGGCTTATTCTAATCCAGTTAGGGTTTTTAACCAATCTTCTAGATCCAATAAGTGCGTTTGTGTCATTGGTTGAACATTTAGGTCATTTTCGTCCTCCCTAGGCCTATTCTAATCCAATTACTGTTTTTAACCAATCTTGTGCATCCAATAAGTGATTTTGTGTCATAAATTGAACATTTAGGTCATTTTCGTCCTCCATAAGCTTATTCTAATTCGATTAGGGTTTTTAATCAATCTTCTGCATCCAATAAGTGCGTTTGTGTCATTGGTTGAACATTTAGGTCATTTTCGTCCTCCCTAGGCCTATTCTAATCCAATTACGGTTTTTAACCAATCTTGTGCATCCAATAAGTGATTTTGTGTCATTAGTTGAAAATTTAGGTGATTTTCGTCCTCCATAAGCTTATTCTAATCCAATTACGGTTTTTAACCAATCTTCTGCATCCAATAAGTGCGTTTGTGTCATTGGTTGAACATTTAGGTCATTTTCGTCCTCCCTAGGCCTATTCTAATCCATTTACTGTTTTTAACCAATCTTGTGCATCCAATAAGTGATTTTGTGTCATTAGTTGAACATTTAGGTCATTTTTGTCCTCCATAAGCTTATTCTAATCCAATTAGGGTTTTTAACCAATCTTCTGCATCCAATAAGTGCGTTTGTGTCATTGGTTGAACATTTAGGTCATTTTCGTCCTCCCTAGGCCTATTCTAATCCAATTACGGTTTTTAACCAATCTTGTGCATCCAATAAGTGATTTTGTGTCATTGGTTGAACATTTAGGTCATTTTCGTCCTCAATAGGCTTATTCTAATCCAATTAGGGTTTTTAACGAATCTTATGCATCCAATAAGTGCGTTTGTGTCATTGGTTGAACATTTAGGTCATTTTCGTCCTCCCTAGGCCTATTCTAATCCAATTAGGGTTTTTAACCAATCTTGTGCATCCAATAAGTGATTTTTTGTCATTGGTTGAACATTTAGGTCATTTTCGTCCTCAATAGGCTTATTCTAATCCAATTAGGATTTTTAACCGATCTTCTACATCCAATAAGTGCGTTTGTGTCATTGGTTGAACATATAGAACATTTTCGTCTTCCCTAGGCCTATTGTAATCCAGTTACGGATTTTAAACAATCTTGTGCATCCAATAAGTGATTTTGTGTCATTAGTTGAACATTTAGGTCATTTTTGTCCTCCATAAGCTTATTCTAATCCAATTAGGGTTTTTAACCAATCTTCTGCATCCAATAAGTGCGTTTGTGTCATTGGTTGAACATTTAGGTCATTTTCGTCCTCCCTAGGCCTATTCTAATCCAATTACGGTTTTTAACCAATCTTGTGCATCCAATAAGTGATTTTGTGCCATTGGTTGAACGATTAGGTCATTTTCGTCCTCCATAGGCTTATTCTAATCCAGTTAGGGTTTTTAACCAATCTTATGCTTCCAATAAGTGCGTTTGTGTCATTGGTTGAACATTTAGGTCATTTTCGTCCTCCCTAGGCTTATTCTAATCCAATTAGGGTTTTTAACCAATCTTGTGCATCCAATAAGTGATTTTTTGTCATTGGTTGAACATTTAGGTCATTTTCGTCCTCAATAGGCTTATTCTAATCCAATTTGGGTTTTTAACCGATCTTCTACATCCAATAAGTGCGTTTGTGTCATTGGTTGAACATATAGAACATTTTCGTCTTCCCTAGGCCTATTGTAATCCAGTTACGGATTTTAAACAATCTTGTGCATCCAATAAGTGATTTTGTGTCATTAGTTGAACATTTAGGTCATTTTTGTCCTCCATAAGCTTATTCTAATCCAATTAGGGTTTTTAACCAATCTTCTGCATCCAATAAGTGCGTTTGTGTCATTGGTTGAACATTTAGGTCATTTTCGTCCTCCCTAGGCCTATTCTAATCCAATTACGGTTTTTAACCAATCTTGTGCATCCAATAAGTGATTTTGTGCCATTGGTTGAACGATTAGGTCATTTTCGTCCTCCATAGGCTTATTCTAATCCAGTTAGGGTTTTTAACCAATCTTATGCTTCCAATAAGTGCGTTTGTGTCATTGGTTGAACATTTAGGTCATTTTCGTCCTCCCTAGGCTTATTCTAATCCAATTAGGGTTTTTAACCAATCTTGTGCATCCAATAAGTGATTTTGTGTCATTGGTTGAACATTTAGGTCATTTTCGTCCTCCCTAAGCTTATTCTATTTCAATTAGGGTTTTTAACCAATCTTGTGCATCGAATATGTGATTTTGTGTCATTTTGTGTCATTGGTTGAACATTTAGGTCATTTTCGTCCTCCCTAGGCTTATTCTAATCCAATTAGGGTTTTTAACCAATCTTGTGCATCCAATAAGTGATTTTGTGTCATTGGTTGAACATTTAGGTTATTTCGTCCTCAATATGTTTATTCTAATCCAATTAGGGTTTTTAACCAATCTTCTGCATCCAATAAGTGCGTTTGTGTCATTGGTTGAACATTTAGGTCATTTTCGTCCTCCCTAGGCCTATTCTAATCCAATTACGGTTTTTAACCAATCTTGTGCATCCAATAAGTGATTTTGTGTCATTAGTTGAACATTTAGGTGATTTTCGTCCTCCATAAGCTTATTCTAATCCAATTAGGGTTTTTAACCAATCTTCTGCATCCAATAAGTGCGTTTGTGTCATTGGTTGAACATTTAGGTCATTTTCGTCCTCCCTAGGCCTATTCTAATCCATTTACTGTTTTTAACCAATCTTGTGCATCCAATAAGTGAATTTGTGTCATTGGTTGAACATTTAGGTCATTTTCGTCCTCCATAGGCTTATTCTAATCCAGTTAGGGTTTTTAACCAATCTTCTAGATCCAATAAGTGCGTTTGTGTCATTGGTTGAACATTTAGGTCATTTTCGTCCTCCCTAGGCTTATTCTAATCCAATTAGGGTATTTAACCAATCTTGTGCATCCAATAAGTGATTTTGTGTCATTGGTTGAACATTTAGGTTATTTTCCTCCTCAATATGCTTATTCTAATCCAATTAGGGTTTTTAACCAATCTTCTGCATCCAATAAGTGCGTTTGTGTCATTGGTTGAACATTTAGAACATTTTCGTCCTCCCTAGGCCTATTCTAATCCAATTACGGTTTTTAACCAATCTTGTGCAACCAATAAGTGATTTTGTGTCATTGGTTGAACATTTAGGTCATTTTCGACCTCCATAGTCTTATTCTAATCAAATTAGGGTTTTTAACCGATCTTCTACATCCAATAAGTGCGTTTGTGTCATTGGTTGAACATATAGAACATTTTCGTCCTCCCTAGGCCTATTGTAATCCAATTACGGTTTTTAACCAATCTTGTGCATCCAATAAGTGATTTTGTGTCATTAGTTGAACATTTAGGTCATTTTCGTCCTCCATAAGCTTATTCTAATCCAATTAGGGTTTTTAACCAATCTTCTGCATCCAATAAGTGCGTTTGTGTCATTGGTTGAACATTTAGAACATTTTCGTCCTCCTTAGGCCTATTCTAATCCAATTACGGTTTTTAACCAATCTTGTGCAACCAATAAGTGATTTTGTGTCATTGGTTGAACATTTAGGTCATTTTCGTCCTCCATAGGCTTATTCTAATCAAATTAGGGTTTTTAACCGATCTTCTACATCCAATAAGTGCGTTTGTGTCATTGGTTGAACATATAGAACATTTTCGTCCTCCCTAGGCCTATTGTAATCCAATTACGGTTTTTAACCAATCTTGTGCATCCAATAAGTGATTTTGTGTCATTAGTTGAACATTTAGGTCATTTTCGTCCTCCATAAGCTTATTCTAATCCAATTAGGGTTTTTAACCAATCTTCTGCATCCAATAAGTGCGTTTGTGTCGTTGGTTGAACATTTAGGTCATTTTCGTCCTCCCTAGGCCTATTCTAATCCAATTACGGTTTTTAACCAATCTTGTGCATCCAATAAGTGATTTTGTGTCATTGGTTGAACATTTAGGTCATTTTCGTCCTCAATAGGCTTATTCTAATCCAATTAGGGTTTTTAACGAATCTTATGCATCGAATAAGTGCGTTTGTGTCATTGGTTGAACATTTAGGTCATTTTCGTCCTCCCTAGGCTTATTCTAATCCAATTAGGGTTTTTAACTAATCTTGTGCATCCAATAAGTGATTTTGTGTCATTGGTTGAACATTTAGGTCATTTTCGTCCTCAATAGGCTTATTCTAATCCAATTAGGGTTTTTAACCAATCTTCTGCATCCAATAAGTGCGTTTGTGTCATTGGTTGAACATTTAGAACATTTTCGTCCTCCCTAGGCCTATTCTAATCCAATTACGTTTTTTAACCAATCTTGTGCATCCAATAAGTGATTTTGTGTCTTAAGTTGAACATTTAGGTCATTTTCGTCCTCCATAAGCTTATTCTAATCCGATTAGGGTTTTTAACCAATCTTCTGCATCCAATAAGTGCGTTTGTGTCATTGGTTGAACATTTAGGTCATTTTCATCCTCCCTAGGCCTATTCTAATCCAATTAGGGTTTTTAACCAATCTTGTGCATCCAATAAGTGATTTTTTGTCATTGGTTGAACATTTAGGTCATTTTCGTCCTCAATAGGCTTATTCTAATCCAATTAGGGTTTTTAACCGATCTTCTACATCCAATAAGTGCGTTTGTGTCATTGGTTGAACATATAGAACATTTTCGTCTTCCCTAGGCCTATTGTAATCCAGTTACGGTTTTTAACCAATCTTGTGCATCCAATAAGTGCTTTTGTGTCATTAGTTGAAAATTTAGGTGATTTTCGTCCTCCATAAGCTTATTCTAATCCAATTATGGTTTTTAACCAATCTTCTGCATCCAATAAGTGCGTTTGTGTCATTGGTTGAACATTTAGGTCATTTTCGTCCTCCCTAGGCCTATTCTAATCCAATTACTGTTTTTAACCAATCTTGTGCATCCAATAAGTGAATTTGTGTCATTGGTTGAACATTTAGGTCATTTTCGTCCTCAATAGGCTTATTCTAATCCAGTTAGGGTTTTTAACCAATCTTCTAGATCCAATAAGTGCGTTTGTGTCATTGGTTGAACATTTAGGTCATTTTCGTCCTCCCTAGGCCTATTCTAATCCAATTACTGTTTTTAACCAATCTTGTGAATCCAATAAGTGATTTTGTGTCATAAATTGAACATTTAGGTCATTTTCGTCCTCCATAAGCTTATTCTAATTCGATTAGGGTTTTTAACCAATCTTCTGCATCCAATAAGTGCGTTTGTGTCATTGGTTGAACATTTAGGTCATTTTCGTCCTCCCTAGGCCTATTCTAATCCAATTACGGTTTTTAACCAATCTTGTGCATCCAATAAGTGATTTTGTGTCATTAGTTGAAAATTTAGGTGATTTTCGTCCTCCATAAGCTTATTCTAATCCAATTACGGTTTTTAACCAATCTTCTGCATCCAATAAGTGCGTTTGTGTCATTGGTTGAACATTTAGGTCATTTTCGTCCTCCCTAGGCCTATTCTAATCCATTTACTGTTTTTAACCAATCTTGTGCATCCAATAAGTGAATTTGTGTCATTGGTTGAACATTTAGGTCATTTTCGTCCTCCATAGGCTTATTCTAATCTAGTTAGGCTTTTTAACCAATCTTCTAGATCCAATAAGTGCGTTTGTGTCATTGGTTGAACATTTAGGTCATTTTCGTCCTCCCTAGGCTTATTCTAATCCAATTAGGGTATTTAACCAATCTTGTGCATCCAATAAGTGATTTTGTGTCATTGGTTGAACATTTAGGTCATTTTCGTCCTCAATAGGCTTATTCTAATCCAATTAGGGTTTTTAACCAATCTTCTGCATCCAATAAGTGCGTTTGTGTCATTGGTTGAACATTTAGAACATTTTCGTCCTCCCTAGGCCTATTCTAATCCAATTACGGTTTTTAACCAATCTTGTGCATCCAATAAGTGATTTTGTGTCATAAGTTGAACATTTAGGTCATTTTCGTCCTCCATAAGCTTATTCTAATCCGATTAGGGTTTTTAACCAATCTTCTGCATCCAATAAGTACGTTTGTGTCATTGGTTGAACATTTAGGTCATTTTCGTCCTCCCTAGGCCTATTCTAATCCAATTACGGTTTTTAACCAATCTTGTGCATCCAATAAGTGATTTTTTGTCATTGGTTGAACATTTAGGTCATTTTCGTCCTCAATAGGCTTATTCTAATCCAATTAGGGTTTTTAACCAATCTTCTGCATCCAATAAGTGCGTTTGTGTCATTGGTTGAACATTTAGAACATTTTCGTCCTCCCTAGGCCTATTCTAATCCAATTACGGTTTTTAACCAATCTTGTGCATCCAATAAGTGATTTTGTGTCATAAGTTGAACATTTAGGTCATTTTCGTCCTCCATAAGCTTATTCTAATCCGATTAGGGTTTTTAACCAATCTTCTGCATCCAATAAGTGCGTTTGTGTCATTGGTTGAACATTTAGGTCATTTTCGTCCTCCCTAGGCCTATTCTAATCCAATTAGGGTTTTTAACCAATCTTGTGCATCCAATAAGTGATTTTTTGTCATTGGTTGAACATTTAGGTCATTTTCGTCCTCAATAGGCTTATTCTAATCCAATTAGGGTTTTTAACCGATCTTCTACATCCAATAAGTGCGTTTGTGTCATTGGTTGAACATATAGAACATTTTCGTCTTCCCTAGGCCTATTGTAATCCAGTTACGGATTTTAAACAATCTTGTGCATCCAATAAGTGATTTTGTGTCATTAGTTGAACATTTAGGTCATTTTTGTCCTCCATAAGCTTATTCTAATCCAATTAGGGTTTTTAACCAATCTTCTGCATCCAATAAGTGCGTTTGTGTCATTGGTTGAACATTTAGGTCATTTTCGTCCTCCCTAGGCCTATTCTAATCCAATTACGGTTTTTAACCAATCTTGTGCATCCAATAAGTGATTTTGTGCCATTGGTTGAACGATTAGGTCATTTTCGTCCTCCATAGGCTTATTCTAATCCAGTTAGGGTTTTTAACCAATCTTATGCTTCCAATAAGTGCGTTTGTGTCATTGGTTGAACATTTAGGTCATTTTCGTCCTCCCTAGGCTTATTCTAATCCAATTAGGGTTTTTAACCAATCTTGTGCATCCAATAAGTGATTTTTTGTCATTGGTTGAACATTTAGGTCATTTTCGTCCTCAATAGGCTTATTCTAATCCAATTTGGGTTTTTAACCGATCTTCTACATCCAATAAGTGCGTTTGTGTCATTGGTTGAACATATAGAACATTTTCGTCTTCCCTAGGCCTATTGTAATCCAGTTACGGATTTTAAACAATCTTGTGCATCCAATAAGTGATTTTGTGTCATTAGTTGAACATTTAGGTCATTTTTGTCCTCCATAAGCTTATTCTAATCCAATTAGGGTTTTTAACCAATCTTCTGCATCCAATAAGTGCGTTTGTGTCATTGGTTGAACATTTAGGTCATTTTCGTCCTCCCTAGGCCTATTCTAATCCAATTACGGTTTTTAACCAATCTTGTGCATCCAATAAGTGATTTTGTGCCATTGGTTGAACGATTAGGTCATTTTCGTCCTCCATAGGCTTATTCTAATCCAGTTAGGGTTTTTAACCAATCTTATGCTTCCAATAAGTGCGTTTGTGTCATTGGTTGAACATTTAGGTCATTTTCGTCCTCCCTAGGCTTATTCTAATCCAATTAGGGTTTTTAACCAATCTTGTGCATCCAATAAGTGATTTTGTGTCATTGGTTGAACATTTAGGTCATTGTCGTCCTCAATAGGCTTATTCTAATCCAATTAGGGTTTTTAACCAATCTTCTGCATCCAATAAGTGCGTTTGTGTCATTGGTTGAACATTTAAGTCATTTTCGTCCTCCCTAGGCCTATTCTAATCCAATTACGGTTTTTAACCAATCTTGTGCATCCAATAAGTGATTTTGTGTCATTGGTTGAACATTTAGGTCATTTTCGTCCTCCATAGGCTTATTCTAATCCAATTAGGGTTTTTAACCAATCTTCTGCAACCAATATGTGCGTTTGTGTCATTGGTTGAACATTTAGGTCCTTTTCGTCCTCCCTAGGCTTATTCTAATCCAATTAGGGTTTTTAACCAATCTAATGCATCCAATAAGTGATTTTGTGTCATTGGTTGAACATTTAGGTCATTTTCGTCCTCAATAGGCTTATTCTAATCTAATTAGGGTTTTTACCCAATCTTCTGCATCTAATAAGTGCATTTGTGTCATTGGTTGAACATTTACGTCATTTTCGTCCTCCCTAGGCCTATTCTAATCCAATTACGGTTTTTAACCAATCTTGTGCATCCAATAAGTGATTTTGTGTCATTGGTTGAACATTTAGGTCATTTTCGTCCTCCATAGGCTTATTCTAATCCAATTAGGGTTTTTAACCGATCTTCTGCATCCAATAAGTGCGTTTGTGTCATTGGTTGAACATTTAGGTCATTTTCGTCCTCCCTAGGCTTATTCTAATCCAATTAGGGTTTTTAACTAATCTTGTGCATCCAATAAGTGATTTTGTGTCATTGGTTGAACATTTAGGTCATTTTCGTCCTCAATAGGCTTATTCTAATCCAATTAGGGTTTTTAACCAATCTTCTGCATCCAATAAGTGCGTTTGTGTCATTGGTTGAACATTTAGGTCATTTTTTTCCTCCCTAGGCTTATTCTAATCCAATTACGATTTTAAACCAATCTTGTGCATCCAATAAGTTATTTTGTGTTATTGGTTGAACTTTTAGGTCATTTTCGTCCACCCAAGGCTTATTCTAATCCAATTAGGGTTTTTAACTAATCTTTTGCATCCAATAAGTGCGTTTTTGTCATTGGTTGAACATTTAGGTCATTTTCGCCCTCCCTAGGCTTATTCTAATCCAATTAGGATTTTTAACCAATCTTGTGCATCCAATAAGTGATTTTGTGTCATTGGTTGAATATTTAGGTCATTTTCGTCCTCAATAAGCTTATTCTAATCCATTTAGGGTTTTTAACCAATCTTCTGCATCCAATAAGTGCGTTTGTTTCATTGGTTGAACATTTAGGTCATTTTCGTCCTCCCTAGGCCTATTCTAATCCAATTACGGTTTTTAACCAATCTTGTGCATCCAATAAGTGATTTTGTGTCATTGGTTGAACATTTAGGTCATTTTCGTCCTCCATAGGCTTATTCTAATCCAATTAGGGTTTTTAACCAATATTCTGCATCCAATAAGTGCGTTTGTTTCATTGGTTGAACATTTAGGTCATTTTCGTCCTCCATAAGCTTATTCTAATCCAATTAGGGTTTTTAACCAATCTTCTGCATCCAATAAGTGCGTTTGTGTCATTGGTTGAACATTTAGGTCATTTTCGTCCTCCCTAGGCCTATTCTAATCCAATTAGGGTTTTTAACCAATCTTGTGCATCCAATAAGTGATTTTTTGTCATTGGTTGAACATTTAGGTCATTTTCGTCCTCAATAGGCTTATTCTAATCCAATTAGGGTTTTTAACCGATCTTCTACATCCAATAAGTGCGTTTGTGTCATTGGTTGAACATTTAGGTCATTTTCGTCTTCCAATAAGTGCGTTTGTGTCATTGGTTGAACATTTAGGTCATTTTCGTCCTCCCTAGGATTATTCAAATCCAATTAGGGTTTTTAACCAATCTTGTGCCTCTAATAAGTGATTTTGTGTCATTGGTTGAACATTTAGGTTATTTTCGTCCTCAATATGCTTATTCTAATCCAATTAGGGTTTTTAACCAATCTTCTGCATCCAATAAGTGCGTTTGTGTCGTTGGTTGAACATTTAGTTCATTTTCGTCCTCCCTAGGCCTATTCTAATCCAATTACGGTTTTTAACCAATCTTGTGCATCCAATAAGTGATTTTGTGTCATTGGTTGAACATTTAGGTCATTTTCGTCCTCCATAGGCTTATTATAATCCAATTAGGGTTTTTAACCAATCTTGTGCATCCAATAAGTGCGTTTGTGTCATTGGTTGAACATTTAGGTCATTTTCGTCCTCCCTAGGCTTATTCTAATCCAATTAGGGTATTTAACCAATCTTGTGCATCCAATAAGTGATTTTGTGTCATTGGTTGAACATTTAGGTCATTTTCGTCCTCCATAGGCTTATTCTAATCAAATTAGGGTTTTTAACCGATCTTCTACATCCAATAAGTGCGTTTGTGTCATTGGTTGAACATATAGAACATTTTCGTCCTCCCTAGGCCTATTGTAATCCAATTACGGTTTTTAACCAATCTTGTGCATCCAATAAGTGATTTTGTGTCATTAGTTGAACATTTAGGTCATTTTCGTCCTCCATAAGCTTATTCTAATCCAA
The DNA here is from genome assembly GCA_037974735.1 of Cicer chorassanicum. Taxonomy (NCBI): domain Eukaryota; kingdom Viridiplantae; phylum Streptophyta; class Magnoliopsida; order Fabales; family Fabaceae; genus Cicer; species Cicer chorassanicum. The sequence continues at coordinate 36,592,998 of JBBPBP010000001.1, forward strand.
TTAGGGTTTTTAACCAATCTTCTGCATCCAATAAGTGCGTTTGTGTCGTTGGTTGAACATTTAGGTCATTTTCGTCCTCCCTAGGCCTATTCTAATCCAATTACGGTTTTTAACCAATCTTGTGCATCCAATAAGTGATTTTGTGTCATTGGTTGAACATTTAGGTCATTTTCGTCCTCAATAGGCTTATTCTAATCCAATTAGGGTTTTTAACGAATCTTATGCATCCAATAAGTGCGTTTGTGTCATTGGTTGAACATTTAGGTCATTTTCGTCCTCCCTAGGCTTATTCTAATCCAATTAGGGTTTTTAACTAATCTTGTGCATCCAATAAGTGATTTTGTGTCATTGGTTGAACATTTAGGTCATTTTCGTCCTCAATAGGCTTATTCTAATCCAATTAGGGTTTTTAACCAATCTTCTGCATCCAATAAGTGCGTTTGTGTCATTGGTTGAACATTTAGAACATTTTCGTCCTCCCTAGGCCTATTCTAATCCAATTACGTTTTTTAACCAATCTTGTGCATCCAATAAGTGATTTTGTGTCTTAAGTTGAACATTTAGGTCATTTTCGTCCTCCATAAGCTTATTCTAATCCGATTAGGGTTTTTAACCAATCTTCTGCATCCAATAAGTGCGTTTGTGTCATTGGTTGAACATTTAGGTCATTTTCATCCTCCCTAGGCCTATTCTAATCCAATTAGGGTTTTTAACCAATCTTGTGCATCCAATAAGTGATTTTTTGTCATTGGTTGAACATTTAGGTCATTTTCGTCCTCAATAGGCTTATTCTAATCCAATTAGGGTTTTTAACCGATCTTCTACATCCAATAAGTGCGTTTGTGTCATTGGTTGAACATATAGAACATTTTCGTCTTCCGTAGGCCTATTGTAATCCAGTTACGGATTTTAAACAATCTTGTGCATCCAATAAGTGATTTTGTGTCATTAGTTGAACATTTAGGTCATTTTTGTCCTCCATAAGCTTATTCTAATCCAATTAGGGTTTTTAACCAATCTTCTGCATCCAATAAGTGCGTTTGTGTCATTGGTTGAACATTTAGGTCATTTTCGTCCTCCCTAGGCCTATTCTAATCCAATTACGGTTTTTAACCAATCTTGTGCATCCAATAAGTGATTTTGTGCCATTGGTTGAACGATTAGGTCATTTTCGTCCTCCATAGGCTTATTCTAATCTAGTTAGGGTTTTTAACCAATCTTATGCTTCCAATAAGTGCGTTTGTGTCATTGGTTGAACATTTAGGTCATTTTCGTCCTCCCTAGGCTTATTCTAATCCAATTAGGGTTTTTAACCAATCTTGTGCATCCAATAAGTGATTTTGTGTCATTGGTTGAACATTTAGGTCATTTTCGTCCTCAATAGGCTTATTCTAATCCAATTAGGGGTTTTAACCAATCTTCTGCATCCAATTAGTGCATTTGTGTCATTGGTTGAATATTTAGGTCATTTTCGTCCTCAATATGCCTATTCTAATCAAATTACAGTTTTTAACCAATCTTGCGCATCCAATAAGTGATTTTGTGTCATTGGTTGAATATTTAGGTCATTTTCGTCCTCCATAGGCTTACTCTAATCCAATTAGGGTTTTTAACCAATCTTCTGCATCCAATAAGTGCGTTTGTGTCATTGGTTGAACATTTAGGTCATTTTCGTCCTCAATATGCTTCTTCTAATCCAAGTAGGATTTTTAACAAATCTTCTGCATCCAATTAGTGCGTTTGTGTCATTGGTTGAACATTTAGGTCATTTTCGTCCTCCCTAGGCCTATTTTAGTCCAATTACGTTTTTTAACCAATCTTGTGTATCCAATAAGTGATTTTGTGTCATTGGTTGTACATTTAGGTCATTTTCGTCGTCCATAGGCTTATTCTAATCCAATTAGGGTTTTTAACCAATCTTCTGCATCCAATAAGTGCGTTTGTGTCATTGGTTGAACATTTAGGTCATTTTCGTCCTCCCTAGGCCTATTCTAATCCAATTACGGTTTTTAACCAATCTTGTGCATCCAATAAGTGATTTTGTGTCATTGGTTGAACATTTAGGTCATTTTCGTCCTCAATAGGCTTATTCTAATCCAATTAGGGTTTTTAACGAATCTTATGCATCCAATAAGTGCGTTTGTGTCATTGGTTGAACATTTAGGTCATTTTCGTCCTCCCTAGGCCTATTCTAATCCAATTAGGGTTTTTAACCAATCTTGTGCATCCAATAAGTGATTTTTTGTCATTGGTTGAACATTTAGGTCATTTTCGTCCTCAATAGGCTTATTCTAATCCAATTAGGATTTTTAACCGATCTTCTACATCCAATAAGTGCGTTTGTGTCATTGGTTGAACATATAGAACATTTTCGTCTTCCCTAGGCCTATTGTAATCCAGTTACGGATTTTAAACAATCTTGTGCATCCAATAAGTGATTTTGTGTCATTAGTTGAACATTTAGGTCATTTTTGTCCTCCATAAGCTTATTCTAATCCAATTAGGGTTTTTAACCAATCTTCTGCATCCAATAAGTGCGTTTGTGTCATTGGTTGAACATTTAGGTCATTTTCGTCCTCCCTAGGCCTATTCTAATCCAATTACGGTTTTTAACCAATCTTGTGCATCCAATAAGTGATTTTGTGCCATTGGTTGAACGATTAGGTCATTTTCGTCCTCCATAGGCTTATTCTAATCCAGTTAGGGTTTTTAACCAATCTTATGCTTCCAATAAGTGCGTTTGTGTCATTGGTTGAACATTTAGGTCATTTTCGTCCTCCCTAGGCTTATTCTAATCCAATTAGGGTTTTTAACCAATCTTGTGCATCCAATAAGTGATTTTTTGTCATTGGTTGAACATTTAGGTCATTTTCGTCCTCAATAGGCTTATTCTAATCCAATTAGGGTTTTTAACCAATCTTCTGCATCCAATAAGTGCGTTTGTGTCATTGGTTGAACATTTAGAACAATTTCGTCCTCCCTATGCCTATTCTAATCCAATTACGATTTTTAACCAATCTTGTGCATCCAATAAGTGATTTTGTGTCATTCGTTGAACATTTAGGTAATTTTCGTCCTCCATAAGCTTATTCTAATCCAATTAGGGTTTTTAACCAATCTTCTTCATCCAATAAGTGCGTTTGTGTCATTGGTTGAACATTTACTTCATTTTCGTCCTCCCTAGGATTATTCTAATCCAATTAGGGTTTTTAACCAATCTTGTGCATCCAATAAGTGATTTTGTGTCATTGGTTGAACATTTAGGTCATTTTCGTCCTCAATAGGCTTATTCTAATCCAATTAGGGTTTTTAACCAATCTTGTGCATCCAATAAGTGATTTTGTGTCATTGGTTGAACATTTAGGTCATTTTCGTCCTTAATAGGCTTATTCTAATCCAATTAGGGTTTTTAACCAATCTTGTGCATCCAATAAGTGTGTTTGTGTCATTGGTTGAACATTTAGAACATTTTCGTCCTCCCTAGGCCTATTCTAATCCAATTACGGTTTTTAACCAATCTTGTGCATCCAATAAGTGATTTTGTGTCATTGGTTGAACATTTAGGTCATTTTCGTCCTCAATAGGCTTATTCTAATCCAATTAGGGTTTTTAACGAATCTTATGCATCGAATAAGTGCGTTTGTGTCATTGGTTGAACATTTAGGTCATTTTCGTCCTCCCTAGGCTTATTCTAATCCAATTAGGGTTTTTAACTAATCTTGTGCATCCAATAAGTGATTTTGTGTCATTGGTTGAACATTTAGGTCATTTTCGTCCTCAATAGGCTTATTCTAATCCAATTAGGGTTTTTAACCAATCTTCTGCATCCAATAAGTGCGTTTGTGTCATTGGTTGAACATTTAGAACATTTTCGTCCTCCCTAGGCCTATTCTAATCCAATTACGGTTTTTAACCAATCTTGTGCATCCAATAAGTGATTTTGTGTCATTAGTTGAACATTTAGGTCATTTTCGTCCTCCATAAGCTTATTCTAATCCAATTAGGGTTTTTAACCAATCTTCTGCATCCAACAAGTGTGTTTGTGTCATTGGTTGAACATTTAGGTCATTTTCGTCCTCCCTAGGCCTATTCTAATCCAATTAGGGTTTTTAACCAATCTTGTGCATCCACTGCAACATTTTTGTCCTACTGGAACGCATGAAAACCGTTGCTTAACGTAAAAAAACCGTTGCCGTAATCTACAAGAACGGTTTTCTGTCCGTGGGGAAACGAGGCGTTGGCTTTGCCTTACGCAACGGTTTTTTTAGAAACAACAACACTTTTAAAAAACCGTACTAGTAGATACCTCTAAGAGAACGGTTTTTCAAATTGACAACAACAACGGTTTTATGATGTTGCCAAATTAAAACCGTTCTTGTAGGTTCCTTTTTTCAATTAAGTTACGGCCACACTTTAAAACCGTTGCAAAAGCTTTTTTTTAAAAATAAATTATTTTTGTAAAATACAATAATTTAAGATATTTAGTAAAATATTATTATTGTAATACCATAATAAATTTAAAAATATAATAATTGCGATAATACAAAATTATTGTAATATACTATAATAAATTTAAAATATAACAATTGCAATAGTATAAAATTTTGTAATACTATATATATATATATATATAGTTAATGTTCATTGTCATATTTATGATACGTCTATGTTAACAATGTGTGATGCAAACAAACAAAATATCATTCATACGATATATATTCGCAGTGATTCAATTTCTCTAATTTAAATTCTAGAGATAAGGAGACAATCAAAATAACAAAAAAAATCCTTATCTATAAAAAAAAATACACAAAAAACTTAAGTATCAACATCTATCTCTTCATCTTGTGCTTCGAAATGTTGAAATTCTTCATTTGTATCACCATCATTCATCTACAAA
>JBBPBP010000001.1:36600420-36634732 GCA_037974735.1 Cicer chorassanicum
AAAAAAATACACAAAAAACTTAAGTATCAACATCTATCTCTTCATCTTGTGCTTCGAAATGTTGAAATTCTTCATTTGTATCACCATCATTCATCTACAAAATAAAAATAATATATTCAGTAAGTAAAATCATGAGTAAATGATAAAATGTTAAAATCTATAAATGTGATTATAAAGTCAAACCAAGACACATGTATGTGAGAGCAATACATGTAGCAATTTATAAAAGTAATATAGTTCTAACAGTACCTATTTCTAACAGTAAATAAAGTTAAATGTATAATATCATTATAGTTCTAACAGTACAATTTCTAATAGTAATATAGTTCTAACAACACTATAAATATAATTCTAACAATAATGTTTCTAACCGTAATATAGTTCAGTCTTACTTCATTATTATTAGGAGCATGTCTTGATGTAGAAGAACGTAGAGTACTATTAGCATCAGCTGGAGTTGATAAAAAAGCTGCTAAAGCCTCTATATTCAATCCTGCAGTGTTTGGGTTCAACATTGTCTTAAGAATAAGCTGAAATTTTCCTTCCATTGCTTCCATTTCCTTACGTTGTTTCTCCTCTATCTCTTGTCTCTTATCATTAAACTGTTTTATCTCCTCAGCGTGTTCTCTTTTAAGTTTTGCAATTTCTTCATTTCTTCTCAAGAGAGTTGGTGTTGAAGTTCTTCCGTGACAACGAAATCTCCCAGGTTTTTCTTTGCCACACACACTCTGAAAGGCTTCTGAAGATGATTGTCCATCTTTTTCAATCAAGTCTTGAAGCTTTATCTAGCATAAATAATAATATTAAATGAATAATTGTATACATAAATAATAGTAAATAAATTACACATTATGTTAAACTTACAATTGCAAGATTAGTTTCTTGATCCAACTCCTTTCCTTTATTACTTTGTCGAGTAGCTATAAACATTTCAGCTTGAGTGGGAGGCTCTTTATCTTCATTACTTTGACACTAAACCAAGAAAAAAAAACAATATGAGAATTTTATTTAAGTAACATAATTAAATATTCACTTGCAATGTTTGAAAAAAGAATACCATTTTTTCCCTTTTAACTGCAAAGCCTTTATTCCCCATTCGGTGCCTGTATTTCAGCTGAGCTATATTTTTGGCATTTTGATGACTGATTTCCTACATTCATTCACAATATTTTTTTTATAAAATTACAAATGTGTGACAACAACTATATATAACAAGTAATTATATCTTACTTGACTGTGGTCTTCTTTCCAATATTCCAATAAGTTCTTAAAGTCTTCTTCTGGTACCTCATGAGGACGATTTTTTAACCGCTCGCGCGTGGTTTTGTACTTACTAAAATGCTCCTTTTTAAGAAAACATTTGTATCTTCTCCAAGCATCATTTAAAATAGCAAATACAACTTTCCTTCCTTTCTCTGGAATTTTGTATTTTTGCTGCAAAAATAAAAGAAACATATTAGGATCTATATTTATAAAAGTATGCTAGCCCATACATTCAAATTAAAAAGTAAGTACATTTAGATAATCCCACACAGGATCTATATTTAGATCCTTCCAACTCCTAATCAAAGCCTTCCAATTATTGAAAGTGAGAGGACACAAATTTGAACTTCTTGCGATTGTCCCCAAAAAACTACTAAGTTCAGAAACTATCTTTTCATCAGGCCCAATCGGTTGTCCTTCTTCGTTCAAGATGATCTCTTGCCTATCTATGAATTCTCGTGAATGAATTTTCCGACATATAGTCTTTCCTCGTTTTTTTATTAATCCTGACAATAAACCACATAATAGTAATTAAAAAAGTAAAAAAAGTTGCAAATTTTTATATCCAATATATACTCAACAAAAACATATATACCATTGGTTCCCTCACTTTCCTCACTTTCATAGTTGATACCCTCCTCCATTTCATTTTCTTCTATATCTTCATCTCCTGAATCCTCTACTCCATGTTGTTCCTTATTCTTATTGAGATATTTGGCAAGTGACATAGCTGGACATTTTGGAATAGTTTTTTTCTTCTTATAGGCTTGTTGATGTACCGTGGATCCTTGAACTTGATTTCCCATGGTAGAGCTAACTTGCCTCTTAAGACTACTATTGTTTTGATGGAGTCCTTTGTTTTTCTCCTCAATTTTCTTAGAGACTTTTGATTCCGTTGGAACTTGAACTTTAGGAGCCATTGTAGAGTTCAGTTGCTTCTTAAGATTACTATTCTGACAAATTTTTTTATTTTTGTCACCAATTTTCTCCGAGACTTGTGATTCTATTGTACCTTCAAGACAAGGAGCCTTTGTAGACCAAAGCTGTCTCTTTATGCTATTATTTTGACCAACCCCTTTGTTCTTGTCAACAATTTTCTTAGATGGTTCAATAATTGGTTGGATTGCAACTACCTTTTGGTTTGGCTTTTTATGTTGTGTTTGAATTGACTTCCCAGCTTCAAATGATTGCTTCGATTTGTCTACCTTTTGATTGCTTTCTTTTACAGATTTAACAGTTTCTAACATGACTCTATATTGCCGCATTAAGTCATTGCTGGACTTAGCTTGAATATCAAGCCGAAAACCATTCCCTCTGTTCATTTTCCTGCAATCAAACAGAAGAAATAACATCCAGAGGTATTAAAAACCATGCAGTCCAAATAACAGGCAATCCTAAAATAGCAGTCCTAAAACAACAGTCCTATAACAATGCTCCTAAAACAGCAGTCCTAAAAAATAACAGGCAATCTTAAAACAGTACACCAGAAGTATTAACAACCAGTCCAAATAACAGGCAGTCCAAATAAGTAACATGTAGTCCTAAAATACCAGTCCTAAAACAGCAGTCCTAAAACATGCAGTCCTAAAATACAAGTCCTACAAAAGCAGTCCTAAAACATCAGTCCTAAAACATCAGTCCTAAAACAGCAGTCCTACAAAAGCAGTCCTAATAACAGGTAGTCCTAAAACAGTACACCAGAAGTATTAATAACCAGTCCAAATAACAAGCAGTCCAAATAACAGGCAGTCCTAAAATAGCAGTCTTAAAACAGCAGTCCTATAACAATACTCCTAAAACAGCAGTCCTACAAAAGCAGTCCTAATAACAGGCAGTCCTAAAACAATACACCAGAAGCAGTCCTAAAGCAGTTCAAATCTTAACTAGCAGTCCTAAAAACAACAGTCCAAATAAGTAACAATCAGTCCAAATCTTAACAAGCAGTCCTAAAAACAGCAGTCCAAATAAGTAACAAGCAGTCCTAATCTAAATATAGCAGTCCAAATCTTAACAAGCAGTCCAAATAAGTAACAAGCAAACCTAAATATAGTAGTCCAAATAATTGTAACAAGGACAATATGAAGTGTCAAAAGACATTCATTATAAGTAAATAAACAGAAGTTCAAATAATTGTAACAATCAGTCCAAAAAACATTCATTATAAGTAAATAAAAATTAATGAATAATAAACTAGTTCAAAAAAGTCTCTTCAAAACTAGAATCGTCATCAGATTCTTTTTCAGATGACCCACGTAAAGAATTAACAATAATCGTTGGTGGAATATCATTCCTAACAAATGCAACTTCACGAGTCTCATCACTTGCAGCTAGATTAACTGGATGGTCAGACGGATCACATTGATACGGTTGTTGGCCATTTGAATTTGATTGTTCGTTCATGTTAAAAAAATCCCTAGGAACAGACTTCATAACATAATGTCTATTTGGATTAGAAGGATCTTGAATGTAGAAGCATTGGTGGACTTGAGATGCCAATACAAAAGGATCGTCCATGTAACATCTCTTGTTAAAGTAAACATAAGTCAAGCCATATTTGTCTTCTTCAACTTCAAACCAATCACATCTAAATAACACAAACTTCAACGTACCATAATAATCTACCTCAACTATTTCAGTAATTGATCCATAGTAAGTTATTGATTGTATTATTGGATTTTCATCTTTGGTACTTGCAAAACTTTCAGTTACCGCCATCAGTGTCACACCACTATTTTGTGTTTTACGTCTAGCATCACGGTGTTTTGTATGAAACCTGTATCCATTAATTACATAGCCAGAAAAATGTCTTGCAATTTTATTTGGTCCTCTTGATAGCTTCTTAAGTTTGTCAGATACATCGCTTAACAAGGCACGCTTCTTAAACCATTCGACAAAATCTAACCCTTGACTTTTTGCTTTGCTCCACCTCTTTCTTTTATTCACATTTACATCTTCATTTTCATGCTCACTACAAAATAAAAGTACATTGTTATAGTAATTGTAAAACAATTCTTTAATGCATTAAAAACCTACAAATACAAGTCTATTTATTTACCTTATAAAACATTGGACATCGTCACAATTGAATAAAATGTAACGATGGGCTTGACTCCTAGACTTGCAATCCAAATAAATTCCTTCACCTTTTTTCTTTCCCCCAATAGGATGACCAAGATCACATGTATCACCATTCCTTGTCATTCTACTAAACCTTGTCTCCACACCACTATGCAAGTATCGCGAACAAAATGTCAAGCACTCTTCAACCAAGTAACCCTCAGCAATAGAATCCTCAGGACGACTTTTATTACGAACATAACTCTTCAACTTTCCTAGATATCTTTCTGTAAAGTACATCCACCGAAATTGAACAGGCCCTCCCAATCTTACCTCATTCACCAAATGTATTGGCAAATGAACCATTATATCAAAGAAACTCGGGGGGAAAATTGTCTCCAATTGGCAAAGTGTTTCTACAATCTCAGCTTGCAAAATATCCAAATCAGCCACCTCAATCACCTTCTGACATAAACATCGAAAAAAGGAACAAAGACGAACTAAAGGGTGAGCAACCTGGTTAGACATTGCACTTCTCACAGCTACTTGAAGCAAGTAATGCAACATGAAATGTGCATCATGACTCTTATATCCACTAACTTTTCTTTCAGCAAGTTGATCACATTTTGAAATGTTTGAAGCACATCCATCAGGTATTTTTGCTTTTTTGAGTACAGAACAAAAAGTAGTCTTTTCCTTTGCAGTCATGGAAAAACATGCTTTTGCAAGCACTATCTTTTTACCTTCATCTACCTCTTTAGGGTGAAGTTTCTTTCTAATACCCATGTCTTGTAAATCTAAACGCGCTTTTTCATGATCTTTTGTCTTTCTTGGGATATCCAACAAAGTTCCAATTATATTATCAAATATGTTTTTCTCTATGTGCATTACATCAAGATTATGGGGTAAAATATTGTGCTTCCAATATGGAAACTCAAAAAAAATAGATTTTTTCTTCCATGGACCATCATTACATTTCTTTTGCATCTTACCAAATGCATTGTTAAAGCCTTCTAACAAATCCAAGATAGCTTCCCCTTTTAACAATTCCGGTGGTGGCCTATTTTCCGTCCTCCCATTGAAATCCCTTGCATTTGATCTATATTTATGATCCATAGGCAAAAAAGCACGATGACCCATATAACACATCTTTCGACTATGCTTCAAATAGGTTGAATCAGTGTTATAATTACAACAAGGACATGCAAATTTCCCTTTTGTACTCCACCCACTTAACATAGCATACCCAGGAAAGTCACTAATAGTCCACAAGAGAGTTGCTCGCATTTGGAATGTTTGCTTTAGTGATGCATCATATGTTTCTACTCCCAAATCCCATAACACCTTTAACTCTTCAATCAACGGTTGAAGGTACACATCAATATTATTCCCGGGAGATTGTGGTCCAGGTATTAATAAAGACAACATAGAATATTCAGCCTTCATGCAACACCAAGGTGGAAAGTTATATGGTATTAATAACACAGGCCAAGTACTATGAGACACATTCATGGTTCTAAAGGGATTAAATCCGTCGCTGGACAATCCAAGTCTTATATTACGCGAGTCTAAAGCAAAGTCTCGATGACATTTATCAAATTCTTTCCATGCTTCTCCATTTGAAGGATGCCTCAACTTCCCATCTTTCGAACGCTCTTCTTCATGCCACCTTAATGAGCTAGCCGTCTTTGAACACATAAACAACCTTTGAAGTCTAGGAATCAAGGGAAAATGTCTTAATATTTTAGCTGAAACTTTATAAGATTCATAATTTTTTCCAACTTGATGGTTTCCTTCGGCAATTTCCTTCCAGCGTGGAGCACCGCAAACATGGCAAGATGTGTTATTCTCGTAATTTTTCCAATAAATCATGCAATCATTAGGGCAAGCATCGATCTTTTTATAATCGAGCCCTAAGTCCCTTATCATGCCTTTAGTTTTATTGAACGTATCAGGGATGTTCAATGAAGGCATAGCTTCTTTCAACAATTCTAAGAGAGCATTAAATGATTCATTGCTCCAACCATACAAACACTTCAATAAATATAGGCGAATTGTGAACGACAATTTTGAGAAGTTCTTGCAACCCAAATATAACTCTTGTTTGGCTTCTTCGACTAGATTGTAAAACTTTTTTGCATCTTCGTTGAGGGCTTCATTAAGTTCACATTCTTCTTGTATAACATCTCTAAATCTTTCAAAAAGTAGTTCATCAATTTGATCCTCTTCGTTATTCACATGATCATCATTAAGATCATTGGGTTTTTCTCTCTCTTCACCATGACGAACCCAAAAATCATATCCTTTTTGAAATCCTTTTGCTATTAAATGATTTCGTACTACCTTCCTTGTGAACCAATTGGTGTTGTAACATTCAGCACATGGACACGAAATCTCTTTTCCGCGAGGTTTTCCTTTGGTGTATGCATAATCTAGGAAAAAATCGACACCGTTTTGATACTTTTTACTCTCTCTAGCTAATATTGTCCACTCCTTGTCAATCGAGTTTATGAGGAGACTACCATATATGACAAATAATTTCAAAGGGATGTTAGTACGTCCTCGATCAAAATCTAGATACCCTCCTAATTTGATTTTTTTTCTTAAAACATGACATAGATTGAGTAACTTTTTATTATATTACTATTAGTATGGTGTTCGATAACAATATTATATCATCATGTGTGAATATAGAAAAAAAACAACAATATAAAAATTGTAGTTCAAGGAGGGTATATATTATTATATCATCATGAGCGAAATTGTATTGTAGTTCGAGGAGGGTATATAATATACCTTTCAAATCACGTTCCAAGCAAAGCACCTTAGAGATCAATAGTTAATTTCAATCTTGACTAGATGATTCTATCAAAGTCTCTATAAAACTCAATCTGAAAAAAATAAATAAAAGGAAAGCAAAAATTGATCAAAAGGAATCAGAATGTAATTAAGGGAATCAGAATGCTGGAAAGTAAAGATATTAGAATGCTGCCATGTGCCTATTAGTGCTGCGAAGGAAATTAGAATGTAATTAATTTCAGAATAAATGTCATGCCTATTACTACTGCATAACTTAATCTACAGTATAAGAGCTGGTTTTGCCGAATTTTAAAAAAGTGGTTTAATCCAGTTCCAAAAACAGAAAAAGAAAAAAAAAGAGTTGTGTGTAAATTACTAATGCCTCAAAATAGTGCAAAAACCAGAATAACTTGGATAAGATGAACAAATTTCAAAGATTAAAACCAACAAACAGTTCGAACTCAATGGTTACAAAGATTTCGAAGGTACACTACATAATCATTAATCATATTTATTTACTTCTCATAATTAATCACTTGCATGAGCTTAATTTAGTTCTTCTATAATTTAGTTCTATTGAATCTGTTGCGTTACATAAGCTAACATACGTGATGATTGCTTGGCGGTGATTGTGAAATTGCAGTCTAGGGATTATTCTAACCGTAACTTGCTGGCAGTTCCAGTTGGTATTAAACAAAAGCATAATGTCGATGTCATGGTGCAAAAGGTACTTTCTTGTTATGACTGTTAGGTTATAAAGTTACTTGTATCATCAACATTGTTTATCTAATTTCGTTTATTTCAGTTTCTTCGAGAAAATTTTACAATTATTTTATTCCATTATGATGGGAATGTGGATGGATGGTTGAGTCTTGACTGGAGTAGCAAGGCTATACACATTGTTGCTCAGAATCAGACAAAGTGGTAAGTATTAGACTGATCACTGATGTCTAGTTTTATTTCTAATTATATGTATGTGTATACATACGAACTTATATATGTATTAGATGGTTTATTTTCTAAGCTTAGATATTGATTTCAATATTTCTTGGTTTTTCGTCAGGTGGTTTTCCAAAAGATTTTTGCATCCGGATATAGTTTCTATTTATGATTATATATTTCTCTGGGATGAGGATTTAGGTGTGGAGCATTTTTCTCCGTCAAGGTATGAATAATGCTTTTGTTTCTCTGCCTCTGCTGGTGTATTTTTTTTAATATTATTTGTATAAGAAAGAATCAATATAACCTCGTGCTTTTGCAGATACGTTAAAATTGTGAAGGAAGAAGGTTTGGAGATATCGCAACCAGCTCTTGACCCAAATTCAACAGAGATACATCATAGAATTACAATTAGGGCTAGAAACAAGCAAGTTCACAGGTGATATATCATCAGAGACTATACGTATGCACTTAGACACAAGAAATTAGTAGATGGTATTTCTTCAGCCATAAACACAAGAAATATCCAACAGGAACAAGAACAAACAGAGCAACTACAGCAGGGTTTTGGAAAGCAACAGGAAGAGACAAAGCAATATAATCAACCATATGAGAACAACAAATGCTCTATGCCATAATAATATTTTAGAACCAATACAACATCATCATCACATGCAACAACAACAACAAGGATTACTATATGCTCGATTTTAACTAAAATCAATTAAACAAGATCAATTCATTCGATTGAGAGTTAAAATAAACATATCCTAAAACAGAACATTGAACAAAACATATCCTAAAACATTGAGTCAATTCAATCAGCGATTGCGGAACCAAACATATCCTAAAACATAGAGGAAAATTTAATTGTAGATGGAGAGTTGAACGTTGAACATACAGTGAGTGAAAGAGAAGGGTCAATAGAAGAACCACCAGGAACTGTAAGTGGAATGCTCAAATCAAAATCTTTCTGATCAACTACAGATGCAAACTCAGCTAGATTCAAGGAACCTGTTCCAACCACAGGAATCTTTGTCTTTGGCTTGTGATTCAAACCCTGAAAAAAAGAACCAATTCAAATAAAATTCAGAAATAAAAATAAATAAATAGATTAGAAGAATCTAGAAAGGGATTGAGAGGTGTCGTTACGGCGTTACGGCGAGAGGAAGAAGTTGCGAAAGGGGGCTGGGTTTCGCGAGAGGTGTCGTGAGAGGGGGCTGTTTCGCGAGAAGGGCTTTTTCGCAAGATGGGGAAGAAGGATGGGTTTCACGAGAGGGTCTGTTTCGCGCGATGGGGTTTCACGAGAGGGGCTGTTTGCGATGGGGAAGAAGCAGGATGGGTTTCACGATAGGGAGGGAAGAGTGGAAATGGTTTCTTGAAAAATACGTTCAGTGAGAGGGAAAATGAAATATTTGGGAATTTTAGAGAACAATTTTTTATTTCAACTAAGAGAACGGTTACTAAATGTTGCGTAAAAGTATTAATAAACAACGAGAACGGTTTTTATGTGTTGTCATAGAAATAATAAAATTTAATACTCTACTGCAACGAAATATAAAAACCGTTGTCTATTTAACTCTACGAGAACGGTTTTTTTTCCATAGAAAATTAGGCGTTCCCGTAGCACCAAAATGTTGTAGTGATCCAATAAGTGATTTTTTGTCATTGGTTGAACATTTAGGTCATTTTCGTCCTCCATAAGCTTATTCTAATCCAATTAGGGTTTTTAACCGATCTTCTGCATCCAATAAGTGCGTTTGTGTCATTGGTTGAACATTTAGAACATTTCGTTCTCCCTAGGCCTATTCTAATCCAATTACGGTTTTTAACCAATCTTGTGCATCCAATAAGTGATTTTGTGTCATTAGTTGAACATTTAGGTCATTTTTCGTCCTCCATAAGCTTATTCTAATCCAATTAGGGTTTTTAACCAATCTTCTGCATCCAATAAGTGCGTTTGTGTCATTGGTTGAACATTTAGGTCATTTTCGTCCTCCCTAGGCCTATTCTAATCCAATTCGGGTTTTAACCAATCTTGTGCATCCAATAAGTGATTTTTTGTCATTGGTTGAACATTTAGGTCATTTTCGTCCTCAATAGGCTTATTCTAATCCAATTAGGGTTTTTAACCAATCTTCTGCATCCAATAAGTGCGTTTGTGTCATTGGTTGAACATTTAGGTTATTTTCGTCCTCCCTAGGCCTATTCTAATCCAATTACGGTTTTTAACCAATCTTGTGCATCCAATAAGTGATTTTGTGTCATTGGTTGAACATTTAGGTCATTTTCGTCCTCCCTAGGCTTATTCTAATCCAATTACGGTTTTTAACCAATCGTCTGCATCCAATAAGTGCGTTTGTGTCATTGGTTGAACATTTAGGTCATTTTCGTCCTCCCTAGGCTTATTCTAATCCAATTAGGGTTTTTAACCAATCTTGTGCATCCAATAAGTGATTTTGTGTCATTGGTTGAACATTTAGGTCATTTTCGTCCTCAATAGGCTTATTCTAATCCAATTAGGGTTTTTAACCAATCTTGTGCATCCAATAAGTGTGTTTGTGTCATTGGTTGAACATTTAGAACATTTTCGTCCTCCCTAGGCCTATTCTAATCCAATTACGGTTTTTAACCAATCTTGTGCATCCAATAAGTGATTTTGTGTCATTGGTTGAACATTTAGGTTATTTTCTTCCTCAATATGCTTATTCTAATCCAAATAGGGTTTTTAACCAATCTTCTGCATCCAATAAGTGTGTTTGTGTCATTGGTTGAACATTTAGGTCATTTTCGTCCTCCCTAGGATTATTCAAATCCATTTAGGGTTTTTAACCAATCTTGTGCCTCTAATAAGTGATTTTGGTGTCATTGGTTGAACATTTAGGTTATTTTCGTCCTCAATATGCTTATTCTAATCCAATTAGGGTTTTTAACCAATCTTCTGCATCCAATAAGTGCGTTTGTGTCATTGGTTGAACATTTAGGTCATTTTCGTCCTCCCTAGGCCTATTCTAATCCAATTAGGGTTTTTAACCAATCTTGTGCATCCAATAAGTGATTTTGTGTCATTGGTTGAAAATTTAGGTCATTTTCGTCCTCCATAGGCTTATTCTAATTCCAATTAGGGTTTTTAACCAATCTTCTGCATCCAATAAGTGCGTTTGTGTCATTGGTTGAACATTTAGGTCATTTTCGTCCTCCCTAGGCTTATTCTAATCCAATTAGGGTTTTTAACCAATCTTGTACATCCAATAAGTTATTTTGTGTCATTGGTTGAACATTTAGGTCATTTTCGTCCTCAATAGGCTTATTCTAATCCAATTAGGGTTTTTAACCAATCTTCTGCATCCAATAAGTGCGTTTGTGTCATTGGTTGAACATTTAGGTCATTTTCGTCCTCCCTAGGCCTATTCTAATCCAAATATGGTTTTTAACCAATCTTGTGCATCCAATAAGTGATTTTGTGTCATTGGTTGAACATTTAGGTCATTTTCGTCCTCCATAGGCTTATTATAATCCAATTAGGGTTTTTAACCAATCTTCTGCATCCAATAAGTGCGTTTGTGTCATTGGTTGAACATTTAGGTCATTTTCGTCCTCCCTAGGCCTATTCTAATCCAATTAGGGTTTTTAACCAATCTTGTGCATCCAATAAGTGATTTTGTGTCATTGGTTGAACATTTAGGTCATTTTCGTCCTACATAGGCTTATTCTAATCCAATTAGGGTTTTTAACCAACCTTCTGCATCCAATAAGTGCGTTTTTGTCATTGGTTGAACATTTAGAACATTTTCGTCCTCCCTAGGCCTATTCTAATCCAATTACGGTTTTTAACCAATCTTGTGCATTCAATAAGTGATTTTGTGTCATTAGTTGAACATTTAGGTCATTTTCGTCCTCCATAAGCTTATTCTAATCCAATTAGGGTTTTTAACCAATCTTCTGCATCCAATAAGTGCGTTTGTGTCATTGGTTGAACATTTAGGTCATTTTCGTCCTCCCTAGGCCTATTCTAATCCAATTACGGTTTTTAACCAATCTTGTGCATCCAATAAGTGATTTTGTGTCATTGGTTGAACATTTAGGTCATTTTCGTCCTCAATAGGCTTATTCTAATCCAATTAGGGTTTTTAACGAATCTTATGCATCCAATAAGTGCGTTTGTGTCATTGGTTGAACATTTAGGTCATTTTCGTCCTCCCTAGGCCTATTCTAATCCAATTAGGGTTTTTAACCAATCTTGTGCATCCAATAAGTGATTTTGTGTCATTGGTTGAACATTTAGGTCATTTTCGTCCTCCCTAGGCTTATTCTAATCCAATTAGGGTTTTTAACCAATCTTGGGCATCCAATAAGTGATTTTGTGTCATTAGTTGAACATTTAGGTCATTTTCGTCCTCCCTAGGCTTATTCTAATCCAATTAGGGTTTTTAACCAATCTTGTGCATCCAATAAGTGATTTTGTGTCATTGGTTGAACATTTAGGTCATTTTCGTCCTCAATAGGCTTATTCTAATCCAATTAGGGTTTTAAACCAATCTTCTGCATCCAATAAGTGCGTTTGTGTCATTGGTTGAACATTTAGAACATTTTTGTCCTCTCTAGGCCTATTCTAATCCAATTACGGTTTTTAACAAACCTTGTTTATCCAATAAGTGATTTTGTGTCATTAGTTGAACATTTAGGTCATTTTCGTCCTCCATAAGCTTATTCTAATCCAATTAGGGTTTTTAACCAATCTTCTGCATCCAATAAGTGCGTTTGTGTCATTGGTTGAACATTTAGGTCATTTTCATCCTCCCTAGGCCTATTCTAATCCAATTACGGTTTTTAACCAATCTTGTGCATCCAATAAGTGATTTTGTGTCATTGGTTGAACATTTAGGTCATTTTCGTCCTCCATAGGCTTATTCTAATCCAATTAGGGTTTTTAGCCAATCTTCTGCATCCAATAAGTGCGTTTGTGTCATTGGTTGAACATTTAGGTCATTTTCGTCCTCCCTAGGCTTATTCTAATCCAATTAGGGTTTTTAACCAATCTTGTGCATCCAATAAGTGATTTTGTGTCATTGGTTAAACATTTAGGTTATTTTCGTCCTCAATATGCTTATTCTAATCCAATTAGGGTTTTTAACCAATCTTCTGCATCCAATAAGTGCGTTTGTGTCATTGGTTGAACATTTAGGTCATTGTCGTCCTCCCTAGGCCTATTCTAATCCAATTACGGTTTTTAACCAATCTTGTGCATCCAATAAGTGATTTTGTGTCATTGGTTGAACATTTAGGTCATTTTCGTCCTCCATAGGCTTATTCTAATCCAATTAGGGTTTTTAACCAATCTTCTGCATCCAATAAGTGCGTTTGTGTCATTGGTTGAACATTTAGGTCATTTCCTTCCTCCCTAGGCTTATTCTAATCCAATTAGGGTTTTTAACCAATCTTGTGCATCCAATAAGTGATTTTGTGTCATTAGTTGAACATTTAGGTCATTTTTGTCCTCCCTAGGCTTATTCTAATCCAATTAGGGTTTTTAACCAATCTTGTGCATCCAATAAGTGATTTTGTGTCATTGGTTGAACATTTAGGTCATTTTCGTCCTCAATAGGCTTATTCTAATCCAATTAGGGTTTTTAACCAATCTTGTGCATCCAATAAGTGTGTTTGTGTCATTGGTTGAACATTTAGAACATTTTCGTCCTCCCTAGGCCTATTCTAATCCAATTACGGTTTTTATCCAATCTTGTGCATCCAATAAGTGATTTTGTGTCATTGGTTGAACATTTAGGTTATTTTCTTCCTCAATATGCTTATTCTAATCCAATTAGGGTTTTTAACCAATCTTGTGCATCCAATAAGTGATTTTTTGTCATTGGTTGAACATTTAGGTCATTTTCGTCCTCAATAGGCTTATTCTAATCCAATTAGGGTTTTTAACCAATCTTCTGCATCCAATAAGTGCGTTTGTGTCATTGGTTGAACATTTAGAACAATTTCGTCCTCCCTATGCCTATTCTAATCCAATTACGATTTTTAACCAATCTTGTGCATCCAATAAGTGATTTTGTGTCATTCGTTGAACATTTAGGTAATTTTCGTCCTCCATAAGCTTATTCTAATCCAATTAGGGTTTTTAACCAATCTTCTTCATCCAATAAGTGCGTTTGTGTCATTGGTTGAACATTTACTTCATTTTCGTCCTCCCTAGGATTATTCTAATCCAATTAGGGTTTTTAACCAATCTTGTGCATCCAATAAGTGATTTTGTGTCATTGGTTGAACATTTAGGTCATTTTCGTCCTCAATAGGCTTATTCTAATCCAATTAGGGTTTTTAACCAATCTTGTGCATCCAATAAGTGATTTTGTGTCATTGGTTGAACATTTAGGTCATTTTCGTCCTTAATAGGCTTATTCTAATCCAATTAGGGTTTTTAACCAATCTTGTGCATCCAATAAGTGTGTTTGTGTCATTGGTTGAACATTTAGAACATTTTCGTCCTCCCTAGGCCTATTCTAATCCAATTACGGTTTTTAACCAATCTTGTGCATCCAATAAGTGATTTTGTGTCATTGGTTGAACATTTAGGTCATTTTCGTCCTCAATAGGCTTATTCTAATCCAATTAGGGTTTTTAACCAATCTTCTGCATCCAATAAGTGCGTTTGTATCATTGGTTTAACATTTAGAACATTTTCGTCCTCCCTAGGCCTATTCTAATCCAATTACGGTTTTTAACCAATCTTGTGCATCCAATAAGTGATTTTTTGTCATTAGTTGAACATTTAGGTCATTTTCCTCCTCCATAAGCTTATTCTAATCCAATTAGGGTTTTTAACCAATCTTCTTCGTCCGATAAGTGCGTTTGTGTCATTGGTTGAACATTTAGGTCATTTTCATCCTCCCTATACTTATTCTAAGCCAATTAGGGTTTTTAACCAATCTTGTGCATCCAATAAGTGATTTTGTGTCATTGGTTGAACATTTAGGTCATTTTCGTCCTCAATAGGCTTATTCTAATCCAATTAGGGTTTTTAACCAATCTTCTGCATCCAATAAGTGCGTTTGTGTCATTGGTTGAACATTTAGGTCATTTTCGTCCTCCCTAAGCCTATTCTAATCCAATTACGGTTTTTAACTAATCTTGTGCTTCCAATAAGTGATTTTGTGTCTTTGGTTAAACATTTAAGTCATTTTCGTCCTCCCTATGCCTATTCTAATCTAATTACGGTTTTAACCAATCATGTGCATCCAATAAGTGATTTTCTGTCATCGGTTGAACATTTAGGTCCTTTTCATCCACCCAAGGCTTATTCTAATCCAATTAGGGTTTTTAACCAATCTTGTGAATCCAATAAGTGATTTTGTGTCATTGGTTGAATATTTAGGTCATTTTCGTCCTCCCAATGTTTATTCTAATCCATTTAGAGGTTCTAGCCAATCTTATGCATCCAATAAGTGCGTTTGTCTCATTGGTTGAACATTTAGGTCATTTTCGTCCTCCTTAGACTTATTCTAATCATATTAGTGTTTTTAACCAATTTTGTGTATGCAATAAGAGATTTTGTGTCATTGGTTGAACATTTAGGTCATTTTCGTCAACCCAAGGCTTATTCGAATCCAATTAGGGTTTTTAACCAATCTTGTGGATCCAATAAGTGCATTTTGTTCATTGGTTGAACATTTAGGTCATTTTCGTCCTCCTTAGGCTTATTCTAATCCAATTACAGTTTTTAACCAATCTTGTGCATCCAATAAGTGATTTTGTGTCATTGGTTGAACATTTAGGTCATTTTCGTCCTCCATAGGCTTATTCTAATCCAATTAGGGTTTTTAACCAATCTTCTGCATCCAATAAGTGCGTTTGTGTCATTGGTTGAACATTTAGGTCATTTTCGTCCTCCCTAGGCTTATTCAAATCCAATTAGGGTTTTTAACCAATCTTGTGCATCCAATAAGTGATTTTGTGTCATTGGTTGAACATTTAGGTTATTTTCGTCCTCAATATGCTTATTCTAATCCAATTAGGGGTTTTAACCAATCTTCTGCATCCAATAAGTGCGTTTGTGTCATTGGTTGAACATTTAGGTCATTGTCGTCCTCCCTAGGCCTATTCTAATCCAATTACGGTTTTTAACCAATCTTGTGCATCCAATAAGTGATTTTGTGTCATTGGTTGAACATTTAGGTCATTTTCGTCCTCAATAGGCTTATTCTAATCCAATTAGGGTTTTTAACCAATCTTCTGCATCCAATAAGTGCGTTTGTATCATTGGTTTAACATTTAGAACATTTTCGTCCTCCCTAGGCCTATTCTAATCCAATTACGGTTTTTAACCAATCTTGTGCATCCAATAAGTGATTTTTTGTCATTAGTTGAACATTTAGGTCATTTTCCTCCTCCATAAGCTTATTCTAATCCAATTAGGGTTTTTAACCAATCTTCTTCGTCCGATAAGTGCGTTTGTGTCATTGGTTGAACATTTAGGTCATTTTCATCCTCCCTATACTTATTCTAAGCCAATTAGGGTTTTTAACCAATCTTGTGCATCCAATAAGTGATTTTGTGTCATTGGTTGAACATTTAGGTCATTTTCGTCCTCAATAGGCTTATTCTAATCCAATTAGGGTTTTTAACCAATCTTCTGCATCCAATAAGTGCGTTTGTGTCATTGGTTGAACATTTAGGTCATTTTCGTCCTCCCTAGGCCTATTCTAATCCAATTAGGGTTTTTAACCAATCTTGTGCATCCAATAAGTGATTTTGTGTCATTGGTTGAACATTTAGGTCATTTTCGTCCTCAATAGGGTTATTCTAATCCAATTAGGGTTTTTAACCAATCTTCTGCATCCAATAAGTGCGTTTGTGTCATTGGTTGAACATTTAGGTCATTTTCGTCCTCCTTAGGATTATTCAAATCCATGTACGGTTTTAAACCAATCTTGTGCATCCAATAATTGATTTTGTGTCATTGGTTGAACATTTAGGTCATTTTTGTCGTCAATAGGCTTATTCTAATCCAATTAGGGTTTTTAACCAATCTTCTGCATCCAATAAGTGCGTTTGTGTCATTGGTTGAACATTTAGGTCATTTTCGTCCTTCCTAGGCCTATTCTAATCCAATTACGGTTTTTAACCAATGTTGTGCTTCCAATAAGTGATTTTTGTGTCATTGGTTGAATATTTAGGTCATTTTTGTCCTCCCTAGGCTTATTCAAATCTAATTAGGGTTTTTAACCAATCTTATGCATCCAATAAGTGCGTTTGTGTCATTGGTTGAACATTTAGGTCATTTTCGTCCTCCTTAGGATTATTCAAATCCAAGTACGGTTTTTAACCAATCTTGTGCATCCAATAAGTGATTTTGTGTCATTGGTTGAACATTTAGGTCATTTTCGTCCTCAATAGGCTTATTCTAATCCAATTAGGGTTTTTAACCAATCTTTTGCATCCAATAAGTGCGTTTGTGTCATTGGTTGAACATTTAGGTCATTTTCGTCCTTCCTAGGCATATTCTAATCCAATTACGGTTTTTAACCAATGTTGTGCTTCCAATAAGAGATTTTGTGTCATTGGTTGAACATTTAGGTCATTTTCGTCAACCCAAGGCTTATTCGAATCCAATTAGGGTTTTTAACCAATCTTGTGGATCCAATAAGTGCATTTTGTTCATTGGTTGAACATTTAGGTCATTTTCGTCCTCCTTAGGCTTATTCTAATCCAATTAGGGTTTTTAACCAATCTTCTGCATCCAATAAGTGCGTTTGTGTCATTGGTTGAACATTTAGGTCATTTTCGTCCTCCCTAGGCCTATTCTAATCCAATTAGGGTTTTTAACCAATCTTGTGCATCCAATAAGTGATTTTGTGTCATTGGTTGAACATTTAGGTCATTTTCGTTCTCAATAGGGTTATTCTAATCCAATTAGGGTTTTTAACCAATCTTCTGCATCCAATAAGTGCGTTTGTGTCATTGGTTGAACATTTAGGTCATTTTCGTCCTCCCTACGCCTATTCTAATCCAATTATAGTTTTTAACTAATCTTGTGCTTCCAATAAGTGATTTTTTGTCATTGGTTGAACATGTAGGTCATTTTCGTCCACCCAAGGCTTATTCTAATCCAGTTAGGATTATTAGCCAATCTTGTGCATCCAATAAGTGATTTTTGTGTCATTGGTAGAATATTTAGGTCATTTTTTTCCTCCCTAGGCTTATTCAAATCTAATTAGGGTTTTTAACCAATCTTATGCATCCAATAAGTACGTTTGTGTCATTGGTTGAACATTTAGGTCATTTTCGTCCTCCCTAGGATTATTCAAATCCAGTTAGGGTTTTTAACGAATCTTGTGCATCCAATAAGTGATTTTGTGTCATCGGTTGAACATTTCGGTCATTTTCGTCCTCAATAGGTTTATTCTAATCCAATTAGGGTTTTTAACCAATATTCTTCATCCAATAAGTGCGTTTGTGTCATTGAATGAGCATTTAGGTCATTTTCGTCCTCCCAAGGCCTATTCTAATCCAATTAGGGTTTTTAACCAATCTTGTGCATCCAATAAGTGATTTTGTGTCATTGGTTGAACATTTAGGTCATTTTCGTCCTCAATAGGGTTATTCTAATCCAATTAGGGTTTTTAACCAATCTTCTGCATCCAATACGTGCGTTTGTGTCATTGGTTGAACATTTAGGTCATTTTCGTCCTCCCTAGGCCTATTCTAATCCAATTACGGTTTTTAACTAATCTTGTGCTTCCAATAAGTGATTTTGTGTCATTGGTTGAACATTTAGGTCATTTTCCTCCACCCAAGGCTTATTCTAATCCAATTAGGGTTTTTAGTCAATCTTGTGCATCCAATAAGTGATTTTTGTGCCATTGGTTGAATATTTAGGTCATTTTTGTCAACCCTAGGCTTATTGAAATCTAATTAAGGTTTTTAACCAATCGTATGCATCCAATAAGTGCGTTTGTGTCATTGGTTGAACATTTAGGTCATTTTCGTCCTCCCTAGGATTATTCAAATCCAAGTACGGTTTTTAACCAATCTTGTGCATCCAATAAGTGATTTTGTGTCATTGGTTGAACATTTAGGTCATTTTCGTCCTCAATAGGCTTATTCTAATCCAATTAGGGTTTTTAACCAATCTTCTGCATCCAATAAATGCGTTTGTGTGATTGGTTGAACATTTAGGTCATTTTCGTCCTCCCTAGGCCTATTCTAATCCAATTACGGTTTTTAACCAATCTTGTGCATCCAATAAGTGATTTTGTGTCATTGGTTGAACATTTAGGTCATTTTCGTCCTCAATAGGCTTATTCTAATCCAATTAGGGTTTTTAACCGATCTTCTACATCCAATAAGTGCGTTTGTGTCATTGGTTGAACATATAGAACATTTTCGTCCTCCCTAGGCCTATTGTAATCCAATTACGGTTTTTAACCAATCTTGTGCATCCAATAAGTGATTTTGTGTCATTAGTTGAACATTTAGGTCATTTTCGTCCTCCATAAGCTTATTCTAATCCAATTAAGGTTTTTAACCAATCTTCTGCATCCAATAAGTGCGTTTGTGTCATTGGTTGAACATTTAGGTCATTTTCGTCCTCCCTAGGCCTATTCTAATCCAATTAGGGTTTTTAACCAATCTTGTGCATCCAATAAGTGATTTTGTGTCATTGGTTGAACATTTAGGTCATTTTCGTCCTCCCTAGGCTTATTCTAATCCAATTAGGGTTTTTAACCAATCTTGGGCATCCAATAAGTGATTTTGTGTCATTAGTTGAACATTTAGGTCATTTTCGTCCTCCCTAGGCTTATTCTAATCCAATTAGGGTTTTTAACCAATCTTGTGCATCCAATAAGTGATTTTGTGTCATTGGTTGAACATTTAGGTCATTTTCGTCCTCAATAGGCTTATTCTAATCCAATTAGGGTTTTTAACCAATCTTCTGCATCCAATAAGTGCGTTTGTGTCATTGGTTGAACATTTAGGTCATTGTCGTCCTCCCTAGGCCTATTCTAATCCAATTACGGTTTTTAACCAATCTTGTGCATCCAATAAGTGATTTTGTGTCATTGGTTGAACATTTAGGTCATTTTCGTCCTCCATAGGCTTATTCTAATCCAATTAGGGTTTTTAACCAATCTTCTGCATCCAATAAGTGTGTTTGTGTCATTGGTTGAACATTTAGGTTATTTTCGTCCTCCCTAGGATTATTCAAATCCAATTAGGGTTTTTAACCAATCTTGTGCATCCAATAAGTGATTTTGTGTCATTGGTTAAACATTTAGGTTATTTTCGTCCTCAATATGCTTATTCTAATCCAATTAGGGTTTTTAACCAATCTTCTGCATCCAATAAGTGCGTTTGTGTCATTGGTTGAACATTTAGGTCATTTTCGTCTTCCCTAGGCCTATTCTAATCCAATTACGGTTTTTAACCAATCTTGTGCATCCAATAAGTGATTTTGTGTCATTGGTTGAACATTTAGGTCATTTTCGTCCTCCATAGGCTTATTCTAATCCAATTAGGGTTTTTAACCAATCTTGTGCATCCAATAAGTGCGTTTGTGTTATTGGTTGAACATTTAGGTCATTTTCGTCCTCCCTAGGCTTATTCTAATCCAATTAGGGTTTTTAACCAATCTTGTGCATCCAATAAGTGATTTTGTGTAATTGGTTGAACATTTTGGTCATTTTCGTCCTCAATATGCTTATTCTAATCCAATTAGGGTTTTTAACCAATCTTCTGCATCCAATAAGTGCGTTTGTGTCATTGGTTGAACATTTAGGTCATTTTCGTCCTTCCTAGGCCTATTCTTATCAAATTACGGTTTTTAACCAATCTTGTGCATCCAATAAGTGATTTTGTGTCATTGGTTGAACATTTAGGTCATTTTCGTCCTCCATAGGCTTATTCTAATCCAATTAGGGTTTTTAACCAATCTTCTGCATCCAATAAGTGCGTTTGTGTCATAGGTTGAACATTTAGGTCATTTTCGTCCTCCCTAGGCTTATTCTAATCCAATTAGGGTTTTTAACCAATCTTGTGCATCCAATAAGTGATTTTGTGTCATTGGTTGAACATTTAGTTTATTTTCGTCCTCAATAGGCTTATTCTAATCCAATTAGGGTTTTTAACCAAACTTCTACATCCAATAAGTGCGTTTGTGTCATTGGTTGAACATTTAGGTCGTTTTCGTCCTCTCTAGGCCTATTCTAATCCAATTACGGTTTTTAACCAATCTTGTGCATCCAATAAGTGATTTTGTGTCATTGGTTGAACATTTAGGTCATTTTCGTCCTCCATAGGCTTATTCTAATCCAATTAGGGTTTTTAACCAATCTTCTGCATCCAATAAGTGCGTTTGTGTCATTGGTTGAACATTTAGGTCATTTTTGTCCTCCCTAGGCCTATTCTAATCCAATTACGGTTTTTAACCAATCTTGTGCATCCAATAAGTGATTTTGTGTCATTGGTTGAACATTTAGGTCATTTTCGTCCTCCATAGGCTTATTCTAATCCAATTAGGGTTTTTAACCAATCTTCTGCATCCAATAATTGCGTTTGTGTCATTGGTTGAACATTTAGGTCATTGTCGTCCTCCCTAGGCCTATTCTAATCCAATTACGGTTTTTAACCAATCTTGTGCATCCAATAAGTGATTTTGTGTCATTGGTTGAACATTTAGGTCATTTTCGTCCTCCATAAGCTTATTCTAATCCAATTAGGGTTTTTAACCAATCTTCTACATCCAATAAGCGCGTTTGTGTCATTGGTTGAACATTTAGGTCATTTTCGTCCTCCCTAGGATTATTCAAATCCAATTAGGGTTTTTAACCAATCATGTGCATCCAATAAGTGATTTTGTGTCATTGGTTGAACATTTAAATATTTTCGTCGTCAATATGCTTATTCTAATCCAATTAGGGTTTTTAACCAATCTTCTGCATCTAGTAAGTGCGTTTGTGTCACTGGTTGAACATTTAGGTCATTGTCGTCCATCCTAGGCCTATTCTAATCCAATTACGGTTTTTAACCAATCTTGTGCATCCAATAAGTGATTTTGTGTCATTGGTTGAACATTTAGGTCATTTTCGTCCTCCATAGGCTTATTCTAATCCAATTAGGGTTTTTAACCAATCTTCTGCATCCAATAAGTGCGTTTGTGTCATTGGTTGAACATTTAGGTCATTGTCTTCCTCCCTAGGCCTATTCTAATCCAATTACGGTTTTTAACCAATCTTGTGCATCCAATAAGTGATTTTGTGTCATTGGTTGAACATTTAGGTCATTTTCGTCCTCCATAGGCTAATTCTAATCCAATTAGGGTTTTTAACCAATCTTTTGCATCCAATAAGTGCGTTTGTGTCATTGGTTGAACATTTAGGTCATTTTCGTCCTCCCTAGGCTTATTCTAATCCAATTTGGGTTTTTAACCAATCTTGTGCATCCAATAAGTGATTTTGTGTCATTGGTTGAACATTTAGGTCATTTTCGTCCTCCATAGGCTTATTCTAATCCAATTAGGGTTTTTAACCAATCTTCTGCATCCAATAAGTGCGTTTGTGTCATTGGTTGAACATTTAGGTCATTTTCGTCCTCCCTAGGATTATTCTAATCCAATTACGGTTTTTAACCAATCCTGTGCATCCAATAAGTGCGTTTGTGTCATTGGTTGAACATTTAGGTCATTTTCGTCCTCCATAGGCTTATTATAATCCAAATAGGGTTTTTAACCAATCTTCTGCATCCAATAAGTGCGTTTGTGTCATTGGTTGAACATTTAGGTCATTTTCGTCCTCCCTAGGCCTATTCTAATCCAATTAGGGTTTTTAACCAATCTTGTGCATCCAATAAGTGATTTTGTGTCATTGGTTGAACATTTAGGTCATTTTCGTCCTCCATAGGCTTATTCTAATCAAATTAGGGTTTTTAACCAATCTTCTGCATCCAATAAGTGCGTTTGTGTCATTGGTTGAACATTTAGGTCATTTTCGTCCTCCCTAGGATTATTCAAATCCAATTAGGGTTTTTAACCAATCTTGTGCATCCAATAAGTGATTTTGTGTCATTGGTTGAACATTTAGGTCATTTTCGTCCTCAATAGGCTTATTCTAATCCAATTAGGGTTTTTAACCAATCTTCTGCATCCAATAAGTGCGTTTGTGTCATTGGTTGAACATTTTGGTCATTTTCGTCCTCCCTAGGCCTATTCTAATCCAATTACGGTTTTTAACCAATCTTGTGCATCCAATAAGTGATTTTGTGTCATTGGTTGAACATTTAGGTCATTTTCGTCCTCCATAGGCTTATTCTAATCCAATTAGGGTTTTTAACCAATCTTCTGCATCCAATAAGTGCGTTTGTGTCATTGGTTGAACATTTAGGTCATTTCCTTCCTCCCTAGGCTTATTCTAATCCAATTAGGGTTTTTAACCAATCTTGTGCATCCAATAAGTGATTTTGTGTCATTAGTTGAACATTTAGGTCATTTTTGTCCTCCCTAGGCTTATTCTAATCCAATTAGGGTTTTTAACCAATCTTGTGCATCCAATAAGTGATTTTGTGTCATTGGTTGAACATTTAGGTCATTTTCGTCCTCAATAGGCTTATTCTAATCCAATTAGGGTTTTAAACCAATCTTCTGCATCCAATAAGTGCGTTTGTGTCATTGGTTGAACATTTAGAACATTTTTGTCCTCTCTAGGCCTATTCTAATCCAATTACGGTTTTTAACAAACCTTGTTTATCCAATAAGTGATTTTGTGTCATTAGTTGAACATTTAGGTCATTTTCGTCCTCCATAAGCTTATTCTAATCCAATTAGGGTTTTTAACCAATCTTCTGCATCCAATAAGTGCGTTTGTGTCATTGGTTGAACATTTAGGTCATTTTCATCCTCCCTAGGCCTATTCTAATCCAATTAGGGTTTTTAACCAATCTTGTGCATCCAATAAGTGATTTTTTGTCATTGGTTGAAAATTTAGGCCATTTTCGTCCTCAATAGGCTCATTCTAATCCAATTAGGGTTTTTAACCAATCTTCTGCATCCAATAAGTGCGTTTGTGTCATTGGTTGAACATTTAGAAAATTTTCGTCCTCGCTAGGCCTATTCTAATCCAATTACGTTTTTAACCAATCTTATGCATCCAGTAAGTGATTTTGTGTCATTAGGTTAACATTTAGGTCATTTTCGTCCTCCTTAATCTTATTCTAATCCAATTAGGGTTTTTAACCAATCTTCTGCATCCAATAAGCGCGTTTGTGTCATTGGTTGAAAATTTAGAACATTTTCGTCCTCCCTAGGCCTATTCTAATCCAATTACGGTTTTTAACCAATCTTGTGCATCCAATAAGTGATTTTTTGTCATTGGTTGAACATTTAGGTCATTTTCGTCCTCCATAAGCTTATTCTAATCCAATTAGGGTTTTTAACCAATCTTCTGCATCCAATAAGTGCGTTTGTGTCATTGGTTGAACATTTAGAACATTTTCGTTCTCCCTAGGCCTATTCTAATCCAATTACGGTTTTTAACCAATCTTGTGCATCCAATACGTGATTTTATGTCATTAGTTGAACATTTAGGTCATTTTTGTCCTCCATAAGCTTATTCTAATCCAATTAGGGTTTTTCACCAATCTTCTGCATCCAATAAGTGCGTTTGTGTCATTGGTTGAACATTTAGGTCATTTTCGTCCACCCTAGGCCTATTCTAATCCAATTCGGGTTTTTAACCAATCTTGTGCATCAAATAAGTGATTTTTTGTCATTGGTTGAACATTTAGGTCATTTTCGTCCTCAATAGGCTTATTCTAATCCAATTAGGGTTTTTAACCAATATTCTGCTTCCAATAAGTGCGTTTGTGTCATTGGTTGAACATTTAGAACATTTTCGTCCTCCCTAGGCCTATTCTAATCCAATTACGGTTTTTAACCAATCTTGTGCATCCTATAAGTGATTTTGTGTCATTAGTTGAACATTTAGGTCATTTTCGTCCTCCATAAGCTTATTCTAATCCAATTAGGGTTTTTAACCAATCTTCTGCATCCAATAAGTGCGTTTGTGTCATTGGTTGAACATTTAGGTCATTTTCGTCCTCCCTAGGCCTATTCTAATCCAATTAGGGTTTTTAACCAATCTTGTGCATCCTATAAGTTATTTTTTGTCATTGGTTGAACATTTAGGTCATTTTCGTCCTCCATAAGCTTATTCTAATCCAATTAGGGTTTTTAACCAATCTTGTGCATCCAATAAGTGATTTTGTGTCATTGGTTGAACATTTAGGTCATTTTCGTCCTCCCTAGGCTTATTCTAATCCAATTAGGGTTTTTAACCAATCTTGTGCATCCAATAAGTGATTTTGTGTCATTGGTTGAACATTTAGGTCATTGTCGTCCTCAATAGGCTTATTCTAATCCAATTAGGGTTTTTAACCAATCTTCTGCATCCAATAAGTGCGTTTGTGTCATTGGTTGAACATTTAAGTCATTTTCGTCCTCCCTAGGCCTATTCTAATCCAATTACGGTTTTTAACCAATCTTGTGCATCCAATAAGTGATTTTGTGTCATTGGTTGAACATTTAGGTCATTTTCGTCCTCCATAGGCTTATTCTAATCCAATTAGGGTTTTTAACCAATCTTCTGCATCCAATAAGTGCGTTTGTGTCATTGGTTGAACATTTAGGTCATTTCCTTCCTCCCTAGGCTTATTCTAATCCAATTAGGGTTTTTAACCAATCTTGTGCATCCAATAAGTGATTTTGTGTCATTAGTTGAACATTTAGGTCATTTTTGTCCTCCCTAGGCTTATTCTAATCCAATTAGGGTTTTTAACCAATCTTGTGCATCCAATAAGTGATTTTGTGTCATTGGTTGAACATTTAGGTCATTTTCGTCCTCAATAGGCTTATTCTAATCCAATTAGGGTTTTAAACCAATCTTCTGCATCCAATAAGTGCGTTTGTGTCATTGGTTGAACATTTAGAACATTTTTGTCCTCTCTAGGCCTATTCTAATCCAATTACGGTTTTTAACAAACCTTGTTTATCCAATAAGTGATTTTGTGTCATTAGTTGAACATTTAGGTCATTTTCGTCCTCCATAAGCTTATTCTAATCCAATTAGGGTTTTTAACCAATCTTCTGCATCCAATAAGTGCGTTTGTGTCATTGGTTGAACATTTAGGTCATTTTCATCCTCCCTAGGCCTATTCTAATCCAATTAGGGTTTTTAACCAATCTTGTGCATCCAATAAGTGATTTTTTGTCATTGGTTGAAAATTTAGGCCATTTTCGTCCTCAATAGGCTCATTCTAATCCAATTAGGGTTTTTAACCAATCTTCTGCATCCAATAAGTGCGTTTGTGTCATTGGTTGAACATTTAGAACATTTTCGTCCTCGCTAGGCCTATTCTAATCCAATTACGTTTTTAACCAATCTTATGCATCCAGTAAGTGATTTTGTGTCATTAGTTGAACATTTAGGTCATTTTCGTCCTCCTTAAGCTTATTCTAATCCAATTAGGGTTTTTAACCAATCTTCTGCATCCAATAAGCGCGTTTGTGTCATTGGTTGAAAATTTAGAACATTTTCGTCCTCCCTAGACC
The DNA here is from genome assembly GCA_037974735.1 of Cicer chorassanicum. Lineage (NCBI taxonomy): Eukaryota > Viridiplantae > Streptophyta > Magnoliopsida > Fabales > Fabaceae > Cicer > Cicer chorassanicum. The sequence continues at coordinate 36,627,086 of JBBPBP010000001.1, forward strand.
TATTCTAATCCAATTACGGTTTTTAACCAATCTTGTGCATCCAATAAGTGATTTTTTGTCATTGGTTGAACATTTAGGTCATTTTCGTCCTCCATAAGCTTATTCTAATCCAATTAGGGTTTTTAACCAATCTTCTGCATCCAATAAGTGCGCTTGTGTCATTGGTTGAACATTTTCGTTCTCCCTAGGCCTATTCTAATCCAATTACGGTTTTTAACCAATCTTGTGCATCCAATACGTGATTTTATGTCATTAGTTGAACATTTAGGTCATTTTTGTCCTCCATAAGCTTATTCTAATCCAATTAGGGTTTTTCACCAATCTTCTGCATCCAATAAGTGCGTTTGTGTCATTGGTTGAACATTTAGGTCATTTTCGTCCACCCTAGGCCTATTCTAATCCAATTCGGGTTTTTAACCAATCTTGTGCATCAAATAAGTGATTTTTTGTCATTGGTTGAACATTTAGGTCATTTTCGTCCTCAATAGGCTTATTCTAATCCAATTTGGGTTTTTAACCAATATTCTGCATCCAATAAGTGCGTTTGTGTCATTGGTTGAACATTTAGAACATTTTCGTCCTCCCTAGGCCTATTCTAATCCAATTACGGTTTTTAACCAATCTTGTGCGTCCTATAAGTGATTTTGTGTCATTAGTTGAACATTTAGGTCATTTTCGTCCTCCATAAGCTTATTCTAATCCAATTAGGGTTTTTAACCAATCTTCTGCATCCAATAAGTGCGTTTGTGTCATTGGTTGAACATTTAGGTCATTTTCGTCCTCCCTAGGCCTATTCTAATCCAATTAGGGTTTTTAACCAATCTTGTGCATCCTATAAGTTATTTTTTGTCATTGGTTGAACATTTAGGTCATTTTCGTCCTCCATAAGCTTATTCTAATCCAATTAGGGTTTTTAACCAATCTTGTGCATCCAATAAGTGATTTTGTGTCATTGGTTGAACATTTAGGTCATTTTCGTCCTCCCTAGGCTTATTCTAATCCAATTAGGGTTTTTAACCAATCTTGTGCATCCAATAAGTGATTTTGTGTCATTGGTTGAACATTAGGGTCATTTTCGTCCTCCTTAGGCGTATTCTAATCCAATTAGGGTTTTTAACCAATCTTGTGCATCCAATAATTGATTTTATGTCATTGGTTGAACATTAAGGTCATTTTTTGTCTTCCCTAAGCTTATTCTAATCCAATTAGGGTTTTTAACCAATCTTGTGCATCCAATAAGTGATTTTAGGTCATTAGTTGAACAATAAGGTCATTTCCGTCCTCCCTGGGCGTAGTCTAATCCAATTAGGGTTTTTAACCAATCTTGTGCATCCAATAAGTGATTTTGTGTCATTGGTTGAACATTTAGGTCATTTTCGTCCTCCCTAGGCTTATTCTAATCCAATTAGGGTTTTTAACCAATCTTGTGCATCCAATAAGTGATTTTGTTTCATTGGTTGAATATTCAGGTCATTTTCATCCTCCCTAGGCTTAATCTAATCCAATTAGGGTTTTTAACCAATCTTGTGCATCCAATAAGTGATTTTGTGTCATTGGATGAACATTTAGGTCATTTTCGTCCTCCCTAGGCTTATTCTAATCCAATTAGGGTTTTTAACCAATCTTGTGCATCCAATAAGTGATTTTGTGTCACTGGTTGAATATTTACGTCATTTTGGTCCTCCCTAGGCTTATTCTAATCCAATTAGGGTTTTTAACCAATCTTGTGCATCCAATAAGTGATTTTGTGTCATTGGTTGAACATTTAGGTCATTTTCGTCCTCCCTAGGCTTATTCTAATCCAATTAGGGTTTTTAACCAATCTTGTGCATCCAATAAGTGATTTTGTGAAATTGGTTGAATATTTAGGTCATTTTCGTCCTCCCTAGGCTTATTCTCATCCAATTAGGGTTTTTAACCAATCTTGTGCATCCAATAAGTGATTTTGTGTCATTGGTTGAACATTTAGGTCATTTTCGTCCTCCCAAGGCTTATTCTCGTCTAATTAGGGTTTTTAACCAATCTTGTGCATCCAATAAGTACATCTGTGTCATTGGTTGAACATTTAGGTCATTTTCGTCCTCCCAAGGCTTATTCTCGTCCAATTAGGGTTTTTAACCAATCTTGTGCATCCAATAAGTGATTTTGTGTCATTGGTTGAACATTTAGGTCATTTTCGTCCTCCCAAGGCTTATTCTCGTCCAATTAGGGTTTTTAACCAATCTTGTGCATCCAATAAGTGATTTTGTGTCGTTGGATGAACAATTAGGTCATTTTCGTCCTCCCAAGGCTTACTCTCGTCCAATTAGGGTTTTTAACCAATCTTGTGCATCCAATAAGTACATTTGTGTCATTGGTTGAACATTTAGGTCATTTTCGTCCTCCCAAGGCTTATTCTCGTCCAATTAGGGTTTTTAACCAATCTTGTGCATCCAATAAGTGATTTTGTGTCATTGGTTGAACATTTAGGTCATTTTCGCCCTCCTTAGGCTTATTCTCGTCCAATTAGAAATTTTAAAAAATCTTGTGCATCCAATAAGTGATTTTGTGCCATACGTTGAACATTTAGGTCATTTTCGTCCTCCCAAGTCTTATTCTCGTCCAATAGGGTTTTTAACCAATCTTGTGCATCCAATAAGTACATTTGTGTCATTGGTTGAACATTTAGGTCATTTTCGTCCTTCCAAGGCTTATTCTCGTCCAATTAGGGTTTTTAACCAATCTTGTGCATCCAATAAGTACATTTGTGTCATTGGTTGAACATTTATGTCATTTTTGTCCTCCCAAGGCTTATTCTCGTCCAATTAGGGTTTTTAACGAATCTTGTGCATCCAATAAGTACATTTGTGTCATTGGTTGAACATTTAGGTCATTTTCGTCCTCCCAAGTCTTATTCTCGTCCAATTAGGGTTTTTAACCAATCTGGTGCATCCAATAAGTACATTTGTGTCATTGATTGAACATTAAGGTCATTTTCGTCCTCCCAAGGCTTATTCTCGTCCAATTAGGGTTTTTAACCAATCTTGTGCATCCAATAAGTACATTTGTTTTATTGGTTGAACATTTAGGTCATTTTCGCCCTCCCAAGGCTTATTCTCCTCCAATTAGGGTTTTTAACCAATCTTGTGCATCCAATAAGTACATTTGTGTCATTGGTTGAACATTTAGGTCATTTTCGTCCTCCCAAGGCTTATTCTCGTCCAATTAGGGTTTTTAACCAATCTTGTGCATCCAATAAGTGATTTTGTGTCATTGGTTGAACATTTAGGTCATTTTTGTCCTCCCTAGCCTTATTCTCTTCCAATTAGGGTTTTTAACTTATCTTGTGCATCCAATAAGTGATTTTGTGTCATTGGTTGAACATTTAGGTCATTTTCGTCCTCCCTAGGCTTATTCTCGTCCAATTATGGTTTTTAACCATTCTTGTGCATCCAATAAGTGATTTTGTGCCATTGATTGAACATTTAGGTCATTTTCGTCATCCCAAGGCTAATTCTCGTCCAATAGGGTTTTTAACCAATCTTGTGCATCCAATAAGTACATTTGTGTCATTGGTTGAACATTTAGGTCATTTTCGTCCTCCCAAGGCTTATTCTCGTCCAATTAGGGTTTTTAACCAATCTTGTGCATCCAATAAGTGATTTTGTGTCATTGGTTGAACATTTAGGTCATTTTCGTCCTCCCAAGGCTTATTTATTCTCGTCCAATTAAAGTTTTTAACCAATCTTGTGCATCCAATAAGTACATTTGTGTCATTGGTTGAACATTTAGGTCATTTTCGTCCTCCCAAGGCTTATTCTCGTCCAATTAGGGTTTTTAACCAATCTTGTGCATCCAATAAGTACGTTTGTGTCATTGGTTGAACATTTAGGTCATTTTCGTCCTCCATAGGCTTATTCTCGTCCAATTAGGGTTTTTAACCAATCTTGTGCATCCAACAAGTACATTTGTGTCATTGGTTGAACATTTAGGTTATTTTCGTCCTCCGAATGCTTATTCTCGCCCAATTAGGGTTTTTCACCAATCTTGTGCATCCAATAAGTACATTTGTGTCATTGGTTGAACATTTAGGTCATTTTCGTCCTCCCAAGGCTTATTCTCGTCCAATTAGGGTTTTTAACCAATCTTGTGCATCCAATAAGTGATTTTGTGTCATTGGTTGAACATTTAGGTCATATTCGTCCTCCCTTGGCTTATTCTCGTCCAATTAGGGTTTTTAACCAATCTTGTGCATCCAATAAGTGATTTTGTGTCATTGGTTGAACATTTAGGTCATTTTCGTCCTCCCAAGGCTTATTCTCGTCCAATTAGGGTTTTTAACCAAACTTGTGCATCCATAAAGTACATTTGTGTCATTGGTTGAACATTTAGGTCATTTTCGTCCTCCCAAGGCTTATTCTCGTCCAATTAGGGTTTTTAACCAATTTTGTGCATCCAATAAGTGATTTTGTGTCATTGGTTGAACATTTAGTTCATTTTCGTCCTCCCAAGGCTTATTGTCATCCAATTAGGGTTTTTAACCAATCTTGTGCATACAATAAGTGATTTTGTGTCATTGGTTGAACATTTAGGACATTTTTGTCCTCCCTAAGCTTATGCTCGTCCAATTATGGTTTTTAACCAATCTTGTGCATCCAATAAGTACATTTGTGTCATTGGTTGAACATTTAGGTCATTTTCGTCCTCCCAAGGCTTATTCTCGTCCAATTAGGGTTTTTAACCAATCTTGTGCATCCAATAAGTGATTTTGTGTCATTGGTTGAACATTTAGATAATTTTCGTCCTCCCAAGGCTTATTCTCGTCCAATTAGGGTTTTTAATCAATCTTGTGCATCCAATAAGTACATTTGTGTCATTGGTTGAACATTTAGGTCATTTTCGTCCTCCCAAGGCTTATTCTCGTCCAATTAGGGTTTTGAACCAATCTTGTGCATCCAATAAGTGATTTTGTGTCATTGGTTGAACATTTAGGTCATTTTCATCCTCTAGGGACTTTTTCTCGTCCAATTAGGGTTTTTAACCAATCTTGTGCATCCAATAAGTACATTTGTGTCATTGGTTGAACATTTAGGTCATTTTCGTCCTCCCAAGGCTTATTCTCGTCCAATTAGGGTTTTTAACCAATCTTGTGCATCCAATAAGTGATTTTGTGTCATTGGTTAAATATTTAGGTCATTTTCGTCCTCTAGGGACTTATTCTCGTCAATTTAGGGTTTTTAACCAATCTTGTGCATCCAATAAGTGATTTTGTGTCTTTGGTTGAACATTTAGGTCATTTTCGTCCTCCCTAGGCTTATTCTCGTTCAATTGGGGATTTGAACCAATCTTGTGTATCAAATAAGTGATTTTGTGTCATTGTTTGAACATTTAGGTTATTTTCGTCCTCCCAAGGCTTATTCTCGTCCAATTAGGGTTTTTAACCAATTGTGTGCATCCAATAAGTACATTTGTGTCATTGGTTGAACATTTAGGTCATTTTCGTCCTCCCGAGGCTTATTCTCGTTCAATTAGGGTTTTGAACCAATCTTGTGCATCCAATAAGTGATTTTTTGTCATTGTTTGAACATTTAGGTTATTTTCGTACTCCCTAGGCTTATTCTCGTCCAATTAGGGTTTTTAACCAATCTTGTGCATCCAATAAGTACATTTGTGTCATTGGTTGAACATTTAGGTCATTTTCGTCCTCCCAAGGCTTATTCTCGTCTAATTAGGGTTTTTAACCAATCTTGTGCATCCAATAAGTGATTTTGTGTCATTGGTTGAACATTTAGGTCATTTTCATCCTCTAGGGACTTATTCTCGTCCAATTAGGGTTTTTAACCAATCTTGTGCATCCAATAAGTACATTTGTGTCATTGGTTTAACATTTAGGTCATTTTCGTCCTCCCAAGGCTTATTCTCATCCAATTAGGGTTTTTAACCAATCTTGTGCATCCAATAAGTGATTTTGTGTCATTGGTTGAACATTTAGGTCATTTTCGTCCTCTAGGGACTTATTCTCGTCCAATTAGGGTTTTTAACCAATCTTGTGCATCCAATAAGTGATTTTGTGTCTTTGGTTGAACATTTAGGTCATTTTCGTCCTCCCTAGGCTTATTCTCGTTCAATTAGGGATTTGAACCAATCTTGTGTATCAAATAAGTGATTTTGTGTCATTGTTTGAACATTTAGGTTATTTTCGTCCTCCCAAGGCTTATTCTCGTCCAATTAGGGTTTTTGACCAATTTTGTGCATCCAATAAGTACATTTGTGTCATTGGTTGAACATTTAGGTCATTTTCGTCCTCCCAAGGCTTATTCTCGTCCAATTAGGGTTTTGAACCAATCTTGTGCATCCAATAAGTGATTTTGTGTCATTGTTTTAAATTTAGGTTATTTTCGTCCTCCCAAGGCTTATTCTCGTCCAATTAGGGTTTTTAACCAATCTTGTGCATCCAATAAGTACATTTGTGTCATTGGTTGAACATTTAGGTCATTTTCGTCCTCCCAAGGCTTATTCTCGTCCAATTAGGGTTTTTAACCAATCTTGTGCATCCAATAAGTACATTTGTGTCATTGGTTGAACATTTAGGTTATTTTCGTCCTCCCAAGTCTTTTTCTTGTCCAGTTAGGGTTTTTAACCAATCTTGTGCATCCAATAAGTACATTTGTGTCATTGGTTGAACATTTAGGTCATTTTCGTCCTCCCAAGGCTTATTCTCGTCCAATTAGGGTTTTTAACCAATCTTGTGCATCCAATAAGTACATTTGTGTCATTGGTTGAACATTTAGGTCATTTATGTCCTCCCTAGGCTTATTCTCTTCCAATTAGGGTTTTTAACCAATCTTGTGCATCCAATAAGTGATTTTGTGTCATTGGTTGAACATTTAGGTCATTTTCGTCCTCCCTAGGCTTATTCTAATCCAATTAGGGTTTTTAACCAATCTTGTGCATCCAATAAGTGATTTTGTGTCATTGGTTGAACATTTAGGTCATTTTCGTCCTCAATAGGCTTATTCTAATCCAATTAGGGTTTTAAACCAATCTTGTGCATCCAATAAGTGATTTTTTGTCATTGGTTGAAAATTTAGGCCATTTTCGTCCTCAATAGGCTCATTCTAATCCAATTAGGGTTTTTAACCAATCTTCTGCATCCAATAAGTGCGTTTGTGTCATTGGTTGAACATTTAGAACATTTTCGTCCTCGCTAGGCCTATTCTAATCCAATTACGTTTTTAACCAATCTTATGCATCCAGTAAGTGATTTTGTGTCATTAGTTGAACATTTAGGTCATTTTCGTCCTCCTTAAGCTTATTCTAATCCAATTAGGGTTTTTAACCAATCTTCTGCATCCAATAAGCGCGTTTGTGTCATTGGTTGAAAATTTAGAACATTTTCGTCCTCCCTAGGCCTATTCTAATCCAATTACGGTTTTTAACCAATCTTGTGCATCCAATAAGTGATTTTTTGTCATTGGTTGAACATTTAGGTCATTTTCGTCCTCCATAAGCTTATTCTAATCCAATTAGGGTTTTTAACCAATCTTCTGCATCCAATAAGTGCGTTTGTGTCATTGGTTGAACATTTAGAACATTTTCGTTCTCCCTAGGCCTATTCTAATCCAATTACGGTTTTTAACCAATCTTGTGCATCCAATACGTGATTTT
>JBBPBP010000001.1:36634760-36675902 GCA_037974735.1 Cicer chorassanicum
GTCCTCCATAAGCTTATTCTAATCCAATTAGGGTTTTTCACCAATCTTCTGCATCCAATAAGTGCGTTTGTGTCATTGGTTGAAGATTTAGGTCATTTTCGTCCACCCTAGGCCTATTCTAATCCAATTCGGGTTTTTAACCAATCTTGTGCATCAAATAAGTGATTTTTTGTCATTGGTTGAACATTTAGGTCATTTTCGTCCTCAATAGGCTTATTCTAATCCAATTAGGGTTTTTAACCAATATTCTGCATCCAATAAGTGCGTTTGTGTCATTGGTTGAACATTTAGAACATTTTCGTCCTCCCTAGGCCTATTCTAATCCAATTACGGTTTTTAACCAATCTTGTGCGTCCTATAAGTGATTTTGTGTCATTAGTTGAACATTTAGGTCATTTTCGTCCTCCATAAGCTTATTCTAATCCAATTAGGGTTTTTAACCAATCTTCTGCATCCAATAAGTGCGTTTGTGTCATTGGTTGAACATTTAGGTCATTTTCGTCCTCCCTAGGCCTATTCTAATCCAATTAGGGTTTTTAACCAATCTTGTGCATCCTATAAGTTATTTTTTGTCATTGGTTGAACATTTCGGTCATTTTCGTCCTCCATAAGCTTATTCTAATCCAATTAGGGTTTTTAACCAATCTTGTGCATCCAATAAGTGATTTTGTGTCATTGGTTGAACATTTAGGTCATTTTCGTCCTCAATAGGCTTATTCTAATCCAATTAGGGTTTTTAACCAATCTTCTTCATCCAATAAGTGCGTTTGTGTCATTGGTTGAACATTTAGGTCATTTTCGTCCTCCCTAGGATTATTCAAATCCACTTAGGGTTTTTAACCAATCTTGTGCATCCAATAAGTGATTTTGTGTCATTGGTTGAACACTTAGGTTATTTTCGTCCTCAATATGCTTATTCTAATCCAATTAGGGTTGTTAACCAATCTTCTGCATCCAATAACTGCGTTTGTGTCATTGGTTGAACATTTAGGTCATTGTCGTCCTCCCTAGGCCTATTCTAATCCAATTAGGGTTTTTAACCAATCTTGTGCATCCAATAAGTGATTTTGTGTCCTTGGTTGAACATTTAGGTCGTTTTTGTCCTCAATAGGCTTATTCTAATCCAATTAGGGTTTTTAACCAATCTTCTGCATCCAATAAGTGCGTTTGTGTCATTGGTTGAACATTTTGAACATTTTCGTTCTCCCTAGGCCTATTCTAATCCAATTACGGTTTTTAACCAATCTTGTGCATCCAGTAAGTGATTTTGTGTCATTAGTTGATCATTTAGGTCATTTTTCGTCCTCCATAATCTTATTCTAATCCAATTAGGGTTTTTAACCAATCTTCTGCATCCAATAAGTGCGTTTGTGTCATTGGTTGAACATTTAGGTCATTTTCATCCTCCCTAGGCCTATTCTAATCCAATTCGGGTTTTTAACCAATCTTGTGCATCCAATAAGTGATTTTTTGTCATTGGTTGAACATTTAGGTTATTTTCGTCCTCAATAGGCTTATTCTAATCCAATTAGGGTTTTTAACCAATCTTCTGCATCCAATAAGTGCGTTTGTGTCATTGGTTTAACATTTAGAACATTCTCGTCCTCCCTAGGCCTATTCTAATCCAATTACGGTTTTTAACCAATCTTGTGCATCCAATAAGTGATTTTGTGTCATTAGTTGAACATTTAGGTCATTTTCGTCCTCCATAAGCTTATTCTAATCCAATTAGGGTTTTTAACCAATCTTCTGCATCCAATAAGTGCGTTTGTGTCATTGGTTTAACATTTAGAACATTTTCGTCCTCCCTAGGCCTATTCTAATCCAATTACGGTTTTTAACCAATCTTGTGCATCCAATAAGTGATTTTTTGTCATTAGTTGAACATTTAGGTCATTTTCCTCCTCCATAAGCTTATTCTAATCCAATTAGGGTTTTTAACCAATCTTCTTCGTCCGATAAGTGCGTTTGTGTCATTGGTTGAACATTTAGGTCATTTTCGTCCTCCCTATACTTATTCTAAGCCAATTAGGGTTTTTAACCAATCTTGTGCATCCAATAAGTGATTTTGTGTCATTGGTTGAACATTTAGGTCATTTTCGTCCTCAATAGGCTTATTCTAATCCAATTAGGGTTTTTAACCAATCTTCTGCATCCAATAAGTGCGTTTGTGTCATTGCTTGAACATTTAGCTCATTTTCGTCCTCCTTAAGCTTATTCTAATCCAATTAGGGTTTTTAACCAATCTTTTGCATCCAATAAGTGCGTTTGTGTCATTGGTTGAACATTTAGAACATTTTCGTCCTCCTTAGGCCTATTCTAATCCAATTACGGTTTTTAACCAATCTTGTGCATCCAATAAGTGATTTTTTGTCATTGGTTGAACATTTAGGTCATTTTCGTCCTCCATAAGCTTATTCTAATCCAATTAGGGTTTTTAACCAATCTTCTGCATCCAATAAGTGCGTTTGTGTCATTGGTTGAACATTTAGAACATTTTCGTTCTCCCTAGGCCTATTCTAATCCAATTACGGTTTTTAACCAATCTTGTGCATCCAATACGTGATTTTGTGTCATTAGTTGAACATTTAGGTCATTTTCGTCCTCCATAAGCTTATTCTAATCCAATTAAGGTTTTTAACCAATCTTCTGCATCCAATAAGTGCGTTTGTGTCATTGGTTGAACATTTAGGTCATTTTCGTCCTCCCTAGGCCTATTCTAATCCAATTCGGGTTTTTAACCAATCTTTTGCATCCAATAAGTGATTTTTTGTCATTGGTTGAACATTTGGGTCATTTTCGTCCTCAATAGGCTTATTCTAATCCAATTAGGGTTTTTAACCAATCTTCTGCATCCAATAAGTGCGTTTGTGTCATTGGTTGAACATTTAGGTTATTGTCGTCCTCCCTAGGCCTATTCTAATCCAATTACGGTTTTTAACCAATCTTGTGCATCCAATAAGTGATTTTGTGTCATTGGTTGAACATTTAGGTCATTTTCGTCCTCCATAGGCTTATTCTAATCCAATTAGGGTTTTTAACCAATCTTCTGCATCCAATAAGTGCGTTTGTGTCATTGGTTGAACATTTAGGTCATTTCCTTCCTCCCTAGGCTTATTCTAATCCAATTAGGGTTTTTAACCAATCTTGTGCATCCAATAAGTGATTTTGTGTCATTAGTTGAACATTTAGGTCATTTTTGTCCTCCCTAGGCTTATTCTAATCCAATTAGGGTTTTTAACCAATCTTGTGCATCCAATAAGTGATTTTGTGTCATTGGTTGAACATTTAGGTCATTTTCGTCCTCAATAGGCTTATTCTAATCCAATTAGGGTTTTAAACCAATCTTCTGCATCCAATAAGTGCGTTTGTGTCATTGGTTGAACATTTAGAACATTTTTGTCCTCTCTAGGCCTATTCTAATCCAATTACGGTTTTTAACAAACCTTGTTTATCCAATAAGTGATTTTGTGTCATTAGTTGAACATTTAGGTCATTTTCGTCCTCCATAAGCTTATTCTAATCCAATTAGGGTTTTTAACCAATCTTCTGCATCCAATAAGTGCGTTTGTGTCATTGGTTGAACATTTAGGTCATTTTCATCCTCCCTAGGCCTATTCTAATCCAATTAGGGTTTTTAACCAATCTTGTGCATCCAATAAGTGATTTTTTGTCATTGGTTGAAAATTTAGGCCATTTTCGTCCTCAATAGGCTCATTCTAATCCAATTAGGGTTTTTAACCAATCTTCTGCATCCAATAAGTGCGTTTGTGTCATTGGTTGAACATTTAGAACATTTTCGTCCTCGCTAGGCCTATTCTAATCCAATTACGTTTTTAACCAATCTTATGCATCCAGTAAGTGATTTTGTGTCATTAGTTGAACATTTAGGTCATTTTCGTCCTCCTTAAGCTTATTCTAATCCAATTAGGGTTTTTAACCAATCTTCTGCATCCAATAAGCGCGTTTGTGTCATTGGTTGAAAATTTAGAACATTTTCGTCCTCCCTAGACCTATTCTAATCCAATTACGGTTTTTAACCAATCTTGTGCATCCAATAAGTGATTTTTTGTCATTGGTTGAACATTTAGGTCATTTTCGTCCTCCATAAGCTTATTCTAATCCAATTAGGGTTTTTAACCAATCTTCTGCATCCAATAAGTGCGCTTGTGTCATTGGTTGAACATTTTCGTTCTCCCTAGGCCTATTCTAATCCAATTACGGTTTTTAACCAATCTTGTGCATCCAATACGTGATTTTATGTCATTAGTTGAACATTTAGGTCATTTTTGTCCTCCATAAGCTTATTCTAATCCAATTAGGGTTTTTCACCAATCTTCTGCATCCAATAAGTGCGTTTGTGTCATTGGTTGAACATTTAGGTCATTTTCGTCCACCCTAGGCCTATTCTAATCCAATTCGGGTTTTTAACCAATCTTGTGCATCAAATAAGTGATTTTTTGTCATTGGTTGAACATTTAGGTCATTTTCGTCCTCAATAGGCTTATTCTAATCCAATTAGGGTTTTTAACCAATATTCTGCTTCCAATAAGTGCGTTTGTGTCATTGGTTGAACATTTAGAACATTTTCGTCCTCCCTAGGCCTATTCTAATCCAATTACGGTTTTTAACCAATCTTGTGCATCCTATAAGTGATTTTGTGTCATTAGTTGAACATTTAGGTCATTTTCGTCCTCCATAAGCTTATTCTAATCCAATTAGGGTTTTTAACCAATCTTCTGCATCCAATAAGTGCGTTTGTGTCATTGGTTGAACATTTAGGTCATTTTCGTCCTCCCTAGGCCTATTCTAATCCAATTAGGGTTTTTAACCAATCTTGTGCATCCTATAAGTTATTTTTTGTCATTGGTTGAACATTTAGGTCATTTTCGTCCTCCATAAGCTTATTCTAATCCAATTAGGGTTTTTAACCAATCTTGTGCATCCAATAAGTGATTTTGTGTCATTGGTTGAACATTTAGGTCATTTTCGTCCTCCCTAGGCTTATTCTAATCCAATTAGGGTTTTTAACCAATCTTGTGCATCCAATAAGTGATTTTGTGTCATTGGTTGAACATTTAGGTCATTTTCGTCCTCAATAGGCTTATTCTAATCCAATTAGGGTTTTGAACCAATCTTCTGCATCCAATAAGTGCGTTTGTGTCATTGGTTTAACATTTAATACATTTTCGTCCTCCCTAGGCCTATTCTAATCCAATTACGGTTTTTAACCAATCTTGTGCATCCAATTAGTGATTTTGTGTCATTAGTTGAACATTTAGGTCATTTTCGTCCTCCATAAGCTTATTCTAATCCGATTAGGGTTTTTAACCAATCTTCTGCATCCAATAAGTGCGTTTGTGTCATTGGTTGAACATTTAGGTCATTTTCGTCCTCCCTAGGCCTATTCTAATCCAATTACGGTTTTTAACCAATCTTGTGCATCCAATAAGTGATTTTGTGTCATTAGTTGAAAATTTAGGTGATTTTCGTCCTCCATAAGCTTATTCTAATCCAATTAGGGTTTTTAACCAATCTTCTGCATCCAATAAGTGCGTTTGTGTCATTGGTTGAACATTTAGGTCATTTTCGTCCTCCCTAGGCCTATTCTAATCCAATTCGGGTTTTTAACCAATCTTGTGCATCCAATAAGTGATTTTTTGTCATTGGTTGAACATTTAGGTCATTTTCGTCCTCAATAGGCTTATTCTATTCCAATTAGGGTTTTTAACCAATCTTCTGCATCCAATAAGTGCGTTTGTGTCATTGGTTGAACATTTAGGTTATTGTCGTCCTCCCTAGGCCTATTCTAATCCAATTACAGTTTTTAACCAATCTTGTGCATCCAATAAGTGATTTTGTGTCATTGGTTGAACATTTAGGTCATTTTCGTCCTCCATAGGCTTATTCTAATCCAATTGGGGTTTTTAACCAATCTTCTGCATCTAATAAGTGCGTTTGTGTCATTGTTTGAACATTTAGGTCATTGTCGTCCTCCCTAGGCCTATTCTAATCCAATTACAGGTTTTTAACCAATCTTGTGCATCCAATAAGTGATTTTGTGTCATTGGTTGAACATTTAGCTCATTTTCGTCCTCCATAAGCTTATTCTAATCCAATTAGGGTTTTTAACCAATCTTCTGCATCCAATAAGTGCGTTTGTGTCATTGGTTGAACATTTAGAACATTTTCGTTCTCCCTAGGCCTATTCTAATCCAATTATGGTTTTTAACCAATCTTGTGCATCCAGTAAGTGATTTTGTGTCATTAGTTGATCATTTAGGTCATTTTTCATCCTCCATAATCTTATTCTAATCCAATTAGGGTTTTTAACCAATATTCTGCATCCAATAAGTGTGTTTGTGTCATTGGTTGAACATTTAGGTCATTTTCATCCTCCCTAGGCCTATTCTAATCCAATTCGGGTTTTTAACCAATCTTGTGCATCCAATAAGTGATTTTTTGTCATTGGTTGAACATTTAGGTCATTTTCGTCCTCAATAGGCTTATTCTAATCCAATTAGGGTTTTTAACCAATCTTCTGCATCCAATAAGTGCGTTTGTGTCATTGGTTTAACATTTAGAACATTTTCGTCCTCCCTAGGCCTATTCTAATCCAATTACGGTTTTTAACCAATCTTGTGCATCCAATAAGTGATTTTGTGTCATTAGTTGAACATTTAGGTCATTTTCGTCCTCCATAAGCTTATTCTAATCCAATTAGGGTTTTTAACCAATCTTCTTCATCCAATAAGTGCGTTTGTGTCATTGGTTGAATATTTAGGTCATTTTCGTCCTCCCTAGGCTTATTCTAAGCCAATTAGGGTTTTTAACCAATCTTCTGCATCCAATAAGTGCGTTTGTGTCATTGGTTGAACATTTAGCTCATTTTCGTCCTCCATAAGCTTATTCTAATCCAATTAGGGTTTTTAACAAATCTTCTATATCCAATAAGTGTGTTTGTGTCATTGGTTGAACATTTAGAACATTTTCGTCCTCCCTAGGCCTATTCTAATCCAATTACAGTTTTTAACCAATCTTGTGCATCCAATAAGTGATTTTTTGTCATTGGTTGAACATTTAGGTCATTTTCGTCCTCCATAAGCTTATTCTAATCCAATTAGGGTTTTTAACCAATCTTCTACATCCAATAAGTGCGTTTGTGTCATTGGTTGAACATTTAGAACATTTTCGTTCTCCCTAGGCCTATTCTAATCCAATTACGGTTTTTAACCAATCTTGTGCATCCAATAAGTGATTTTGTGTCATTAGTTGAACATTTAGGTCATTTTTCGTCCTCCATAAGCTTATTCTAATCCAATTAGGGTTTTTAACCAATCTTCTGCATCCAATAAGTGCGTTTGTTTCATTGGTTGAACATTTAGGTCATTTTCGTCCTCCCTAGGCCTATTCTAATCCAATTCGGGTTTTTAACCAATCTTGTGCATCCAATAAGTGATTTTTTGTCATTGGTTGAACATTTAGGTCATTTTCATCCTCAATAGGCTTATTCTAATCCAATTAGGGTTTTTAACCAATCTTCTGCATCCAATAAGTGCGTTTGTGTCATTGGTTGAACATTTAGGTTATTGTCGTCCTCCCTAGGCCTATTCTAATCCAATTACGGTTTTTAACCAATCTTGTGCATCCAATAAGTGATTTTGTGTCATTGGTTGAACATTTAGGTCATTTTCGTCCTCCATAGGCTTATTCTAATCCAATTAGGGTTTTTAACCAATCTTCTGCATCCAATAAGTGCGTTTGTGTCATTGGTTGAACATTTAGGTCATTTCCTTCCTCCCTAGGCTTATTCTAATCCAATTAGGGTTTTTAACCAATCTTGTGCATCCAGTAAGTGATTTTGTGTCATTAGTTGAACATTTAGGTCATTTTCGTCCTCCCTAGGCTTATTCTAATCCAATTAGGGTTTTTAACCAATCTTGTGCATCCAATAAGTGATTTTGTGTCATTGGTTGAACATTTAGGTCATTTTCGTCCTCAATAGGCTTATTCTAATCCAATTAGGGTTTTAAACCAATCTTCTGCATCCAATAAGTGCGTTTGTGTCATTGGTTGAACATTTAGAACATTTTTGTCCTCTCTAGGCCTATTCTAATCCAATTACGGTTTTTAACAAACCTTGTTTATCCAATAAGTGATTTTGTGTCATTAGTTGAACATTTAGGTCATTTTCGTCCTCCATAAGCTTATTCTAATCCAATTAGGGTTTTTAACCAATCTTCTGCATCCAATAAGTGCGTTTGTGTCATTGGTTGAACATTTAGGTCATTTTCATCCTCCCTAGGCCTATTCTAATCCAATTAGGGTTTTTAACCAATCTTGTGCATCCAATAAGTGATTTTTTGTCATTGGTTGAAAATTTAGGCCATTTTCGTCCTCAATAGGCTCATTCTAATCCAATTAGGGTTTTTAACCAATCTTCTGCATCCAATAAGTGCGTTTGTGTCATTGGTTGAACATTTAGAACATTTTCGTCCTCCCTATGCCTATTCTAATCCAATTACGATTTTTAACCAATCTTGTGCATCCAATAAGTGATTTTGTGTCATTCGTTGAACATTTAGGTAATTTTCGTCCTCCATAAGCTTATTCTAATCCAATTAGGGTTTTTAACCAATCTTCTTCATCCAATAAGTGCGTTTGTGTCATTGGTTGAACATTTACTTCATTTTCGTCCTCCCTAGGATTATTCTAATCCAATTAGGGTTTTTAACCAATCTTGTGCATCCAATAAGTGATTTTGTGTCATTGGTTGAACATTTAGGTCATTTTCGTCCTCAATAGGCTTATTCTAATCCAATTAGGGTTTTTAACCAATCTTGTGCATCCAATAAGTGTGTTTGTGTCATTGGTTGAACATTTAGAACATTTTCGTCCTCCCTAGGCCTATTCTAATCCAATTACGGTTTTTAACCAATCTTGTGCATCCAATAAGTGATTTTGTGTCATTGGTTGAACATTTAGGTCATTTTCGTCCTCAATAGGCTTATTCTAATCCAATTAGGGTTTTTAACCAATCTTCTGCATCCAATAAGTGCGTTTGTATCATTGGTTTAACATTTAGAACATTTTCGTCCTCCCTAGGCCTATTCTAATCCAATTACGGTTTTTAACCAATCTTGTGCATCCAATAAGTGATTTTTTGTCATTAGTTGAACATTTAGGTCATTTTCCTCCTCCATAAGCTTATTCTAATCCAATTAGGGTTTTTAACCAATCTTCTTCGTCCGATAAGTGCGTTTGTGTCATTGGTTGAACATTTAGGTCATTTTCATCCTCCCTATACTTATTCTAAGCCAATTAGGGTTTTTAACCAATCTTGTGCATCCAATAAGTGATTTTGTGTCATTGGTTGAACATTTAGGTCATTTTCGTCCTCAATAGGCTTATTCTAATCCAATTAGGGTTTTTAACCAATCTTCTGCATCCAATAAGTGCGTTTGTGTCATTGCTTGAACATTTAGCTCATTTTCGTCCTCCTTAAGCTTATTCTAATCCAATTAGGGTTTTTAACCAATCTTTTGCATCCAATAAGTGCGTTTGTGTCATTGGTTGAACATTTAGAACATTTTCGTCCTCCTTAGGCCTATTCTAATCCAATTACGGTTTTTAACCAATCTTGTGCATCCAATAAGTGATTTTTTGTCATTGGTTGAACATTTAGGTCATTTTCGTCCTCCATAAGCTTATTCTAATCCAATTAGGGTTTTTAACCAATCTTCTGCATCCAATAAGTGCGTTTGTGTCATTGGTTGAACATTTAGAACATTTTCGTTCTCCCTAGGCCTATTCTAATCCAATTACGGTTTTTAACCAATCTTGTGCATCCAATACGTGATTTTGTGTCATTAGTTGAACATTTAGGTCATTTTCGTCCTCCATAAGCTTATTCTAATCCAATTAAGGTTTTTAACCAATCTTCTGCATCCAATAAGTGCGTTTGTGTCATTGGTTGAACATTTAGGTCATTTTCGTCCTCCCTAGGCCTATTCTAATCCAATTCGGGTTTTTAACCAATCTTTTGCATCCAATAAGTGATTTTTTGTCATTGGTTGAACATTTGGGTCATTTTCGTCCTCAATAGGCTTATTCTAATCCAATTAGGGTTTTTAACCAATCTTCTGCATCCAATAAGTGCGTTTGTGTCATTGGTTGAACATTTAGGTTATTGTCGTCCTCCCTAGGCCTATTCTAATCCAATTACGGTTTTTAACCAATCTTGTGCATCCAATAAGTGATTTTGTGTCATTGGTTGAACATTTAGGTCATTTTCGTCCTCCATAGGCTTATTCTAATCCAATTAGGGTTTTTAACCAATCTTCTGCATCCAATAAGTGCGTTTGTGTCATTGGTTGAACATTTAGGTCATTTCCTTCCTCCCTAGGCTTATTCTAATCCAATTAGGGTTTTTAACCAATCTTGTGCATCCAATAAGTGATTTTGTGTCATTAGTTGAACATTTAGGTCATTTTCGTCCTCCCTAGGCTTATTCTAATCCAATTAGGGTTTTTAACCAATCTTGTGCATCCAATAAGTGATTTTGTGTCATTGGTTGAACATTTAGGTCATTTTCGTCCTCAATAGGCTTATTCTAATCCAATTAGGGTTTTAAACCAATCTTCTGCATCCAATAAGTGCGTTTGTGTCATTGGTTGAACATTTAGAACATTTTTGTCCTCTCTAGGCCTATTCTAATCCAATTACGGTTTTTAACAAACCTTGTTTATCCAATAAGTGATTTTGTGTCATTAGTTGAACATTTAGGTCATTTTCGTCCTCCATAAGCTTATTCTAATCCAATTAGGGTTTTTAACCAATCTTCTGCATCCAATAAGTGCGTTTGTGTCATTGGTTGAACATTTAGGTCATTTTCATCCTCCCTAGGCCTATTCTAATCCAATTAGGGTTTTTAACCAATCTTGTGCATCCAATAAGTGATTTTTTGTCATTGGTTGAAAATTTAGGCCATTTTCGTCCTCAATAGGCTCATTCTAATCCAATTAGGGTTTTTAACCAATCTTCTGCATCCAATAAGTGCGTTTGTGTCATTGGTTGAACATTTAGAACATTTTCGTCCTCGCTAGGCCTATTCTAATCCAATTACGTTTTTAACCAATCTTATGCATCCAGTAAGTGATTTTGTGTCATTAGTTGAACATTTAGGTCATTTTCGTCCTCCTTAAGCTTATTCTAATCCAATTAGGGTTTTTAACCAATCTTCTGCATCCAATAAGCGCGTTTGTGTCATTGGTTGAAAATTTAGAACATTTTCGTCCTCCCTAGGCCTATTCTAATCCAATTACGGTTTTTAACCAATCTTGTGCATCCAATAAGTGATTTTTTGTCATTGGTTGAACATTTAGGTCATTTTCGTCCTCCATAAGCTTATTCTAATCCAATTAGGGTTTTTAACCAATCTTCTGCATCCAATAAGTGCGTTTGTGTCATTGGTTGAACATTTAGAACATTTTCGTTCTCCCTAGGCCTATTCTAATCCAATTACGGTTTTTAACCAATCTTGTGCATCCAATACGTGATTTTATGTCATTAGTTGAACATTTAGGTCATTTTTGTCCTCCATAAGCTTATTCTAATCCAATTAGGGTTTTTCACCAATCTTCTGCATCCAATAAGTGCGTTTGTGTCATTGGTTGAACATTTAGGTCATTTTCGTCCACCCTAGGCCTATTCTAATCCAATTCGGGTTTTTAACCAATCTTGTGCATCAAATAAGTGATTTTTTGTCATTGGTTGAACATTTAGGTCATTTTCGTCCTCAATAGGCTTATTCTAATCCAATTAGGGTTTTTAACCAATATTCTGCTTCCAATAAGTGCGTTTGTGTCATTGGTTGAACATTTAGAACATTTTCGTCCTCCCTAGGCCTATTCTAATCCAATTACGGTTTTTAACCAATCTTGTGCATCCTATAAGTGATTTTGTGTCATTAGTTGAACATTTAGGTCATTTTCGTCCTCCATAAGCTTATTCTAATCCAATTAGGGTTTTTAACCAATCTTCTGCATCCAATAAGTGCGTTTGTGTCATTGGTTGAACATTTAGGTCATTTTCGTCCTCCCTAGGCCTATTCTAATCCAATTAGGGTTTTTAACCAATCTTGTGCATCCTATAAGTTATTTTTTGTCATTGGTTGAACATTTAGGTCATTTTCGTCCTCCATAAGCTTATTCTAATCCAATTAGGGTTTTTAACCAATCTTGTGCATCCAATAAGTGATTTTGTGTCATTGGTTGAACATTTAGGTCATTTTCGTCCTCCCTAGGCTTATTCTAATCCAATTAGGGTTTTTAACCAATCTTGTGCATCCAATAAGTGATTTTGTGTCATTGGTTGATCATTTAGGTCATTTTCGTCCTCCCTAGGCTTATTCTAATCCAATTAGGGTTTTTAACCAATCTTGTGCATCCAATAAGTGATTTTGTGTCATTGGTTGAACATTTAGGTCATTTTCGTCCTCCCTAGGCTTTTTCTAATCCAATTAGGGTTTTTAACCAATCTTGTGCATCCAATAAGTGATTTTGTGTCATTGGTTGAACATTTAGGTCATTTTCGTCCTCCCTAGGCTTATTCTAATCCAATTAGGGTTTTTAACCAATTTTGTGCATCCAATAAGTGATTTTGTGTCATTGGTTGAATATTTAGGTCATTTTCGTCCTCCCTAGGCTTATTCTCATCCAATTAGGGTTTTTTAACCAATCTTGTGCATCCAATAAGTACGTTTGTGTCATGGGTTGAACATTTAGGTCATTTCCGTCCTCCCTAGGCTTATTCTCTTCCAATTAGGGTTTTTAACCAATCTTGTGCATCCAAAAAGTGATTTTGTGTCATTGGATGAACATTTAGGTCATCTTCATCCTCCTTAGGCTTATTCTAATCCAATTAGGGTTTTTAACCAATCTTGTGCATCCAATAAGTGATTTTGTGTCATTGGTTGAACATTTAGGTCATTTTCGTCCTCCCTAGGCTTATTCTAATCCAATTAGGGTTTTTAACCAATCTTGTGCATCCAATTAGTGATTTTGTGTCATTGGTGTAACATTAAGGTCATTTCCGTCCTTCTTGGGCGTATTCTAATCCAAATAGGGTTTTTAACCAATCTTGTGCATCCAATAAGTGATTTTGTGTCATTGGTTAATCATTTAGGTCATTTTCGTCTTCCCTAGGCTTATTCTAATCCAATTAGGGTTTTTAACCAATCTTGTGCATCCAATAAGTGATTTTGTGTCATTGGTTGAACATTTAGGTCATTTTCGTCCTCCCTAGGCTTATTCTAATCCAATTAGGGTTTTGAACCAATCTTGTGCATCCACTTAGTGATTTTGTGTCATTGGTTGAACATTTAGGTCATTTTTCAACTTCCCTAGGCTTATTCTAATCCAATTAGGGTTTTTAACCAATCTTGTGTATCCAATAAGGGATTTTGTGTCATTGGTTGAACATTAAGGTCATTTTCGTCCTCCCTAGGCGTATTATAATCCAATTAGGGTTTTTAACCAATCTTGTGCATCCAATAAGTGATTTTGTGTCATTGGTTGAACATTAAGGTCATTTTCGTCATCCCTATGCGTATTTTATTCCAATTAGGGTTTTTAACCAATCTTGTGCATCCAATAAGTGATTTTGGGTCATTGGTTGAACATTTAGGTCATTTTTCAACTTCCCTATGCTTATTCTAATCCAATTAGGGTTTTTAACCAATCTTGTGTATCCAATAAGTGATTTTGTGTCATTGGTTGAAAATTAAGGTCATTTTCGTCCTCCCTAGGCGTATTCTAATCCAATTAGGGTTTTTAACCAATCTTGTGCATCCAAAAAGTGATTTTGTGTCATTAGTTGAACATTTAGGTCATTTTCGTCCTCCCTAGGCTTATTCTAATCCAATTAGGGATTTGATTCAATCTTGTGCATCCAATAAGTGATTTTCTGTCATTGGTTGAACATTTAGGTCATTTTCGTCCCCCCTAGGCTTATTCTAATCCAATTAGGGTTTTAACCCATCTTGTGCATCCAATAATTGATTTTGTGTCATTCGTTTAACACTTAGGTCATTTTCGTACTGTCTAGGCTTATTCTAATCCAATTAGGGTTTTTAACCAATCTTGTGCATCCAAAAAGTGATTTTGTGTCATTAGTTGAACATTTAGGTCATTTTCGTCCTCCCTAGGCTTATTCTAATCCAATTAGGGTTTTTAACCAATCTTGTGCATCCAATAAGTGATTTTGTGTCATTGGTTGAACATTTAGGTCATTTTCGTCCTCCCTAGGCTTATTCTAATCCAATTAGGGTTTTTAACCAATCTTGGGCATCCAATAAGTGATTTTGTGTCATTAGTTGAACATTTAGGTCATTTTCGTCCTCCCTAGGCTTATTCTAATCCAATTAGGGTTTTTAACCAATCTTGTGCATCCAATAAGTGATTTTGTGTCATTGGTTGAACATTTAGGTCATTTTCGTCCTCAATAGGCTTATTCTAATCCAATTAGGGTTTTTAACCAATCTTGTGCATCCAATAAGTGTGTTTGTGTCATTGGTTGAACATTTAGAACATTTTCGTCCTCCCTAGGCCTATTCTAATCCAATTACGGTTTTTATCCAATCTTGTGCATCCAATAAGTGATTTTGTGTCATTGGTTGAACATTTAGGTTATTTTCTTCCTCAATATGCTTATTCTAATCCAATTAGGGTTTTTAACCAATCTTGTGCATCCAATAAGTGATTTTTTGTCATTGGTTGAACATTTAGGTCATTTTCGTCCTCAATAGGCTTATTCTAATCCAATTAGGGTTTTTAACCAATCTTCTGCATCCAATAAGTGCGTTTGTGTCATTGGTTGAACATTTAGAACATTTTCGTTCTCCCTAGGCCTATTCTAATCCAATTATGGTTTTTAACCAATCTTGTGCATCCAGTAAGTGATTTTGTGTCATTAGTTGATCATTTAGGTCATTTTTCATCCTCCATAATCTTATTCTAATCCAATTAGGGTTTTTAACCAATATTCTGCATCCAATAAGTGTGTTTGTGTCATTGGTTGAACATTTAGGTCATTTTCATCCTCCCTAGGCCTATTCTAATCCAATTCGGGTTTTTAACCAATCTTGTGCATCCAATAAGTGATTTTTTGTCATTGGTTGAACATTTAGGTCATTTTCGTCCTCAATAGGCTTATTCTAATCCAATTAGGGTTTTTAACCAATCTTCTGCATCCAATAAGTGCGTTTGTGTCATTGGTTTAACATTTAGAACATTTTCGTCCTCCCTAGGCCTATTCTAATCCAATTACGGTTTTTAACCAATCTTGTGCATCCAATAAGTGATTTTGTGTCATTAGTTGAACATTTAGGTCATTTTCGTCCTCCATAAGCTTATTCTAATCCAATTAGGGTTTTTAACCAATCTTCTTCATCCAATAAGTGCGTTTGTGTCATTGGTTGAATATTTAGGTCATTTTCGTCCTCCCTAGGCTTATTCTAAGCCAATTAGGGTTTTTAACCAATCTTCTGCATCCAATAAGTGCGTTTGTGTCATTGGTTGAACATTTAGCTCATTTTCGTCCTCCATAAGCTTATTCTAATCCAATTAGGGTTTTTAACCAATCTTCTATATCCAATAAGTGTGTTTGTGTCATTGGTTGAACATTTAGAACATTTTCGTCCTCCCTAGGCCTATTCTAATCCAATTACAGTTTTAACCAATCTTGTGCATCCTATAAGTTATTTTTTGTCATTGGTTGAACATTTAGGTCATTTTCGTCCTCCATAAGCTTATTCTAATCCAATTAGGGTTTTTAACCAATCTTGTGCATCCAATAAGTGATTTTGTGTCATTGGTTGAACATTTAGGTCATTTTCGTCCTCAATAGGCTTATTCTAATCCAATTAGGGTTTTTAACCAATCTTCTTCATCCAATAAGTGCGTTTGTGTCATTGGTTGAACATTTAGGTCATTTTCGTCCTCCCTAGGATTATTCAAATCCAATTAGGGTTTTTAACCAATCTTGTGCATCCAATAAGTGATTTTGTGTCATTGGTTGAACACTTAGGTTATTTTCGTCCTCAATATGCTTATTCTAATCCAATTAGGGTTGTTAACCAATCTTCTGCATCCAATAACTGCGTTTGTGTCATTGGTTGAACATTTATGTCATTGTCGTCCTCCCTAGGCCTATTCTAATCCAATTAGGGTTTTTAACCAATCTTGTGCATCCAATAAGTGATTTTGTGTCCTTGGTTGAACATTTAGGTCATTTTCGTCCTCAATAGGCTTATTCTAATCCAATTACAGGTTTTTAACCAATCTTGTGCATCCAATAAGTGATTTTGTGTCATTGGTTGAACATTTAGCTCATTTTCGTCCTCCATAAGCTTATTCTAATCCAATTAGGGTTTTTAACCAATCTTCTGCATCCAATAAGTGCGTTTGTGTCATTGGTTGAACATTTAGAACATTTTCGTTCTCCCTAAGCCTATTCTAATCCAATTACGGTTTTTAACCAATCTTGTGCATCTAGTAAGTGATTTTGTGTCATTAGTTGATCATTTAGGTCATTTTTCGTCCTCCATAATCTTATTCTAATCCAATTAGGGTTTTTAACCAATCTTCTGCATCCAATAAGTGCGTTTGTGTCATTGGTTGAACATTTAGGTCATTTTCATCCTCCCTAGGCCTATTCTAATCCAATTCGGGTTTTTAACCAATCTTGTGCATCCAATAAGTGATTTTTTGTCATTGGTTGAACATTTAGGTCATTTTCGTCCTCAATAGGCTTATTCTAATCCAATTAGGGTTTTTAACCAATCTTCTGCATCCAATAAGTGCGTTTGTGTCATTGGTTTAACATTTAGAACATTTTCGTCCTCCCTAGGCCTATTCTAATCCAATTACGGTTTTTAACCAATCTTGTGCATCCAATAAGTGATTTTGTGTCATTAGTTGAACATTTAGGTCATTTTCGTCCTCCATAAGCTTATTCTAATCCAATTAGGGTTTTTAACCAATCTTCTTCATCCAATAAGTGCGTTTGTGTCATTGGTTGAATATTTAGGTCATTTTCGTCCTCCCTAGGCTTATTCTAAGCCAATTAGGGTTTTTAACCAATCTTCTGCATCCAATAAGTGCGTTTGTGTCATTGGTTGAACATTTAGCTCATTTTCGTCCTCCATAAGCTTATTCTAATCCAATTAGGGTTTTTAACCAATCTTCTATATCCAATAAGTGTGTTTGTGTCATTGGTTGAACATTTAGAACATTTTCGTCCTCCCTAGGCCTATTCTAATCCAATTACAGTTTTTAACCAATCTTGTGCATCCAATAAGTGATTTTTTGTCATTGGTTGAACATTTAGGTCATTTTCGTCCTCCATAAGCTTATTCTAATCCAATTAGGGTTTTTAACCAATCTTCTACATCCAATAAGTGCGTTTGTGTCATTGGTTGAACATTTAGAACATTTTCGTTCTCCCTAGGCCTATTCTAATCCAATTACGGTTTTTAACCAATCTTGTGCATCCAATAAGTGATTTTGTGTCATTAGTTGAACATTTAGGTCATTTTTCGTCCTCCATAAGCTTATTCTAATCCAATTAGGGTTTTTAACCAATCTTCTGCATCCAATAAGTGCGTTTGTTTCATTGGTTGAACATTTAGGTCATTTTCGTCCTCCCTAGGCCTATTCTAATCCAATTCGGGTTTTTAACCAATCTTGTGCATCCAATAAGTGATTTTTTGTCATTGGTTGAACATTTAGGTCATTTTCATCCTCAATAGGCTTATTCTAATCCAATTAGGGTTTTTAACCAATCTTCTGCATCCAATAAGTGCGTTTGTGTCATTGGTTGAACATTTAGGTTATTGTCGTCCTCCCTAGGCCTATTCTAATCCAATTACGGTTTTTAACCAATCTTGTGCATCCAATAAGTGATTTTGTGTCATTGGTTGAACATTTAGGTCATTTTCGTCCTCCATAGGCTTATTCTAATCCAATTAGGGTTTTTAACCGATCTTCTGCATCCAATAAGTGCGTTTGTGTCATTGGTTGAACATTTAGGTCATTTATGCCTCCCTAGGCTTATTCTAATCCAATTAGGGTTTTTAACTAATCTTGTCCATCCAATAAGTGATTTTGTGTCATTGGTTGAACATTTAGGTCATTTTCGTCCTCCATAGGCTTATTCTAATCCAATTAGGGTTTTTAACCAATCTTCTGCATCTAATAAGTGCGTTTGTGTCATTGTTTGAACATTTAGGTCATTGTCGTCCTCCCTAGGCCTATTCTAATCCAATTACAGGTTTTTAACCAATCTTGTGCATCCAATAAGTGATTTTGTGTCATTGGTTGAACATTTAGGTCATTTTCGTCCTCCACAGGCTTATTCTAATCCAATTAGGGTTTTAAACCAATCTTCTGCATCCAATAAGTGCGTTTGTGTTATGGTTGAACATTTAGGTTATTGTCGTCCTCCCTAGGCCTATTCTAATCACATTACGGTTTTTAACCAATCTTGTGCATCCAATAAGTGATTTTGTGTCATTGGTTGAACATTTAGGTCATTTTCGTCCTCCATAGGCTTATTCTAATCCAATTAGGGTTTTTAACCAATCTTCTGCATCCAATAAGTGCGTTTGTGTCATTGGTTTAACATTTAGAACATTTTCGTCCTCCCTAGGCCTATTCTAATCCAATTACGGTTTTTAACCAATCTTGTGCATCCAATAAGTGATTTTGTGTCATTAGTTGAACATTTAGGTCATTTTCGTCCTCCATAAGCTTATTCTAATCCAATTAGGGTTTTTAACCAATCTTCTACATCCAATAAGTGCGTTTGTGTCATTGGTGTAACATTAAGGTCATTTTCGTCCTCCCTAGGCTTATTCTAATCCAATTAGGGTTTTAAACCAATCTTGTGCATCCAATAAGTGATTTTGTGTCATTGGTTGAACATTTAGGTCATTTTCGTCCTCAATAGGCTTATTCTAATCCAATTAGGGTTTTTAACCAATCTTCTGCATCCAATAAGTGCGTTTGTGTCATTGGTTTAACATTTAGAACATTTTCGTCCTCCCTAGGCCTATTCTAATCCAATTACGGTTTTTAACCAATCTTGTGCATCCAATAAGTGATTTTGTGTCATTAGTTGAACATTTAGGTCATTTTCGTCCTCCATAAGCTTATTCTAATCCAATTAGGGTTTTTAACCAATCTTCTGCATCCAATAAGTGTGTTTGTGTCATTGGTTGAACATTTAGGTTATTTTCGTCCTCCCTAGGATTATTCAAATCCAATTAGGGTTTTTAACCAATCTTGTGCATCCAGTAAGTGATTTTGTGTCATTGGTTAAACATTTAGGTTATTTTCGTCCTCAATATGCTTATTCTAATCCAATTAGGGTTTTTAACCAATCTTCTGCATCCAATAAGTGCGTTTGTGTCATTGGTTGAACATTTAGGTCATTGTCGTCCTCCCTAGGCCTATTCTAATCCAATTACGGTTTTTAACCAATCTTGTGCATCCAATAAGTGATTTTGTGTCATTGGTTGAACATTTAGGTCATTTTCGTCCTCCCTAGGCTTATTCTAATCCAATTAGGGTTTTTAACCAATCTTGTGCATCCAATAAGTGATTTTCTGTCATTGGTTGAACATTTAGGTCATTTTCGTCCTCCCTAGGCTTATTCTAATCCAATTAGGGTTTTTAACCAATCTTGTGCATCCAATAAGTGATTTTGTGTCATTGGTTGAACATTTAGGTCATTTTCGTCCTCAATAGGCTTATTCTAATCCAATTAGGGTTTTAAACCAATCTTCTGCATCCAATAAGTGCGTTTGTGTCATTGGTTGAACATTTAGAACATTTTTGTCCTCTCTAGGCCTATTCTAATCCAATTACGGTTTTTAACAAACCTTGTTTATCCAATAAGTGATTTTGTGTCATTAGTTGAACATTTAGGTCATTTTCGTCCTCCATAAGCTTATTCTAATCCAATTAGGGTTTTTAACCAATCTTCTGCATCCAATAAGTGCGTTTGTGTCATTGGTTGAACATTTAGGTCATTTTCATCCTCCCTAGGCCTATTCTAATCCAATTAGGGTTTTTAACCAATCTTGTGCATCCAATAAGTGATTTTTTGTCATTGGTTGAAAATTTAGGCCATTTTCGTCCTCAATAGGCTCATTCTAATCCAATTAGGGTTTTTAACCAATCTTCTGCATCCAATAAGTGCGTTTGTGTCATTGGTTGAACATTTAGAACATTTTCGTCCTCGCTAGGCCTATTCTAATCCAATTACGTTTTTAACCAATCTTATGCATCCAGTAAGTGATTTTGTGTCATTAGTTGAACATTTAGGTCATTTTCGTCCTCCTTAAGCTTATTCTAATCCAATTAGGGTTTTTAACCAATCTTCTGCATCCAATAAGCGCGTTTGTGTCATTGGTTGAAAATTTAGAACATTTTCGTCCTCCCTAGACCTATTCTAATCCAATTACGGTTTTTAACCAATCTTGTGCATCCAATAAGTGATTTTTTGTCATTGGTTGAACATTTAGGTCATTTTCGTCCTCCATAAGCTTATTCTAATCCAATTAGGGTTTTTAACCAATCTTCTGCATCCAATAAGTGCGCTTGTGTCATTGGTTGAACATTTTCGTTCTCCCTAGGCCTATTCTAATCCAATTACGGTTTTTAACCAATCTTGTGCATCCAATACGTGATTTTATGTCATTAGTTGAACATTTAGGTCATTTTTGTCCTCCATAAGCTTATTCTAATCCAATTAGGGTTTTTCACCAATCTTCTGCATCCAATAAGTGCGTTTGTGTCATTGGTTGAACATTTAGGTCATTTTCGTCCACCCTAGGCCTATTCTAATCCAATTCGGGTTTTTAACCAATCTTGTGCATCAAATAAGTGATTTTTTGTCATTGGTTGAACATTTAGGTCATTTTCGTCCTCAATAGGCTTATTCTAATCCAATTAGGGTTTTTAACCAATATTCTGCTTCCAATAAGTGCGTTTGTGTCATTGGTTGAACATTTAGAACATTTTCGTCCTCCCTAGGCCTATTCTAATCCAATTACGGTTTTTAACCAATCTTGTGCATCCTATAAGTGATTTTGTGTCATTAGTTGAACATTTAGGTCATTTTCGTCCTCCATAAGCTTATTCTAATCCAATTAGGGTTTTTAACCAATCTTCTGCATCCAATAAGTGCGTTTGTGTCATTGGTTGAACATTTAGGTCATTTTCGTCCTCCCTAGGCCTATTCTAATCCAATTAGGGTTTTTAACCAATCTTGTGCATCCTATAAGTTATTTTTTGTCATTGGTTGAACATTTCGGTCATTTTCGTCCTCCATAAGCTTATTCTAATCCAATTAGGGTTTTTAACCAATCTTGTGCATCCAATAAGTGATTTTGTGTCATTGGTTGAACATTTAGGTCATTTTCGTCCTCAATAGGCTTATTCTAATCCAATTAGGGTTTTTAACCAATCTTCTTCATCCAATAAGTGCGTTTGTGTCATTGGTTGAACATTTAGGTCATTTTCGTCCTCCCTAGGATTATTCAAATCCACTTAGGGTTTTTAACCAATCTTGTGCATCCAATAAGTGATTTTGTGTCATTGGTTGAACACTTAGGTTATTTTCGTCCTCAATATGCTTATTCTAATCCAATTAGGGTTGTTAACCAATCTTCTGCATCCAATAACTGCGTTTGTGTCATTGGTTGAACATTTAGGTCATTGTCGTCCTCCCTAGGCCTATTCTAATCCAATTAGGGTTTTTAACCAATCTTGTGCATCCAATAAGTGATTTTGTGTCCTTGGTTGAACATTTAGGTCGTTTTTGTCCTCAATAGGCTTATTCTAATCCAATTAGGGTTTTTAACCAATCTTCTGCATCCAATAAGTGCGTTTGTGTCATTGGTTGAACATTTTGAACATTTTCGTTCTCCCTAGGCCTATTCTAATCCAATTACGGTTTTTAACCAATCTTGTGCATCCAGTAAGTGATTTTGTGTCATTAGTTGATCATTTAGGTCATTTTTCGTCCTCCATAATCTTATTCTAATCCAATTAGGGTTTTTAACCAATCTTCTGCATCCAATAAGTGCGTTTGTGTCATTGGTTGAACATTTAGGTCATTTTCATCCTCCCTAGGCCTATTCTAATCCAATTCGGGTTTTTAACCAATCTTGTGCATCCAATAAGTGATTTTTTGTCATTGGTTGAACATTTAGGTCATTTTCGTCCTCAATAGGCTTATTCTAATCCAATTAGGGTTTTTAACCAATCTTCTGCATCCAATAAGTGCGTTTGTGTCATTGGTTTAACATTTAGAACATTTTCGTCCTCCCTAGGCCTATTCTAATCCAATTACGGTTTTTAACCAATCTTGTGCATCCAATAAGTGATTTTGTGTCATTAGTTGAACATTTAGGTCATTTTCGTCCTCCATAAGCTTATTCTAATCCAATTAGGGTTTTTAACCAATCTTCTTCATCCAATAAGTGCGTTTGTGTCATTGGTTGAATATTTAGGTCATTTTCGTCCTCCCTAGGCTTATTCTAAGCCAATTAGGGTTTTTAACCAATCTTCTGCATCCAATAAGTGCGTTTGTGTCATTGGTTGAACATTTAGCTCATTTTCGTCCTCCATAAGCTTATTCTAATCCAATTAGGGTTTTTAACCAATCTTCTATATCCAATAAGTGTGTTTGTGTCATTGGTTGAACATTTAGAACATTTTCGTCCTCCCTAGGCCTATTCTAATCCAATTACAGTTTTTAACCAATCTTGTGCATCCAATAAGTGATTTTTTGTCATTGGTTGAACATTTAGGTCATTTTCGTCCTCCATAAGCTTATTCTAATCCAATTAGGGTTTTTAACCAATCTTCTACATCCAATAAGTGCGTTTGTGTCATTGGTTGAACATTTAGAACATTTTCGTTCTCCCTAGGCCTATTCTAATCCAATTACGGTTTTTAACCAATCTTGTGCATCCAATAAGTGATTTTGTGTCATTAGTTGAACATTTAGGTCATTTTTCGTCCTCCATAAGCTTATTCTAATCCAATTAGGGTTTTTAACCAATCTTCTGCATCCAATAAGTGCGTTTGTTTCATTGGTTGAACATTTAGGTCATTTTCGTCCTCCCTAGGCCTATTCTAATCCAATTCGGGTTTTTAACCAATCTTGTGCATCCAATAAGTGATTTTTTGTCATTGGTTGAACATTTAGGTCATTTTCATCCTCAATAGGCTTATTCTAATCCAATTAGGGTTTTTAACCAATCTTCTGCATCCAATAAGTGCGTTTGTGTCATTGGTTGAACATTTAGGTTATTGTCGTCCTCCCTAGGCCTATTCTAATCCAATTACGGTTTTTAACCAATCTTGTGCATCCAATAAGTGATTTTGTGTCATTGGTTGAACATTTAGGTCATTTTCGTCCTCCATAGGCTTATTCTAATCCAATTAGGGTTTTTAACCGATCTTCTGCATCCAATAAGTGCGTTTGTGTCATTGGTTGAACATTTAGGTCATTTATGCCTCCCTAGGCTTATTCTAATCCAATTAGGGTTTTTAACTAATCTTGTCCATCCAATAAGTGATTTTGTGTCATTGGTTGAACATTTAGGTCATTTTCGTCCTCCATAGGCTTATTCTAATCCAATTAGGGTTTTTAACCAATCTTCTGCATCTAATAAGTGCGTTTGTGTCATTGTTTGAACATTTAGGTCATTGTCGTCCTCCCTAGGCCTATTCTAATCCAATTACAGGTTTTTAACCAATCTTGTGCATCCAATAAGTGATTTTGTGTCATTGGTTGAACATTTAGGTCATTTTCGTCCTCCACAGGCTTATTCTAATCCAATTAGGGTTTTAAACCAATCTTCTGCATCCAATAAGTGCGTTTGTGTTATGGTTGAACATTTAGGTTATTGTCGTCCTCCCTAGGCCTATTCTAATCACATTACGGTTTTTAACCAATCTTGTGCATCCAATAAGTGATTTTGTGTCATTGGTTGAACATTTAGGTCATTTTCGTCCTCCATAGGCTTATCCTAATCCAATTAGGGTTTTTAACCAATCTTCTGCATCCAATAAGTGCGTTTGTGTCATTGGTTGAACATTTAGGTCATTTTCGTCCTCGCTAGGCTTATTCTAATCCAAATAGGGTTTTTAAGCAATCTTGTGCATCCAATAAGTGATTTTGTGTCATTGGTTGAACATTTAGGTCATTTTCGTCCTCCATAGGCTTATTCTAATCCAATTAGGGATTTTAACCAATCTTCTGCATCCAATAAGTGCGTTTGTGTCATTGGTTGAACATTTAGGTTATTGTCGTCCTCCCTAGGCCTATTCTAATCCAATTACGGTTTTTAACCAATCTTGTGCATCCAATAAGTGATTTTGTGTCATTGGTTGAACATCTAGGTCATTTTCGTCCTCCATAGGCTTATTCTAATCCAATTAGGGTTTTTAACCAATCTTCTGCATCCAATAAGTGCGTTTGTGTCATTGGTTGAACATTTAGGTTATGTTCGTCCTCCCTAGGCCTATTCTAATCCAATTACGGTTTTTAATCAATCTTGTGCATCCAATAAGTGATTTTGTGTCATTGGTTGAACATTTAGGTCATTTTCGTCCTCCATAGGCTTATTCTAATCCAATTAGGGTTTTTAACCGATCTTCTGCATCCAATAAGTGCGTTTGTGTCATTGGTTGAACATTTAGGTCATTTATGCCTCCCTAGGCTTATTCTAATCCAATTAGGGTTTTTAACTAATCTTGTCCATCCAATAAGTGATTTTGTGTCATTGGTTGAACATTTAGGTCATTTTCGTCCTCCATAGGCTTATTCTAATCCAATTAGGGTTTTTAACCAATCTTCTGCATCTAATAAGTGCGTTTGTGTCATTGTTTGAACATTTAGGTCATTGTCGTCCTCCCTAGGCCTATTCTAATCCAATTACAGGTTTTTAACCAATCTTGTGCATCCAATAAGTGATTTTGTGTCATTGGTTGAACATTTAGGTCATTTTCGTCCTCCATAGGCTTATTCTAATCCAATTAGGGTTTTTAACCAATCTTCTGCATCCAATAAGTGCGTTTGTGTCATTGGTTGAACATTTAGGTCATTTTCATCCTCCCTAGGCCTATTCTAATCCAATTCGGGTTTTTAACCAATCTTGTGCATCCAATAAGTGATTTTTTGTCATTGGTTGAACATGTAGGTCATTTTCGTCCTCAATAGGCTTATTCTAATCCAATTAGGGTTTTTAACCAATCTTCTGCATCCAATAAGTGCGTTTGTGTCATTGGTTTAACATTTAGAACATTTTCGTCCTCCCTGGGCCTATTCTAATCCAATTACGGTTTTTAACCAATCTTGTGCATCCAATAAGTGATTTTGTGTCATTAGTTGAACATTTAGGTCATTTTCGTCCTCCATAAGCTTATTCTAATCCAATTAGGGTTTTTAACCAATCTTCTTCATCCAATAAGTGCGTTTGTGTCATTGGTTGAATATTTAGGTCATTTTCGTCCTCCCTAGGCTTATTCTAAGCCAATTAGGGTTTTTAACCAATCTTCTGCATCCAATAAGTGCGTTTGTGTCATTGGTTGAACATTTAGCTCATTTTCGTCCTCCATAAGCTTATTCTAATCCAATTAGGGTTTTTAACCAATCTTCTATATCCAATAAGTGTGTTTGTGTCATTGGTTGAACATTTAGAACATTTTCGTCCTCCCTAGGCCTATTCTAATCCAATTACAGTTTTCAACCAATCTTGTGCATCCAATAAGTGATTTTTTGTCATTGGTTGAACATTTTGGTCATTTTCGTCCTCCATAAGCATATTCTAATCCAATTATGGTTTTTAACCAATCTTCTACATCCAATAAGTGCGTTTGTGTCATTGGTTGAACATTTAGAACATTTTCGTCCTCCCTAGGCCTATTCTAATCCAATTACGGTTTTTAACCAATCTTGTGCATCCAATAAGTGATTTTGTGTCATTGGTTGAACATTTAGGTCATTTTCGTCCTCCATAGGCTTATTCTAATCCAATTAGGGTTTTTAACCAATCTTCTGCATCTAATAAGTGCGTTTGTGTCATTGTTTGAACATTTAGGTCATTGTCGTCCTCCCTAGGCCTATTCTAATCCAATTACAGGTTTTTAACCAATCTTGTGCATCCAATAAGTGATTTTGTGTCATTGGTTGAACATTTAGGTCATTTTCGTCCTCCACAGGCTTATTCTAATCCAATTAGGGTTTTAAACCAATCTTCTGCATCCAATAAGTGCGTTTGTGTTATGGTTGAACATTTAGGTTATTGTCGTCCTCCCTAGGCCTATTCTAATCACATTACGGTTTTTAACCAATCTTGTGCATCCAATAAGTGATTTTGTGTCATTGGTTGAACATTTAGGTCATTTTCGTCCTCCATAGGCTTATCCTAATCCAATTAGGGTTTTTAACCAATCTTCTGCATCCAATAAGTGCGTTTGTGTCATTGGTTGAACATTTAGGTCATTTTCGTCCTCGCTAGGCTTATTCTAATCCAAATAGGGTTTTTAAGCAATCTTGTGCATCCAATAAGTGATTTTGTGTCATTGGTTGAACATTTAGGTCATTTTCGTCCTCCATAGGCTTATTCTAATCCAATTAGGGATTTTAACCAATCTTCTGCATCCAATAAGTGCGTTTGTGTCATTGGTTGAACATTTAGGTTATTGTCGTCCTCCCTAGGCCTATTCTAATCCAATTACGGTTTTTAACCAATCTTGTGCATCCAATAAGTGATTTTGTGTCATTGGTTGAACATTTAGGTCATTTTCGTCCTCCATAGGCTTATTCTAATCCAATTAGGGTTTTTAACCAATCTTCTGCATCCAATAATTGCGTTTGTGTCATTGGTTGAACATTTAGGTCATTGTCGTCCTCCCTAGGCCTATTCTAATCCAATTACGGTTTTTAACCAATCTTGTGCATCCAATAAGTGATTTTGTGTCATTGGTTGAACATTTAGGTCATTTTCGTCCTCCATAAGCTTATTCTAATCCAATTAGGGTTTTTAACCAATCTTCTACATCCAATAAGCGCGTTTGTGTCATTGGTTGAACATTTAGGTCATTTTCGTCCTCCCTAGGATTATTCAAATCCAATTAGGGTTTTTAACCAATCATGTGCATCCAATAAGTGATTTTGTGTCATTGGTTGAACATTTAAATATTTTCGTCGTCAATATGCTTATTCTAATCCAATTAGGGTTTTTAACCAATCTTCTGCATCTAGTAAGTGCGTTTGTGTCACTGGTTGAACATTTAGGTCATTGTCGTCCATCCTAGGCCTATTCTAATCCAATTACGGTTTTTAACCAATCTTGTGCATCCAATAAGTGATTTTGTGTCATTGGTTGAACATTTAGGTCATTTTCGTCCTCCATAGGCTTATTCTAATCCAATTAGGGTTTTTAACCAATCTTCTGCATCCAATAAGTGCGTTTGTGTCATTGGTTGAACATTTAGGTCATTGTCTTCCTCCCTAGGCCTATTCTAATCCAATTACGGTTTTTAACCAATCTTGTGCATCCAATAAGTGATTTTGTGTCATTGGTTGAACATTTAGGTCATTTTCGTCCTCCATAGGCTAATTCTAATCCAATTAGGGTTTTTAACCAATCTTCTGCATCCAATAAGTGCGTTTGTGTCATTCGTTGAACATTTAGGTCATTTTCGTCCTCCCTAGGCCTATTCTAATCCAATTACGGTTTTTAACCAATCTTGTGCATCCAATAAGTGATTTTGTGTCATTGGTTGAACATTTAGGTCATTTTCGTCCTCCATAGGCTTATTCTAATCCAATTAGGGTTTTTAACCAATCTTCTGCATCCAATAAGTGCGTTTGTGTCATTGGTTGAACATTTAGGTCATTGTCTTCCTCCCTAGGCCTATTCTAATCCAATTACGGTTTTTAACCAATCTTGTGCATCCAATAAGTGATTTTGTGTCATTGGTTGAACATTTAGGTCATTTTCGTCCTCCATAGGCTTATTCTAATCCAATTAGGGTTTTTAACCAATCTTCTACATCCAATAAGCGCGTTTGTGTCATTGGTTGAACATTTAGGTCATTTTCGTCCTCCCTAGGATTATTCAAATCCAATTAGGGTTTTTAACCAATCATGTGCATCCAATAAGTGATTTTGTGTCATTGGTTGAACATTTAAATATTTTCGTCGTCAATATGCTTATTCTAATCCAATTAGGGTTTTTAACCAATCTTCTGCATCTAGTAAGTGCGTTTGTGTCACTGGTTGAACATTTAGGTCATTGTCGTCCTCCTTAGGCCTATTCTAATCCAATTACGGTTTTTAACCAGTCTTGTGCATCCAATAAGTGATTTTGTGTCATTGGTTGAACATTTAGGTCATTTTCGTCCTCCATAGGCTTATTCTAATCCAATTAGGGTTTTTAACCAATCTTCTGCATCCAATAAGTGCATTTATGTCATTGGTTGAACATTTAGGTCATTGTCTTCCTCCCTAGGCCTATTCTAATCCAATTACGGTTTTTAACCAATCTTGTGCATCCAATAAGTGATTTTGTGTCATTGGTTGAACATTTAGGTCATTTTCGTCCTCCATAGGCTAATTCTAATCCAATTAGGGTTTTTAACCAATCTTTTGCATCCAATAAGTGCGTTTGTGTCATTGGTTGAACATTTAGGTCATTTTCGTCCTCCCTAGGCTTATTCTAATCCAATTAGGGTTTTTAACCAATCTTGTGCATCCAATAAGTGATTTTGTGTCATTGGTTAAACATTTAGGTTATTTTCGTCCTCAATATGCTTATTCTAATCCAATTAGGGTTTTTAACCAATCTTCTGCATCCAATAAGTGCGTTTGTGTCATTGGTTGAACATTTAGGTCATTTTCGTCCTCCCTAGGCCTATTCTAATCCAATTACGGTTTTTAACCAATCTTGTGCATCCAATAAGTGATTTTGTGTCATTGGTTGAACATTTAGGTCATTTTCGTCCTCCATAGGCTTATCCTAATCCAATTAGGGTTTTTAACCAATCTTCTGCATCCAATAAGTGCGTTTGTGTCATTGGTTGAACATTTAGGTCATTTTCGTCCTCGCTAGGCTTATTCTAATCCAAATAGGGTTTTTAAGCAATCTTGTGCATCCAATAAGTGATTTTGTGTCATTGGTTGAACATTTAGGTCATTTTCGTCCTCCATAGGCTTATTCTAATCCAATTAGGGATTTTAACCAATCTTCTGCATCCAATAAGTGCGTTTGTGTCATTGGTTGAACATTTAGGTTATTGTCGTCCTCCCTAGGCCTATTCTAATCCAATTACGGTTTTTAACCAATCTTGTGCATCCAATAAGTGATTTTGTGTCATTGGTTGAACATTTAGGTCATTTTCGTCCTCCATAGGCTTATCCTAATCCAATTAAGGTTTTTAACCAATCTTCTGCATCCAATAAGTGCGTTTGTGTCATTGGTTGAACATTTAGGTCATTTTCGTCCTCGCTAGGCTTATTCTAATCCAAATAGGGTTTTTAAGCAATCTTGTGCATCCAATAAGTGATTTTGTGTCATTGGTTGAACATTTAGGTCATTTTCGTCCTCCATAGGCTTATTCTAATCCAATTAGGGATTTTAACCAATCTTCTGCATCCAATAAGTGCGTTTGTGTCATTGGTTGAACATTTAGGTTATTGTCGTCCTCCCTAGGCCTATTCTAATCCAATTACGGTTTTTAACCAATCTTGTGCATCCAATAAGTGATTTTGTGTCATTGGTTGAACATCTAGGTCATTTTCGTCCTCCATAGGCTTATTCTAATCCAATTAGGGTTTTTAACCAATCTTCTGCATCCAATAAGTGCGTTTGTGTCATTGGTTGAACATTTAGGTTATGTTCGTCCTCCCTAGGCCTATTCTAATCCAATTACGGTTTTTAATCAATCTTGTGCATCCAATAAGTGATTTTGTGTCATTGGTTGAACATTTAGGTCATTTTCGTCCTCCATAGGCTTATTCTAATCCAATTAGGGTTTTTAACCGATCTTCTGCATCCAATAAGTGCGTTTGTGTCATTGGTTGAACATTTAGGTCATTTATGCCTCCCTAGGCTTATTCTAATCCAATTAGGGTTTTTAACTAATCTTGTCCATCCAATAAGTGATTTTGTGTCATTGGTTGAACATTTAGGTCATTTTCGTCCTCCATAGGCTTATTCTAATCCAATTAGGGTTTTTAACCAATCTTCTGCATCTAATAAGTGCGTTTGTGTCATTGTTTGAACATTTAGGTCATTGTCGTCCTCCCTAGGCCTATTCTAATCCAATTACAGGTTTTTAACCAATCTTGTGCATCCAATAAGTGATTTTGTGTCATTGGTTGAACATTTAGGTCATTTTCGTCCTCCACAGGCTTATTCTAATCCAATTAGGGTTTTAAACCAATCTTCTGCATCCAATAAGTGCGTTTGTGTTATGGTTGAACATTTAGGTTATTGTCGTCCTCCCTAGGCCTATTCTAATCACATTACGGTTTTTAACCAATCTTGTGCATCCAATAAGTGATTTTGTGTCATTGGTTGAACATTTAGGTCATTTTCGTCCTCCATAGGCTTATTCTAATCCAATTAGGGTTTTTAACCAATCTTCTGCATCCAATAAGTGCGTTTGTGTCATAGGTTGAACATTTAGGTCATTTTCGTCCTCCCTAGGCTTATTCTAATCCTAATAGGGTTTTTAACCAATCTTGTGCATCCAATAAGTGATTTTGTGTCATTGGTTGAACATTTAGTTTATTTTCGTCCTCAATAGGCTTATTCTAATCCAATTAGGGTTTTTAACCAAACTTCTACATCCAATAAGTGCGTTTGTGTCATTGGTTGAACATTTAGGTCGTTTTCGTCCTCTCTAGGCCTATTCTAATCCAATTACGGTTTTTAACCAATCTTGTGCATCCAATAAGTGATTTTGTGTCATTGGTTGAACATTTAGGTCATTTTCGTCCTCCATAGGCTTATTCTAATCCAATTAGGGTTTTTAACCAATCTTCTGCATCCAATAAGTGCGTTTGTGTCATAGGTTGAATATTTAGGTCATTTTCGTCCTCCCTAGGCTTATTCTAATCCAATTAGGGTTTTTAACCAATCTTGTGCATCCAATAAGTGATTTTGTGTCATTGGTTGAACATTTAGTTTATTTTCGTCCTCAATAGGCTTATTCTAATCCAATTAGGGTTTTTAACCAAACTTCTACATCCAATAAGTGCGTTTGTGTCATTGGTTGAACATTTAGGTCATTTTCGTCCTCTCTAGGCCTATTCTAATCCAATTACGGTTTTTAACCAATCTTGTGCATCCAATAAGTGATTTTGTGTCATTGGTTGAACATTTAGGTCATTTTCGTCCTCCATAGGCTTATTCTAATCCAATTAGGGTTTTTAACCAATCTTCTGCATCCAATAAGTGCTTTTGTGTCATTGGTTGAACATTTAGGTTATTGTCGTCCTCCCTAGGCCTATTCTAATCCAATTACGGTTTTTAACCAATCTTGTGCATCCAATAAGTGATTTTGTGTCATTGGTTGAACATTTAGGTCATTTTCGTCCTCAATAGGCTTATTCTAATCCAATTAGGGTTTTTAACCTATCTTCTGCATCCAATAAGTGATTTTGTGTCATTGGTTGAACATTTAGGTCATTTTCGTCCTCCATAAGCTTATTCTAATCCAATTAGGGTTTTTAACCAATCTTCTACATCCAATAAGTGCGTTTGTGTCATTGGTTGAACATTTAGGTCATTTTCGTCCTCCCTAGGATTATTCAAATCCAATTAGGGTTTTTAACCAATCATGTGCATCCAATAAGTGATTTTGTGTCATTGGTTGAACATTTAAATATTTTCGTCGTCAATATGCTTATTCTAATCCAATTAGGGTTTTTAACCAATCTTCTGCATCTAGTAAGTGCGTTTGTGTCACTGGTTGAACATTTAGGTCATTGTCGTCCTCCCTAGGCCTATTCTAATCCAATTACGGTTTTTAACCAATCTTGTGCATCCAATAAGTGATTTTGTGTCATTGGTTGAACATTTAGGTCATTTTCGTCCTCCATAAGCTTATTCTAATCCAATTAGGTTTTTTAACCAATCTTCTGCATCCAATAAGTGCGTTTGTGTCATTGGTTGAACATTTAGGTCATTTTCGTCCTCCCTAGGATTATTCAAATCCAATTAGGGTTTTTAACCAATCATGTGCATCCAATAAGTGATTTTGTGTCATTGGTTGAACATTTAAATATTTTCGTCGTCAATATGCTTATTCTAATCCAATTAGGGTTTTTAACCAATCTTCTGCATCTAGTAAGTGCGTTTGTGTCACTGGTTGAACATTTAGGTCATTGTCGTCCTC
The DNA here is from genome assembly GCA_037974735.1 of Cicer chorassanicum. Lineage (NCBI taxonomy): Eukaryota > Viridiplantae > Streptophyta > Magnoliopsida > Fabales > Fabaceae > Cicer > Cicer chorassanicum. The sequence continues at coordinate 36,667,250 of JBBPBP010000001.1, forward strand.
CCTAGGCCTATTCTAATCCAATTACGGTTTTTAACCAATCTTGTGCATCCAATAAGTGATTTTGTGTCATTGGTTGAACATTTAGGTCATTTTCGTCCTCCATAGGCTTATTCTAATCCAATTAGGGTTTTTAACCGATCTTCTGCATCCAATAAGTGCGTTTGTGTCATTGGTTGAACATTTAGGTCATTTTCGTCCTCCCTAGGCTTATTCTAATCCAATTAGGGTTTTTAACTAATCTTGTGCATCCAATAAGTGATTTTGTGTCATTGGTTGAACATTTAGGTCATTTTCGTCCTCAATATGCTTATTCTAATCCAATTAGGGTTTTTAACCAATCTTCTGCATCCAATAAGTGCGTTTGTGTCATTGGTTGAACATTTAGGTCATTTTCGTCCTCCCTAGGCCTATTCTAATCAAATTACGGTTTTTAACCAATCTTGTGCATCCAATAAGTGATTTTGTGTCATTGGTTGAACATTTAGGTCATTTTCGTCGTCCATAGGCTTATTCTAATCCAATTAGGGTTTTTAACTAATCTTCTGCATCCAATAAGTGCATTTGTGTCATTGGTTGAACATTTAGGTAATTTTCGTCCTCCCTAGGCTTATTCTAATCCAATTAGGGTTTTTAACCAATCTTGTGCATCCAATAAGTGATTTTGTGTCATTGGTTGAACATTTAGTTTATTTTCGTCCTCAATAGGCTTATTCTAATCCAATTAGGGTTTTTAACCAAACTTCTACATCCAATAAGTGCGTTTGTGTCATTGGTTGAACATTTAGGTCATTTTTGTCCTCCCTAGGCCTATTCTAATCCAATTACGGTTTTTAACCAATCTTGTGCATCCAATAAGTGATTTTGTGTCATTAGTTGAAGATTTAGGTCATTTTCGTCCTCAATAGGCTTATTCTAATCCAATTAGGGTTTTTAACCAATCTTCTGCTTCCAATAAGTGCGTTTGTGTCATTGGTTGAACATTTGGTCATTTTTGTCCTCCCTAGGCTTATTCTAATCCAATTAGGGTTTTTAACCAATCTTGTGCATCCATAAATTGATTTTGTGTCATTGGTTGAACATTTAGTTTATTTTCGTCCTCAATAGGCTTATTATAATCCAATTAGCGTTTTTAACCAATCTTCTGTATCCAATAAGTGCGTTTGTGTCATTGGTTGAACATTTAGGTCATTTTCGTCTTCCCTAGGCCTATTCTAATCCAATTAGGGTTTTTAATCAATCTTGTGCATCCAATAAGTGATTTTGTGTCATTGGTTGAACATTTAGGTCATTTTCATCCTCCCTAGGCTTATTCTAATCCAATTAGGGTTTTTAACCAATCTTCTGAATCCAATAAGTGCATTTATGTCATTGGTTGAACATTTATGTCATTTTCATCCTCCATAGGCTTATTCTAATCCAATTAGGGTTTTTAACCAATCTTCTGCATCCAATAAGTGCGTTTGTGTCATTCGTTGAACATTTAGGTCATTTTCGTCCTCCCTAGGCCTATTCTAATCCAATTACGGTTTTTAACCAATCTTGTGCATCCAATAAGTGATTTTGTGTCATTGGTTGAACATTTAGGTCATTTTCGTCCTCCATAGGCTTATTCTAATCCAATTAGGGTTTTTAACCAATCTTCTGCATCCAATAAGTGCGTTTGTGTCATTGGTTGAACATTTAGGTCATTGTCTTCCTCCCTAGGCCTATTCTAATCCAATTACGATTTTTAACCAATCTTGTGCATCCAATAAGTGATTTTGTGTCATTGGTTGAACATTTAGTTCATTTTCGTCTTCCATAGGCTAATTCTAATCCAATTAGGGTTTTTAACCAAACTTTTGCATCCAATAAGTGCGTTTGTGTCATTGGTTGAACATTTAGGTCATTTTCGTCCTCCCTAGGCTTACTCTAATCCAATTAGGGTTCTTAACCAATCTTGTGCATCCAATAAGTGATTTTGTGTCATTGGTTGAACATTTAGGTCATTTTCGTCCTCCATAAGCTTATTCTAATCCAATTAGGGTTTTTAACCAATCTTCTGCATCCAATAAGTGCGTTTGTGTCATTGGTCGAACATTTAGGTCATTTTCGTCCTCCCTAGGATTATTCAAATCCAATTAGGGTTTTTAACTAATCATGTGCATCCAATAAGTGATTTTGTGTCATTGGTTGAACATTTAAATATTTTCGTCGTCAATATGCTTATTCTAATCCAATTAGGGTTTTTAACCAATCTTCTGCATCTAGTAAGTGCGTTTGTGTCACTAGTTGAACATTTATGTCATTGTCGTCCTCCCTAGGCCTATTCTAATCCAATTACGGTTTTTAACCAATCTTGTGCATCCAATAAGTGATTTTGTGTCATTGGTTGAACATTTAGGTCATTTTCGTCCTCCATAGGCTTATTCTAATCCAATTAGGGTTTTTATCCAATCTTCTGCATCTAGTAGGTGCGTTTGTGTCATTGGTTAAACATTTAGGTCATTGTCGTCCTCCCTAGGCCTATTCTAATCCAATTACGGTTTTTAACCAATCTTGTGCATCCAATAAGTGATTTTGTGTCATTGGTTGAACATTTAGGTCATTTTCGTCCTCCATAGGCTTATTCTAATCCAATTAGGGTTTTTAACCAATCTTCTGCATCCAATAAGTGCGTTTGTGTCATTGGTTGAACATTTAGTTTATTGTCGTCCTCCCTAGGCCTATTCTAATCCAATTACGGTTTTTAACCAATCTTGTGCATCCAATAAGTGATTTTGTGTCATTGGTTGAACATTTAGGTCATTTTCGTCCTCCATAGGCTTATTCTAATCCAATTAGGGTTTTTAACCAATCTTCTGCATCCAATAAGTGCGTTTGTGTCATTGGTTGAACATTTAGGTCATTTCCTTCCTCCCTAGGCTTATTCTAATCCAATTAGGGTTTTTAACCAATCTTGTGCATCCAATAAGTGATTTTGTGTCATTAGTTGAACATTTAGGTCATTTTTGTCCTCCCTAGGCTTATTCTAATCCAATTAGGGTTTTTAACCAATCTTGTGCATCCAATAAGTGATTTTGTGTCATTGGTTGAACATTTAGGTCATTTTCGTCCTCCATAGGCTTATTCTAATCCAATTAGGGTTTTTAACCAATCTTCTGCATCCAATAAGTGCGTTTGTGTCATTGGTTGAACATTTAGGTCATTTTCGTCCTCGCTAGGCTTATTCTAATCCAAATAGGGTTTTTAAGCAATCTTGTGCATCCAATAAGTGATTTTGTGTCATTGGTTGAACATTTAGGTCATTTTCGTCCTCCATAGGCTTATTCTAATCCAATTAGGGTTTTTAACCAATCTTCTGCATCCAATAAGTGCGTTTGTGTCATTGGTTGAACATTTAGGTCATTGTCTTCCTCCCTAGGCCTATTCTAATCCAATTACGGTTTTTAACCAATCTTGTGCATCCAATAAGTGATTTTGTGTCATTGGTTCAACATTTAGGTCATTTTCGTCCTCCATAGGCTAATTCTAATCCAATTAGGGTTTTTAACCAATCTTTTGCATCCAATAAGTGCGTTTGTGTCATTGGTTGAACATTTAGGTCATTTTCGTCCTCCCTAGGCTTATTCTAATCCAATTTGGGTTTTTAACCAATCTTGTGCATCCAATAAGTGATTTTGTGTCATTGGTTGAACATTTAGGTCATTTTCGTCCTCCATAAGCTTATTTTAATCCAATTAGGGTTTTTAACCAATCTTCTGCATCCAATAAGTGCGTTTGTGTCATTGGTAGAACATTTAGGTCATTTTCGTCCTCCCTAGGATTATTCAAATCCAATTAGGGTTTTTAACCAATCATGTGCATCCAATAAGTGATTTTGTGTTATTGGTTGAACATTTAGGTTATTTTCGTCGTCAATATGCTTATTCTAATCCAATTAGGGTTTTTAACCAATCTTCTGCATCTAGTAAGTGCGTTTGTGTCATTGGTTAAACATTTAGGTCATTGTCGTCCTCCCTAGGCCTATTCTAATCCAATTACGGTTTTTAACCAATCTTGTGCATCCAATAAGTGATTTTGTGTCATTGGTTGAACATTTAGGTCATTTTCGTCCTCCATAAGCTTATTCTAATCCAATTAGGGTTTTTAACCAATCTTCTACATCCAATAAGCGCGTTTGTGTCATTGGTTGAACATTTAGGTCATTTTCGTCCTCCCTAGGATTATTCAAATCCAATTAGGGTTTTTAACCAATCATGTGCATCCAATAAGTGATTTTGTGTCATTGGTTGAACATTTAAATATTTTCGTCGTCAATATGCTTATTCTAATCCAATTAGGGTTTTTAACCAATCTTCTGCATCTAGTAAGTGCGTTTGTGTCACTGGTTGAACATTTAGGTCATTGTCGTCCATCCTAGGCCTATTCTAATCCAATTACGGTTTTTAACCAATCTTGTGCATCCAATAAGTGATTTTGTGTCATTGGTTGAACATTTAGGTCATTTTCGTCCTCCATAGGCTTATTCTAATCCAATTAGGGTTTTTAACCAATCTTCTGCATCCAATAAGTGCGTTTGTGTCATTGGTTGAACATTTAGGTCATTGTCTTCCTCCCTAGGCCTATTCTAATCCAATTACGGTTTTTAACCAATCTTGTGCATCCAATAAGTGATTTTGTGTCATTGGTTGAACATTTAGGTCATTTTCGTCCTCCATAGGCTAATTCTAATCCAATTAGGGTTTTTAACCAATCTTTTGCATCCAATAAGTGCGTTTGTGTCATTGGTTGAACATTTAGGTCATTTTCGTCCTCCCTAGGCTTATTCTAATCCAATTTGGGTTTTTAACCAATCTTGTGCATCCAATAAGTGATTTTGTGTCATTGGTTGAACATTTAGGTCATTTTCGTCCTCCATAGGCTTATTCTAATCCAATTAGGGTTTTTAACCAATCTTCTGCATCCAATAAGTGCGTTTGTGTCATTGGTTGAACATTTAGGTCATTTTCGTCCTCCATAGGCTTATTCTAATCCAATTAGGGTTTTTAACCAATCTTCTGCATCCAATAAGTGCGTTTGTGTCATTGGTTGAACATTTAGGTCATTTTCGTCCTCCCTAGGCTTATTCTAATCCAATTAGGGTTCTTAACCAATCTTGTGCATCCAATAAGTGATTTTGTGTCATTGGTTGAACATTTAGGTCATTGTCGTCCTCCATAGGCTTATTCTAATCCAATTAGGGTTTTTAACCAATCTTGTGCATCCAATAAGTGATTTTGTGTCATTGGTTGAACATTTAGGTCATTTTCGTCCTCCATAGGCTTATTCTAATCCAATTAGGGTTTTTAACCAATCTTCTGCATCCAATTAGTGCGTTTGTGTCATTGGTTGAACATTTAGGTCATTTTCGTCCTCCCTAGGCTTATTCTAATCCAATTAGGGTTTTTAACCAATCTTGTGCATCCAATAAGTGATTTTTTGTCATTGGTTGATCATTTAGGTCATTTTCGTCCTCAATAGGCTTATTCTAATCCAATTAGGGTTTTTAACCAATCTTCTGCATCCAATAAGTGCGATTGTGTCATTGGTTGCCCATTTAGTTCATTTTCGTCCTCCCTAGGCCTATTCTAATCCAATTACGGTTTTTAACCAATCTTGTGCATCCAATAAGTGATTTTGTGTCATTGGTTGAACATTTAGGTAATTTTGGTCCTCCATAGGCTTATTCTAATCCAATTAGGGTTTTTAACCAATCTTCTGCATCCAATAAGTGCGTTTGTGTCATTGGTTGAACATTTAGGTCATTTTCGTCCTCCCTAGGCCTATTCTAATCCAATTAGGGTTTTTAACCAATCTTGTGCATCCAATAAGTGATTTTGTGTCATTGGTTGAACATTTAGGTCATTTTCGTCCTCCATAGGCTTATTCTAATCCAATTAGGGTTTTTAACCAATCTTTTGCATCCAATAAGTGCGTTTGTGTCATTGGTTGAACATTTAGGTCATTTTCGTCCTCCCTAGGCTTATTCTAATCCAATTAGGGTTTTTAACCAATCTTGTGCATCCAATAAGTGATTTTGTGTAATTGGTTGAACATTTAGGTCATTTTCGTCCTCCATAAGCTTATTTTAATCCAATTAGGGTTTTTAACCAATCTTCTGCATCCAATAAGTGCATTTGTGTCATTGGTTGAACATTTAGGTCATTGTTTTCCTCCCTAGGCCTATTCTAATCCAATTACGGTTTTTAACCAATCTTGTGCATCCAATAAGTGATTTTGTGTCATTGGTTGAACATTTAGGTCATTTTCGTCCTCCATAGGCTAATTCTAATCCAATTAGGGTTTTTAACCAATCTTTTGCATCCAATAAGTGCGTTTGTGTCATTGGTTGAACATTTAGGTCATTTTCGTCCTCCCTAGGCTTATTCTAATCCAATTAGGGTTTTTAACCAATCTTGTGCATCCAATAAGTGATTTTGTGTCATTGGTTAAACATTTAGGTTATTTTCGTCCTCAATATGCTTATTCTAATCCAATTAGGGTTTTTAACCAATCTTCTGCATCCAATAAGTGCGTTTGTGTCATTGGTTGAACATTTAGGTCATTGTCGTCCTCCCTAGGCCTATTCTAATCCAATTACGGTTTTTAACCAATCTTGTGCATCCAATAAGTGATTTTGTGTCATTGGTTGAACATTTAGGTCATTTTCGTCCTCAATAGGCTTATTCTAATCCAATTAGGGTTTTTAACCTATCTTCTGCATCCAATAAGTGATTTTGTGTCATTGGTTGAACATTTAGGTCATTTTCGTCCTCCATAAGCTTATTCTAATCCAATTAGGGTTTTTAACCAATCTTCTACATCCAATAAGTGCGTTTGTGTCATTGGTTGAACATTTAGGTCATTTTCGTCCTCCCTAGGATTATTCAAATCCAATTAGGGTTTTTAACCAATCATGTGCATCCAATAAGTGATTTTGTGTCATTGGTTGAACATTTAAATATTTTCGTCGTCAATATGCTTATTCTAATCCAATTAGGGTTTTTAACCAATCTTCTGCATCTAGTAAGTGCGTTTGTGTCACTAGTTGAACATTTAGGTCATTGTCGTCCTCCCTAGGCCTATTCTAATCCAATTACGGTTTTTAACCAATCTTGTGCATCCAATAAGTGATTTTGTGTCATTGGTTGAACATTTAGGTCATTTTCGTCCTCCATAGGCTTATTCTAATCCAATTAGGGTTTTTAACCAATCTTCTGCATCCAATAAGTGCGTTTGTGTCATTGGTTGAACATTTAGGTCATTGTCTTCCTCCCTAGGCCTATTCTAATCCAATTACGGTTTTTAACCAATCTTGTGCATCCAATAAGTGATTTTGTGTCATTGGTTGAACATTTAGGTCATTTTCGTCCTCCAGAAGCTTATTCTAATCCAATTAGGGTTTTTAACCAATCTTCTGCATCCAATAAGTGCGTTTGTGTCATTGGTTGAACATTTAGGTCATTTTCGTCCTCCCTAGGATTATTCAAATCTAATTAGGGTTTTTAACCAATAATGTGCATCCAATAAGTGATTTTGTGTTATTGGTTGAACATTTAGGTTATTTTCGTCGTCAATATGCTTATTCTAATCCAATTAGGGTTTTTAACCAATCTTCTGCATCTAGAAAGTGCGTTTGTGTCATTGGTTAAACATTTAGGTCATTGTCGTCCTCCCTAGGCCTATTCTAATCCAATTACGGTTTTTAACCAATCTTGTGCATCCAATAAGTGATTTTGTGTCATTGGTTGAACATTTAGGTCATTTTCGTCCTCCATAGGCTTATTCTAATCCAATTAGGGTTTTTAACCAATCTTCTGCATCCAATAATTGCGTTTGTGTCATTGGTTGAACATTTAGGTTATTGTCGTCCTCCCTAGGCCTATTCTAATCCAAATAGGGTTTTTAACCAATCTTGTGCATTCAATAAGCGCGTTTGTGTCATTGGTTGAACATTTAGGTCATTTTCGTCCTCCCTAGGATTATTCAATTCCAATTAGGGTTTTTAACCAATCATGTGCATCCAATAAGTGATTTTGTGTCATTGGTTGAACATTTAAATATTTTCGTCGTCAATATGCTTATTCTAATCCAATTAGGGATTTTAACCAATCTTCTGCATCTAGTAAGTGCGTTTGTGTCACTGGTTGAACATTTAGGTCATTGTCGTCCTCCCTAGGCCTATTCTAATCCAATTACGATTTTTAACCAATCTTGTGCATCCAATAAGTGATTTTGTGTCATTGGTTGAACATTTAGGTCATTTTCGTCCTCCATAGGCTTATTCTAATCCAATTAGGGTTTTTAACCAATCTTCTGCATCCAATAAGTGCGTTTGTGTCATTGGTTGAACATTTAGGTCATTGTCTTCCTCCCTATGCCTATTCTAATCCAATTACGGTTTTTAACCAATCTTGTGCATCCAATAAGTGATTTTGTGTCATTGGTTGAACATTTAGGTCATTTTCGTCCTCCATAGGCTAATTCTAATCCAATTAGGGTTTTTAACCAATCTTTTGCATCCAATAAGTGCGTTTGTGTCATTGGTTGAACATTTAGGTCATTTTCGTCCTCCTTAGGCTTATTCTAATCCAATTAGGGTTTTTAACCAATCTTGTGCATCCAATAAGTG
>JBBPBP010000001.1:36687900-36724791 GCA_037974735.1 Cicer chorassanicum
TTTTTAACCAATCTTCTGCATCCAATAAGTGCGTTTGTGTCATTGGTTGAACATTTAGGTCATTTTCGTCCTCCCTAGGCCTATTCTAATCCAATTACGGTTTTTAACCAATCTTGTGCATCCAATAAGTGATTTTGTGTCATTGGTTGAACATTTAGGTCATTTTCGTCCTCAATAGGCGTATTCTAATCCAATTAGGGTTTTTAACCTATCTTCTGCATCCAATAAGTGATTTTGTGTCATTGGTTGAACATTTAGGTCATTTTCGTCCTCCCTAGGATTATTCAAATCCAATTAGGGTTTTTAACCAATCATGTGCATCCAATAAGTGATTTTGTGTCATTGGTTGAACATTTAAATATTTTCGTCGTCAATATGCTTATTCTAATCCAATTAGGGTTTTTAACCAATCTTCTGCATCTAGTAAGTGCGTTTGTGTCACTGGTTGAACATTTAGGTCATTGTCGTCCTCCCTAGGATTATTCAAATCCAATTAGGGTTTTTAACTAATCATGTGCATCCAATAAGTGATTTTGTGTCATTGGTTGAACATTTAGGTCATTTTCGTCCTCAATATGCTTATTCTAATCCAATTAGGGTTTTTAACCAATGTTCTGCATCTAATAAGTGCGTTTGTGTCATTGGTTGAACATTTAGGTCATTGTCGTCCTCCCTAGGCCTATTCTAATCCAATTACAGTTTTTAACCAATCTTGTGCATCCAATAAGTGATTTTGTGTCATTGGTTGAACATTTAGGTCATTTTCGTCCTCCATAGGCTTATTCTAATCCAATTAGGGTTTTTAACCAATCTTCTGCATCCAATAAGTGCGTTTGTCTCATTGGTTGAACATTTAGGTCATTGTCGTCCTCCCTAGGATTATTCAAATCCAATTAGGGTTTTTAACTAATCATGTGCATCCAATAAGTGATTTTGTGTCATTGGTTGAACATTTAGGTCATTTTCGTCCTCAATATGCTTATTCTAATCCAATTAGGGTTTTTAACCAATGTTCTGCATCTAATAAGTGCGTTTGTGTCATTGGTTGAACATTTAGGTCATTGTCGTCCTCCCTAGGCCTATTCTAATCCAATTACAGTTTTTAACCAATCTTGTGCATCCAATAAGTGATTTTGTGTCATTGGTTGAACATTTAGGTCATTTTCGTCCTCAATAGGCTTATTCTAATCCAATTAGGGTTTTTAACCAATCTTTTGCATCCAATAAGTGCGTTTGTGTCATTGGTTGAACATTTAGAACATTTTCGTCCTCCCTAGGCCTATTCTAATCCAATTACGGTTTTTAACCAATCTAGTGCATCCAATAAGTGATTTTGTGTCATAGTTGAACATTTAGGTCATTTTCGTCCTCCACAAGCTTATTCTAATCCAATTAGAGTTTTTAACCAATCTTCTGCATCCAATAAGTGCGTTTGTGTCATTGATTGAACATTTAGGTCATTTTCGTCCTCCCTAGGCTTATTCTAAGCCAATTAGGGTTTTTAACCAATCTTGTGCATCCAATAAGTGATTTTGTGTCATTGGTTGAACATTTAGGTCATTTTCGTCCTCAATAGGCTTATTCTAATCCAATTAGGGTTTTTAACCAATCTTCTGCATCCAATAAGTGCGTTTGTGTCATTGGTTGAACATTTAGCTCATTTTCGTCCTCCATAATCTTATTCTAATCCAATTAGGGTTTTTAACCAATCTTCTGCATCCAATAAGTGCGTTTGTGTCATTGGTTGAACATTTAGAACATTTTCGTCCTCCCTAGGCCTATTCTAATCCAATTACGGTTTTTAACCAATCTTGTGCATCTAATAAGTGATTTTGTGTCATTAGTTGAACATTTAGGTCATTTTCGTCCTCAATAGGCTTATTCTAATCCAATTAGGGTTTTTAACCAATCTTTTGCATCCAATAAGTGCGTTTGTGTCATTGGTTTAACATTTAGAACATTTTCGTCCTCCCTAGGCCTATTCTAATCCAATTACGGTTTTTAACCAATCTTGTGCATCCAATAAGTGATTTTGTGTCATTGGTTGAACATTTAGGTCATTTACGTCCTCCATAAGCTTATTCTAATCCAATTAGAGTTTTTAACCAATCTTCTGCATCCAATAAGTGCGTTTGTGTCATTGGTTGAACATTTAGGTCATTTTCGTCCTCCCTAGGCTTATTCTAAGCCAATTAGGGTTTTTAACCAATCTTTTGCATCCAATAAGTGATTTTGTGTCATTGGTTGAACATTTAGGTCATTTTCGTCCTCAATAGGCCTATTCTAATCCAATTACGGTTTTTAACCAATCTTGTGCATCCAATAAGTGCGTTTGTGTCATTGGTTGAACATTTAGCTCATTTTCGTCCTCCATAAGCTTATTCTAATCCAATTAGGGTTTTTAACCAATCTTCTGCATTCAATAAGTGCGTTTGTGTCATTGGTTGAACATTTAGGTCATTTTCGTCCTCCCGAGGATTATTCAAATCCAATTAGGGTTTTTAACTAATCTTGTGCATCCAATAAGTGATTTTATGTCATTGGTTGAACATTTAGGTTATTTTCGTCCTCAATATGCTTATTATAATCCAATTAGGGTTTTTAACCAATCTTCTGCATCCAATAAGTGCGTTTGTGTCATTGGTTGAACATTTAGGTCATTGTCGTCCTCCCTAGGCCTATTCTAATCCAATTATGGTTTTTAACCAATCTTGTGCATCCAATAAGTGATTTTGTGTCATCAGTTGAACATTTAGGTCATTTTCGTCCTCCATAAGCTTATTCTAATCCAATTAGGGTTTATAACCAATCTTCTGCATCGAATAAGTGCGTTTGTGTCATTGGTTGAACATTTAGGTCATTTTCGTCCTCCCTAGGCCTATTCTAATCCAATTAGGGTTTTTAACAAATCTTGTGCATCCAATAAGTGATTTTTTGTCATTAGTAGAACATTTAGGTCATTTTCGTCCTCAATAGGCTTATTCTAATCCAATTAGGGTTTTTAACCAATCTTCTGCATCCAATAAGTTATTTTGTGTCATTGGTTGAACATTTAGAACATCTTCGTCCTCCCTAGACCTATTCTAATCCAATTACGGTTTTCAACCAATCTTGTGCATCCAATAAGTGATTTTGTGTCATTAGTTGAACATTTTGGTCATTTTTGTCCTCCATAAGCTTATTCTAATCCAATTAGGGTTTTTAACCAATCTTCTGCATCCAATAAGTGCGTTTGTTTCATTGGTTGAACATTTAGGTCATTTTCGTCCTCCCTAGTATTATTCAAATCCAATTAGGGTTTTTAACCAATCTTGTGCATCCAATAAGTGATTTTGTGTCATTGGTTGAACATTTAGGTCATTTTCGTCCTCAATAGGCTTATTCTAATCCAATTAGGGTTTTTAACCAATCTTCTGCATCCAATAAGTGCGTTTGTGTCATTGGTTTAACATTTAGAACATTTTCGTCCTCCCTAGGCCTATTCTAATCCAATTACGGTTTTTAACCAATCTTGTGCATCCAATAAGTGATTTTGTGTCATTAGTTGAACATTTAGGTCATTTTCGTCCTCCATAAGCTTATTCAAATCCAATTAGGGTTTTTAACCAATCTTCTGCATCCAATAAGTGCGTTTGTGTCATTGGTTGAACATTTAGGTCATTTTCGTCCTCCCGAGGATTATTCAAATCCAATTAGGGTTTTTAACTAATCTTGTGCATCAAATAAGTGATTTTGTGTCATTGGTTGAACATTTAGGTTATTTTCGTCCTCAATATGCTTATTATAATCCAATTAGGGTTTTTAACCAATCTTCTGCATCCAATAAGTGCGTTTGTGTCATTGGTTGAACATTTAGGTCATTGTCGTACTCCCTAGGCCTATTGTAATCCAATTACGGTTTTTAACCAATCTTGTGCATCCAATAAGTGATTTTGTGTCATTGGTTGAACATTTAGGTCATTTTCGTCCTCCATAGGCTTATTCTAATCCAATTAGGGTTTTTAACCAATCTTCTGCATCCAATAAGTGATTTTTTGTCTTTGGTTGAAGATTTAGGTCGTTTTCATCCGCCCTAGGCATATTCTAATACAATTACGGTTTTTAACCAATCTTCTGCATCCAATAAGCGATTTTGTGTCATTGGTTAAACACTTAGGTCATTTCCGTCCTCCATAGGCTTATACTAATCCAATTAGGGATTTTAACCAATCTTCTGCATCCAATAAGTGCGTTTGTGTCATTGATTTAACATTTAGAACATTTTCGTCCTCCCTAGGCCTATTCTAATCCAATTACGGTTTTTAACCAATCTTGTGCATCCAATAAGTGATTTTGTTTCATTAGTTGAACATTTAGGTCATTTTCGTCCTCCATAAGCTTATTCTAATCCAATTAGGGTTTTTAACCAATCTTCTGCATCCAATAAGTGCGTTTGTGTCATTGGTTGAACATTTAGGTCATTTTCGTCCTCCCTAGGATTATTCAAATCCAATTAGGGTTTTTAACCAATCTTGTGCATCCAATAAGTGATTTTGTGTCATTGGTTGAACATTTTGGTCATTTTCGTCCTCAATAGGCTTATTCTAATCCAATTAGGGTTTTTAACCAATCTTCTGCATCCAATAAGTGCGTTTGTGTCATTGGTTTAACATTTAGAACATTTTCTTCCTCCCTAGGCCTATTCTAATCCAATTACGGTTTTTAACCAATCTTGTGCATCCAATAAGTGATTTTGTGTCATTAGTTGAACATTTAGGTCATTTTCGTCCTCCATAAGCTTATTCTAATCCAATTAGGGTTTTTAACCAATCTTCTGCATCCAATAAGTGCGTTTGTGTCATTGGTTGAACATTTAGGTCATTTTCGTCCTCCGTAGGCTTATTCTAATCCAATTAGGGTTTTTAACCAATCTTGTGCATCCAATAAGTGATTTTGTGTCATTGGTTTAACATTTAGAACATTTTCGTCCTCAATAGGGTTATTCTAATCCAATTAGGGTTTTTAACCAATCTTCTGCATCCAATAAGTGCGTTTGTGTCATTGGTTTAACATTTAGAACATTGTCGTCCTCCCTAGGCCTATTCTAATCCAATTACGGTTTTTAACCAATCTTGTGCATCCAATAAGTGATTTTGTGTCATTAGTTGAACATTTAGGTCATTTTCGTCCTCCATAAGCTTATTCTAATCCAATTAGGGTTTTTAACCAATCTTCTGCATCCAATAAGTGCGTTTGTGTCATTGGTTGAACATTTAGGTCATTTTCGTCCTCCCTAGGCCTATTCTAATCCAATTACGGTTTTTAACCAATCTTGTGCATCCAATAAGTGATTTTGTGTCATTGGTTGAACATTTAGGTCATTTTCGTCCTCAATAGGCTTATTCTAATCCAATTAGGGTTTTTAACGAATCTTATGCATCCAATAAGTGCGTTTGTGTCATTGGTTGAACATTTAGGTCATTTTCGTCCTCCCTAGGCCTATTCTAATCCAATTAGGGTTTTTAACCAATCTTGTGCATCCAATAAGTGATTTTTTGTCATTGGTTGAACATTTAGGTCATTTTCGTCCTCAATAGGCTTATTCTAATCCAATTAGGGTTTTTAACCAATTTTCTGCATCCAATAAGTGCGTTTTTTTGTCATTGGTTGAACATATAGAACATTTTCGTCCTCCCTTGGCCTATTCTAATCCAATTAAGGTTTTTAACCAATCTTGTGCATCCAATAAGTGATTTTGTGTCATTAGTTGAACATTTAGGTGATTTTCGTGCTCCATAAGCTAATTCTAATCCAATTAGGATTTTTAACCAATTTTCTGCATCCAATAAGTGCGTTTGTGTCATTGGTTAAACATTTAGGTCATTTTCGTCCTCCCTAGGCCTATTCTAATCCAATTACGGTTTTTAACCAATCTTGTGCATCCAATAAGTGATTTTGTGTCATTGGTTGAACATTTAGGTCATTTTCGTCCTCCATAGGCTTATTCTAATCCAATTAGGGTTTTTAACCAATCTTCTGCATCCAATAATTGCGTTTGTGTCATTGGTTGAACATTTAGGTCATTGTCGTCCTCCCTAGGCCTATTCTAATCCAATTACGGTTTTTAACCAATCTTGTGCATCCAATAAGTGATTTTGTGTCATTGGTTGAACATTTAGGTCATTTTCGTCCTCCATAAGCTTATTCTAATCCAATTAGGGTTTTTAACCAATCTTCTACATCCAATAAGCGCGTTTGTGTCATTGGTTGAACATTTAGGTCATTTTCGTCCTCCCTAGGATTATTCAAATCCAATTAGGGTTTTTAACCAATCATGTGCATCCAATAAGTGATTTTGTGTCATTGGTTGAACATTTAAATATTTTCGTCGTCAATATGCTTATTCTAATCCAATTAGGGTTTTTAACCAATCTTCTGCATCTAGTAAGTGCGTTTGTGTCACTGGTTGAACATTTAGGTCATTGTCGTCCATCCTAGGCCTATTCTAATCCAATTACGGTTTTTAACCAATCTTGTGCATCCAATAAGTGATTTTGTGTCATTGGTTGAACATTTAGGTCATTTTCGTCCTCCATAGGCTTATTCTAATCCAATTAGGGTTTTTAACCAATCTTCTGCATCCAATAAGTGCGTTTGTGTCATTGGTTGAACATTTAGGTCATTGTCTTCCTCCCTAGGCCTATTCTAATCCAATTACGGTTTTTAACCAATCTTGTGCATCCAATAAGTGATTTTGTGTCATTGGTTGAACATTTAGGTCATTTTCGTCCTCCATAGGCTAATTCTAATCCAATTAGGGTTTTTAACCAATCTTCTGCATCCAATAAGTGCGTTTGTGTCATTCGTTGAACATTTAGGTCATTTTCGTCCTCCCTAGGCCTATTCTAATCCAATTACGGTTTTTAACCAATCTTGTGCATCCAATAAGTGATTTTGTGTCATTGGTTGAACATTTAGGTCATTTTCGTCCTCCATAGGCTTATTCTAATCCAATTAGGGTTTTTAACCAATCTTCTGCATCCAATAAGTGCGTTTGTGTCATTGGTTGAACATTTAGGTCATTTTCGTCCTCCCTAGGCTTATTCAAATCCAATTAGGGTTTTTAACCAATCTTGTGCATCCAATAAGTGATTTTGTGTCATTGGTTGAACATTTAGGTTATTTTCGTCCTCAATATGCTTATTCTAATCCAATTAGGGTTTTTAACCAATCTTCTGCATCCCATAAGTGCGTTTGTGTCATTGGTTGAACATTTAGGTCATTGTCGTCCTCCCTAGGCCTATTCTAATCCAATTACGGTTTTTAACCAATCTTGTGCATCCAATAAGTAATTTTGTGTCATTGGTTGAGCATTTAGGTCATTTTCATCCTCCATAGGCTTATTCTAATCCAATTAGGGTTTTTAACCAATCTTCTGCATCCAATAAGTGCGTTTGTGTCATTGGTTGAACATTTAGGTCATTGTCGTCGTCCCTAGGCCTATTCTAATCCAATTACAGTTTTTAACCAATCTTGTGCATCCAATAAGTGATTTTGTGTCATTGGTTGAACATTTAGGTCATTTTCGTCCTCCACAGGCTTATTCTAATCCAATTAGGGTTTTTAGCCAATCTTCTGCATCCAATAAGTGCGTTTGTGTCAATGGTTGAACATTTAGGTCATTTTCGTCCTCCCTAGGCTTATTCTAATCCAATTAGGGTTTTTAACCAATCTTGTGCATCCAATAAGTGATTTTGTGTCATTGGTTGAACATTTAGGTCATTTTCGTCCTCAATAGGCTTATTCTAATCCAATTAGGGTTTTTAACCAATCTTCTGCATCCAATAAATGCGTTTGTGTCATTGGTTGAACATTTTGGTCATGTTCGTCCTCCCTAGGCCTATTCTAATCCAATTACGGTTTTTAACCAATCTTGTGCATCCAATAAGTAATTTTGTGTCATTGGTTGAACATTTAGGTCATTTTCGTCCTCCATAGGCTTATTCTAATCCAATTAGGGTTTTTAACCAATCTTCTGCATCCAATAAGTGCGTTTGTGTCATTGGTTGAACATTTAGGTCATTTTCGTCCTCCCTAGGCCTATTCTAATCCAATTAGGGTTTTTAACCAATCTTGTGCATCCAATAAGTGATTTTGTGTCATTGGTTTAACATTTAGGTCATTTTCGTCCTCCATAGGCTTATTCTAATCCAATTAGGGTTTTTAACCAACCTTCTGCATCCAATAAGTGCGTTTTTGTCATTGGTTGAACATTTAGGTCATTTTCGTTATCCCTAGGCCTATTCTAATCCAATTACGGATTTTAACCAATCTTGTGCATCCAATAAGTGATTTTGTGTCATTGGTTGAACATTTAGGTCATTTTCGTCCTCCATAGGCTTATTCTAATCCAATTAGGGTTTTTAACCAATCTTCTGCATCCAATAAGTGCGTTTGTGTCATTGGTTGAACATTTAGGTCATTTTCGTCCTCCCTAGGATTATTCAAATCCAATTAGGGTTTTTAACCAATCATGTGCATCCAATATGTGATTTTGTGTCATTGGTTGAACATTTAAATATTTTCGTCGTCAATATGCTTATTCTAATCCAATTAGGGTTTTTAACCAATCTTCTGCATCTAGTAAGTGCGTTTGTGTCACTGGTTGAACATTTAGGTCATTGTCGTCCTCCCTAGGCCTATTCTAATCCAATTACGGTTTTTAACCAATCTTGTGCATCCAATAAGTGATTTTGTGTCATTGGTTGAACATTTAGGTCATTTTCGTCCTCCATAGGCTAATTCTAATCCAATTAGGGTTTTTAACCAATCTTCTGCATCCAATAAGTGCGTTTGTGTCATTCGTTGAACATTTAGGTCATTTTCGTCCTCCCTAGGCCTATTCTAATCCAATTACGGTTTTTAACCAATCTTGTGCATCCAATAAGTGATTTTGTGTCATTGGTTGAACATTTAGGTCATTTTCGTCCTCCATAGGCTTATTCTAATCCAATTAGGGTTTTTAACCAATCTTCTGCATCCAATAAGTGCGTTTGTGTCATTGGTTGAACATTTAGGTCATTTCCTTCCTCCCTAGGCTTATTCTAATCCAATTAGGGTTTTTAACCAATCTTGTGCATCCAATAAGTGATTTTGTGTCATTAGTTGAACATTTAGGTCATTTTTGTCCTCCCTAGGCTTATTCTAATCCAATTAGGGTTTTTAACCAATCTTGTGCATCCAATAAGTGATTTTGTGTCATTGGTTGAACATTTAGGTCATTTTCGTCCTCAATAGGCTTATTCTAATCCAATTAGGGTTTTAAACCAATCTTCTGCATCCAATAAGTGCGTTTGTGTCATTGGTTGAACATTTAGAACATTTTTGTCCTCTCTAGGCCTATTCTAATCCAATTACGGTTTTTAACAAACCTTGTTTATCCAATAAGTGATTTTGTGTCATTAGTTGAACATTTAGGTCATTTTCGTCCTCCATAAGCTTATTCTAATCCAATTAGGGTTTTTAACCAATCTTCTGCATCCAATAAGTGCGTTTGTGTCATTGGTTGAACATTTAGGTCATTTTCGTCCTCCCTAGGCCTATTCTAATCCAATTACGGTTTTTAACCAATCTTGTGCATCCAATAAGTGATTTTGTGTCATTGGTTGAACATTTAGGTCATTTTCGTCCTCAATAGGCTTATTCTAATCCAATTAGGGTTTTTAACGAATCTTATGCATCCAATAAGTGCGTTTGTGTCATTGGTTGAACATTTAGGTCATTTTCGTCCTCCCTAGGCCTATTCTAATCCAATTAGGGTTTTTAACCAATCTTGTGCATCCAATAAGTGATTTTTTGTCATTGGTTGAACATTTAGGTCATTTTCGTCCTCAATAGGCTTATTCTAATCCAATTAGGGTTTTTAACCAATTTTCTGCATCCAATAAGTGCGTTTTTTTGTCATTGGTTGAACATATAGAACATTTTCGTCCTCCCTAGGCCTATTCTAATCCAATTAAGGTTTTTATACAATCTTGTGCATCCAATAAGTGATTTTGTGTCATTAGTTGAACATTTAGGTGATTTTCGTCCTCCATAAGCTAATTCTAATCCAATTAGGATTTTTAACCAATTTTCTGCATCCAATAAGTGCGTTTGTGTCATTGGTTAAACATTTAGGTCATTTTCGTCCTCCCTAGGCCTATTCTAATCCAATTACGGTTTTTAACCAATCTTGTGCATCCAATAAGTGATTTTGTGTCATTGGTTGAACATTTAGGTCATTTTCGTCCTCCATAGGCTTATTATAATCCAATTACGGTTTTTAACCAATCTTCTGCATCCAATAAGTGCGTTTGTGTCATTGGTTGAACATTTAGGTCATTTTCGTCCTCCCTAGGCTTATTCTAATCCAATTAGGGTTTTTAACCAATCTTGTGCATCCAATAAGTTATTTTGTGTCATTGGTTGAACATTTAGGTCATTTTCGTCCTCAATAGGCTTATTCTAACCCAATTAGGGTTTTTAACCAATCTTCTGCATCCAATAAGTGCATTTGTGTCATTGGTTGAACATTTAGAACATTTTCGTCCTCCCTAGGCCTATTCTAATCCAATTACGGTTTTTAACCAATCTTGTGCATTCAATAAGTGATTTTGTGTCATTAGTTGAACATTTAGGTCATTTTCGTCCTCCATAAGCTTATTCTAATCCAATTAGGGTTTTTAACCAATCTTCTGCATCCAATAAGTGCGTTTGTGTCATTGGTTGAACATTTAGGTCATTTTCGTCCTCCCTAGGCCTATTCTAATCCAATTAGGGTTTTTAACCAATCTTGTGCATCCAATAAGTGATTTTGTGTCATTAGTTGAACATTTAGGTCATTTTCGTCCTCCATAAGCTTATTCTAATCCAATTAGGGTTTTTAACCAATCTTCTGCATCCAATAAGTGCGTTTGTGTCATTGGTTGAACATTTAGGTCATTTTCGTCATCCCTAGGATTATTCAAATCCAATTTGGGTTTTTAACCAATCTTGTGCCTCTAATAAGTGATTTTGTGTCATTGGTTGAACATTTAGGTCATTTTCGTCCTCAATATGCTTATTCTAATCCAATTAGGGTTTTTAACCAATCTTCTGCATCCAATAAGTGCGTTTGTGTCATTGGTTGAACATTTAGGTCATTTTCATCCTCCCTAGGCCTATTCTAATCCAATTACGGTTTTTAACCAATCTTGTGCATCCAATAAGTGATTTTGTGTCATTGGTTGAACATTTAGGTCATTTTCGTCCTCCATAGGCTTATTCTAATCCAATTAGGGTTTTTAACCAATCTTCTACATCCAATAAGCGCGTTTGTGTCATTGGTTGAACATTTAGGTCATTTTCGTCCTCCCTAGGATTATTCAAATCCAATTAGGGTTTTTAACCAATCATGTGCATCCAATAAGTGATTTTGTGTCATTGGTTGAACATTTAAATATTTTCGTCGTCAATATGCTTATTCTAATCCAATTAGGGTTTTTAACCAATCTTCTGCATCTAGTAAGTGCGTTTGTGTCACTGGTTGAACATTTAGGTCATTGTCGTCCTCCTTAGGCCTATTCTAATCCAATTACGGTTTTTAACCAATCTTGTGCATCCAATAAGTGATTTTGTGTCATTGGTTGAACATTTAGGTCATTTTCGTCCTCCATAGGCTTATTCTAATCCAATTAGGGTTTTTAACCAATCTTCTGCATCCAATAAGTGCTTTTGTGTCATTGGTTGAACATTTAGGTTATTGTCGTCCTCCCTAGGCCTATTCTAATCCAATTACGGTTTTTAACCAATCTTGTGCATCCAATAAGTGATTTTGTGTCATTGGTTGAACATTTAGGTCATTTTCGTCCTCAATAGGCTTATTCTAATCCAATTAGGGTTTTTAACCTATCTTCTGCATCCAATAAGTGATTTTGTGTCATTGGTTGAACATTTAGGTCATTTTCGTCCTCCATAAGCTTATTCTAATCCAATTAGGGTTTTTAACCAATCTTCTACATCCAATAAGTGCGTTTGTGTCATTGGTTGAACATTTAGGTCATTTTCGTCCTCCCTAGGATTATTCAAATCCAATTAGGGTTTTTAACCAATCATGTGCATCCAATAAGTGATTTTGTGTCATTGGTTGAACATTTAAATATTTTCGTCGTCAATATGCTTATTCTAATCCAATTAGGGTTTTTAACCAATCTTCTGCATCTAGTAAGTGCGTTTGTGTCATTGGTTGAACATTTAGGTCATTGTCGTCCTCCCTAGGCCTATTCTAATCCAATTACGGTTTTTAACCAATCTTGTGCATCCAATAAGTGATTTTGTGTCATTGGTTGAACATTTAGGTCATTTTCGTCCTCCATAGGCTTATTCTAATCCAATTAGGGTTTTTAACCAATCTTCTGCATCCAATAAGTGTGTTTGTGTCATTGGTTGAACATTTAGGTTATTTTCGTCCTCCCTAGGATTATTCAAATCCAATTAGGGTTTTTAACCAATCTTGTGCATCCAATAAGTGATTTTGTGTCATTGGTTAAACATTTAGGTTATTTTCGTCCTCAATATGCTTATTCTAATCCAATTAGGGTTTTTAACCAATCTTCTGCATCCAATAAGTGCGTTTGTGTCATTGGTTGAACATTTAGGTCATTTTCGTCCTCCCTAGGCCTATTCTAATCCAATTACGGTTTTTAACCAATCTTGTGCATCCAATAAGTGATTTTGTGTCATTGGTTGAACATTTAGGTCATTTTCGTCCTCCCTAGGCTTATTCTAATCCAATTAGGGTTTTTAACCAATCTTCTGCATCCAATAAGTGCGTTTGTGTCATTGGTTGAACATTTAGGTCATTTTCGTCCTCCCTAGGATTATTCAAATCCAATTAGGGTTTTTAACCAATCTTGTGCATGCAATAAGTGATTTTGTGTCATTGGTTGAACATTTAGGTTATTTTCGTCCTCAATATGCTTATTCTAATCCAATTAGGGTTTTTAACCAATCTTCTGCATCCAATAAGTGCGTTTGTGTCATTGATTGAACATTTAGGTCATTGTCGTCCTCCCTAGGCCTATTGTAATCCAATTACGGTATTTAACCAATCTTGTGCATCCAATAAGTGATTTTGTGTCATTGGTTGAACATTTAGGTCATTTTCGTCCTCCATAGGCTTATTCTAATCCAATTAGGGTTTTTAACCAATCTTCTGCATCCAATAAGTGATTTTTTGTCTTTGGTTGAAGATTTAGGTCGTTTTCATCCGCCCTAGGCATATTCTAAAACAATTACGGTTTTTAACCAATCTTCTGCATCCAATAAGCGATTTTGTGTCATTGGTTAAACACTTAGGTCATTTTCGTCCTCCATAGGCTTATACTAATCCAATTAGGGTTTTTAACCAATCTTTTGCATCCAATAAGTGCGTTTGTGTCATTGATTTAACATTTAGAACATTTTCGTCCTCCCTAGGCCTATTCTAATCCAATTACGGTTTTTAACCAATCTTGTGCATCCAATAAGTGATTTTGTTTCATTAGTTGAACATTTAGGTCATTTTCGTCCTCCATAAGCTTATTCTAATCCAATTAGGGTTTTTAACCAATCTTTTGCATCCAATAAGTGCGTTTGTGTCATTGGTTGAACATTTAGGTCATTTTCGTCCTCCCTAGGATTATTCAAATCCAATTAGGGTTTTTAACCAATCTTGTGCATCCAATAAGTGATTTTGTGTCATTGGTTGAACATTTAGGTCATTTTCGTCCTCCATAGGCTTATTATAATCCAATTAGGGTTTTTAACCAATCTTCTGCATCCAATAAGTGCGTTTGTGTCATTGGTTGAACATTTAGGTCATTTTCGTCCTCCCTAGGCCTATTCTAATCCAATTACGGTTTTTAACCAATCTTGTGCATCCAATAAGTGATTTTGTGTCATTGGTTGAACATTTAGGTCATTTTCGTCCTCCATAGGCTTATTCTAATCAAATTAGGGTTTTTAACCGATCTTCTACATCCAATAAGTGCGTTTGTGTCATTGGTTGAACATATAGAACATTTTCGTCCTCCCTAGGCCTATTGTAATCCAATTACGGTTTTTAACCAATCTTGTGCATCCAATAAGTGATTTTGTGTCATTAGTTGAACATTTAGGTCATTTTCGTCCTCCATAAGCTTATTCTAATCCAATTAGGGTTTTTAACCAATCTTCTGCATCCAATAAGTGCGTTTGTGTCGTTGGTTGAACATTTAGGTCATTTTCGTCCTCCCTAGGCCTATTCTAATCCAATTACGGTTTTTAACCAATCTTGTGCATCCAATAAGTGATTTTGTGTCATTGGTTGAACATTTAGGTCATTTTCGTCCTCAATAGGCTTATTCTAATCCAATTAGGGTTTTTAACGAATCTTATGCATCGAATAAGTGCGTTTGTGTCATTGGTTGAACATTTAGGTCATTTTCGTCCTCCCTAGGCTTATTCTAATCCAATTAGGGTTTTTAACTAATCTTGTGCATCCAATAAGTGATTTTGTGTCATTGGTTGAACATTTAGGTCATTTTCGTCCTCAATAGGCTTATTCTAATCCAATTAGGGTTTTTAACCAATCTTCTGCATCCAATAAGTGCGTTTGTGTCATTGGTTGAACATTTAGGTCATTTTCGTCCTCCCTAGGCCTATTCTAATCCAATTACGGTTTTTAACCAATCTTGTGCATCCAATAAGTTATTTTGTGTCATTGGTTGAACTTTTAGGTCATTTTCGTCCACCCAAGGCTTATTCTAATCAAATTAGGGTTTTTAACCAATCTTGTGGATCCAATCATTGCGTTTGTGTCATTGGTTGAACATTTAGGTCATTTTCGTCCTCCTTAGACTTATTCTAATCCAATTAGGGTTTTTAACCAATCTTCTGCAGCCAATAAGTGCGTTTGTGTCATTGGTTGAACATTTAGGTCATTTTCGCCCTCCCTAGGCTTATTCTAATCCAATTAGGATTTTTAACCAATCTTGTGCATCCAATAAGTGATTTTGTGTCATTGGTTGAATATTTAGGTCATTTTCGTCCTCAATAAGCTTATTCTAATCCATTTAGGGTTTTTAACCAATCTTCTGCATCCAATAAGTGCGTTTGTTTCATTGGTTGAACATTTAGGTCATTTTCGTCCTCCCTAGGCCTATTCTAATTCAATTACGGTTTTTAACCAATCTTGTGCATCCAATAAGTGATTTTGTGTCATTGGTTGAACATTTAGGTCATTTTCGTCCTCCATAGGCTTATTCTAATCCAATTAGGGTTTTTAACCAATCTTCTGCATCCAATTAGTGCGTTTGTGTCATTAGTTGAACATTTAGGTCATTTTCGTCCTCCCTAGGCCTATTCTAATCCAATTACGGTTTTTAACCAATCTTGTGCATCTAATAAGTGATTTTGTGTCATTAGTTGAACATTTAGGTTATTTTCGTCCTCCATAAGCTTATTCTAATCCAATTAGGGTTTTTAACCAATCTTCTGCATCCAATAAGTGCGTTTGTGTCATTGGTTGAACATTTAGGTCATTTTCGTCCTCCCTAGGATTATTCAAATCCAATTAGGGTTTTTAACCAATCTTGTGCATCCAATAAGTGATTTTGTGTCATTGGTTGAACATTTTGGTCATTTTCGTCCTCAATAGGCTTATTCTAATCCAATTAGGGTTTTTAACCAATCTTCTGCATCCAATAAGTGCGTTTGTGTCATTGGTTTAACATTTAGAACATTTTCTTCCTCCCTAGGCCTATTCTAATCCAATTACGGTTTTTAACCAATCTTGTGCATCCAATAAGTGATTTTGTGTCATTAGTTGAACATTTAGGTTATTTTCGTCCTCCATAAGCTTATTCTAATCCAATTAGGGTTTTTAACCAATCTTCTGCATCCAATAAGTGCGTTTGTGTCATTGGTTGAACATTTAGGTCATTTTCGTCCTCCCTAGGATTATTCAAATCCAATTAGGGTTTTTAACCAATCTTGTGCATGCAATAAGTGATTTTGTGTCATTGGTTGAACATTTAGGTTATTTTCGTCCTCAATATGCTTATTCTAATCCAATTAGGGTTTTTAACCAATCTTCTGCATCCAATAAGTGCGTTTGTGTCATTGATTGAACATTTAGGTCATTGTCGTCCTCCCTATGCCTATTCTAATCCAATTACGGTTTTTAACCAATCTTGTGCAACCAATAAGTGATTTTGTGTCATTGGTTGAACATTTAGGTCATTTTCGTCCTCCATAGGCTTATTCTAATCCAATTAGGGTTTTTAACCAATCTTCTGCATCCAATATGTGATTTTTTGTCTTTGGTTGAAGATTTAGGTCGTTTTCATCCGCCCTAGGCATATTCTAATACAATTACGGTTTTTAACCAATCTTCTGCATCCAATAAGCGATTTTGTGTCATTGGTTAAACACTTAGGTCATTTTCGTCCTCCATAGGCTTATACTAATCCAATTAGGGTTTTTAACAAATCTTGTGCATCCAATAAGTGATTTTTTGTCATTGGTAGAACATTTAGGTCATTTTCGTCCTCAATATGCTTATTCTAATCCAATTAGGGTTTTTAACCAATCTTCTGCATCCAATAAGTTATTTTGTGTCATTGGTTGAACATTTAGAACATCTTCGTCCTCCCTAGACCTATTCTAATCCAATTACTGTTTTCAACCAATCTTGTGCATCCAATAAGTGATTTTGTGTCATTAGTTGAACATTTTGGTCATTTTTGTCCTCCATAAGCTTATTCTAATCTAATTAGGGTTTTTAACCAATCTTCTGCATCCAATAAGTGCGTTTGTGTCATTGGTTGAACATTTAGGTCATTTTCATCCTCCCGAGGATTATTCAAATCTAATTAGGGTTTTTAACCAATCTTCTGCATCCAATAAGTGATTTTTTGTCTTTGGTTGAAGATTTAGGTCGTTTTCATCCGCCCTAGGCCTATTCTAATCCAATTACGGTTTTTAACCAATCTTCTGCATCCTATAAGCGATTTTGTGTCATTGGTTAAACATTTAGGTCATTTTCGTCCTCCATAGGCTTATTCTAATCCAATTAGGGTTTTTAACCAATCTTCTGCATCCAATAAGTGCTTTGTGCCATTGGTTTAACATTTAGAACATCTTCGTCCTCCCTAGGCCTATTCTAATCCAATTACGGTTTTTAACCAATCTTGTGCATCCAATAAGTGATTTTGTTTCATTAGTTGAACATTTAGGTCATTTTCGTCCTCCATAAGCTTATTCTAATCCAATTAGGGTTTTTAACCAATCTTGTGCATCCAATAAGTACGTTTGTGTCATTGGTTGAACATTTAGGACATTTTCGTCCTCCCTAGGATTATTCAAATCCAATTAGGATTTTTAACCAATCTTGTGCATCCAATAAGTGATTTTGTGTCATTGGTTGAACATTTAGGTTATTTTCGTCCTCAATATGCTTATTCTAATCCAATTAGGGTTTTTAACCAATCTTCTGCATCCAATAAGTGCGTTTGTGTCATTGGTTGAACATTTAGGTCATTTTCTTCCTCCATAGGCTTATTCAAATCCAATTAGGGTTTTTAACCAATCTTCTGCATCCAATAAGTGATTTTGTGTCTTTGGTTGAACATTTAGGTCGTTTTCATCCTCCATAGGCCTATTCTAATCCAATTACGGTTTTTAACCAATCTTGTGAATCCAATAAGTGAGTTTATGTCATTGGTTGAACATTTAGGTCATTTTCGTCCTCCATAGGCTTATTCTAATCCAATTAGGGTTTTTAACCAATCTTCTGCATCCAATAAGCGATTTTGTGACATTGGTTGAACATTTAGGTCATTTTCGTCCTCCATAGGCTTATTCAAATCCAATTAGGGTTTTTAACCATTCTTGTGCATCCAATACGTGATTTTGTGTCATTGGTTGAACATTTAGGTCATTTTCGTCCTCCCTAGGCCTATTCTATTCCAATTAGGGTTTTTAACCAATCTTGTGCATCCAATAAGTGATTTTGTGTCATTGGTTGAACATTTAGGTCATTTTCATCCTCCATAGGCTTATTCTAATCCAATTAGGGTTTTTAACCAATCTTCTGCATCCAATAAGTACGTTTGTGTCATTGGTTGAACATTTAGGTCATTTTCGTCCTCCCTAGGCTTATTCTAATCCAATTACGGTTTTTAACCAATCTTGTGCATCCAATAAGTGATTTTGTGTCATTGGTTGAACATTTAGGTCATTTTCGTCCTCCATAGGCTTTTTCTAATCCAATTAGGGTTTTTAGCCAATCTTCTGTATCCAATAAGTGCGTTTGTGTCATTGGTTGAACATTTAGGTCATTTTTGTCCTCCCTAGGCTTATTCTAATCCAATTAGGGTTTTTAACCATTCTTGTGCATCCAATAAGTGATTTTGTGTCATTGGTTGAACATTTAGGTCATTTTCGTCCTCAATAAGGTTATTCTAATCCAATTACGGTTTTTAATTAATCTTCTGCATCCAATAAGTGCGTTTGTGTCATTGGTTGAACATTTAGGTCATTTTCGTCCTCCTTAGGCCTATTCTAATCCAATTATGGTTTTTAACCAATCTTGTGCATCCAATAAGTGATTTTGTGTCATTGGTTGAACATTTAGGTCATTGTCCTCCACCCAATGCTTATTCTAATCCAATTAGGGTTTTTAGCCAATCTTGTGCTTCCAATAAGTGATTTTGTGTCATTGGTTGAATATTTAGGTCATTTTTGTCCTCCCTAGGCTTATTCTAATCCAATGAGGGTTTTTAACCAATCTTCTGCATCCAATAAGTGCGTTTGTGTCATTGGTTGAACATTTAGGTCATTTTCGTCCTCAATAGGCTTATTCTAATCCAATTAGGGTTTTTAACCAATGTTCTGCATCCAATAAGTGCGTTTGTGTCATTGGTTGAACATTTAGGTCATTTTCATCCTCCCTAGGCCTATTCTAATCCAATTACGGTTTTTGACCAATCTTGTGCTTCCAAAATGTGATTTGGTGTCATTGGTTGAACATTTAGGTCATTTTCGTCCACCCAAGGCTTATTCTAATCCAATTAGGGTTTTTAGCCAATCTTTTGCATCTAATAAGTGATTTTGTGTCGTTGGTGGAATATTTAGTTCATTTTTGTCCTCCCTAGGCTTATTCTAATCCAATTAGGGTTTTTAACCAGTCTTGTGGATCCAATAAGTGCGTTTGTGTCATTGGTTGAACATTTAGGTCATTTTCGTCCTCCCTTGACTTATTCTAATCCAATTAGGGTTTTTGACCAATCTTGTATATCCAATAAGAGATTTTGTGTCATTGGTTGAACATTTAGGTCATTTTCGTCAACCCAAGGCTTATTCTAATCCAATTAGGGTTTTTAACCAATCTTGTGGATCCAATAAGTGCGTTTGTGTCATTGGTTGAACATTTAGGTCATTTTCAGCCTCCCTTGGATTATTCAAATCCAATTAGGGTTTTTAGCCAATCTTGTGCATCCAATAAGTGATTTTGTGTCATTGGTTGAATATTTAGTTCATTTTTGTCCTCCCTAGGCTTATTCAAAACTAATTAGGGTTTTTAACCAATCTGATGCATCCAATAAGTACGTTTGTGTCATTGGTTGAACATTTAGGTCATTTTCGTCCTCCCTAGGCTTATTCAAATCCAATTAGGGATTTTAACCAATCTTGTGCATCCAATTAGTGATTTTCTGTCATCGGTTGAACATTTAGGTCGTTTTCGTCCTCTCTAGGCCTATTCTAATCCAATTACGGTTTTTAACCAATCTTGTGGATCCAATAAGTGCGTTTGTGTCATTGGTTGAACATTTAGGTCATTTTCGTCCTCCCTAGACTTATTCTAATCTAATTAGGGTTTTTAACCAATCTTGTGTATCCAATAAGTGCGTTTGTGTCATTGGTTGAACATTTAGGTCATTTTCGTCCTCCCTAGGCTTATTCTAATCCAATTAGGGTGTTTAACCATTCTTGTGCATCCAATAAGTGATTTTGTGTCATTGGTTGAACATTTAGGTCATTTTCGTCCTCCCTAGGCCTATACAAATCTAATTAGGGTTTTTAACCAATCTTATGCATCCAATAAATGTGTTTGTGTCATTGGTCTAACAATTAGGTCATTTTCGTCCTCCCTAGGATTATTCAAATCCAATTAGGGTTTTTAACCAATCTTGTGCATCCAATAAGTGATTTTGTGTCATTGGTTGAACATTTAGGTCATTTTCGTCCTCAATAGGGTTATTCTAATCCAATTAGGGTTTTTAATTAATCTTCTGCATCCAATAAGTGCGTTTGTGTCATTGGTTGAACATTTAGGTCATTTTCGTCCTCCTTAGGCCTATTCTAATCCAATTACGGTTTTTAACTAATCTTGTGCTTCCAATAAGTGTTTTTGTGTCATTGGTTGAACATTTAGGTCATTTTCGGTCACCCAAGGCTTATTCTAATCCAATTAGGGTTTTTAGCCAATCTTGTGCATCCAATAAGTGATTTTTGTGTCATTGTTTGAATATTTAGGTCATTTTTGTCCTCCCTAGGCTTATTCAAATCTAATTAGGGTTTTTAACCAATCTTATACATCCAATAAGTGCGTTTGTGTCATTGGTCTAACATTTAGGTCATTTTCGTCCTCCCTAGGATTATTCAAATCCAATTAGGGTTTTTAACCAATCTTGTGCATCCAATAAGTGATTTTGTGTCATTAGTTGAACATTTAGGTCATTTTCGTCCTCCATAGGCTTATTTTAATCCAATTAGGGTTTTTAACCAATCTTCTGCATCCAATAAGTGCGTTTGTGTCATTGGTTGAACATTTAGGTCATTTTCGTCCTCCCTAGGCCTGTTCTAATCCAATTAGGGTTTTTAACAAATCTTGTGCATCCAATAAGTGATTTTTTGTCATTGGTTGAACATTTAGGTCATTTTCGTCCTCAATAGGCTTATTCTAATCCAATTAGGGTTTTTAACCAATCTTCTGCATCCAATAAGTTATTTTGTGTCATTGGTTGAACATTTAGGTCATTTTCGTCGTCCCTAGGCCTATTCAAATCCAATTACGGTTTTTAACCAATCTTGTGCATCCAATATGTGATTTTGTGTCATTGGTTGAACATTAAGGTTAATTTCGTCCTCAATATGCTTATTCTAATCCAATTAGGGTTTTTAACCAATCTTCTGCATCCAATAAGTTCGTTTGTGTCATTGGTTGAACATTTAGGTCATTTTCGTCGTCCCTAGGCCTATTCAAATCCAATTACGGTTTTTAACCAATCTTGTGCATCCAATAAGTGATTTTGTGTCATTGGTTGAACATTAAGGATAATTTCGTCCTCAATATGCTTATTCTAATCCAATTAGGGTTTTTAACCAATCTTCTGCATCCAATAAGTGCGTTTGTGTCATTGGTTGAACATTTAGATCATTTTCGTCCTCCCTAGGGCTATTCAAATCCAATTATGGTTTTTAACCAATCTTGTGCATCCAATAAGTGATTTTGTGTCATTGGTTGAACATTTAGGTCATTTTAGTCCTCCATAGGCTTATTCTAATCCAATTAGGGTTTTTAACCAATCTTCTACATCCATTAAGTGCGTTTGTGTCATTGGTTGAACATTTAGGTCATTTTCGTCCTCAATAGGCTTATTCTAATCTAATTAGGGTTTTTAACCAATCTTCTGCATCCAATAAGTGCGTTTGTGTCATTGGTTGAACATTTAGAACATTTTCGTCATCCCTAGGCCTATTCTAATCCAATTACGGTTTTTAACCAATCTTGTGCATCCAATAAGTGATTTTGTGTCATTGGTTGAACATTTAGGTCATTTTCGTCCTCAATAGGGTTATTCTAATCCAATTAGGGTTTTTAACCAATTTTCTGAACCCAATAAGTGCGTTTGTGTCATTGGTTGAACATTTACGTCATTTTCGTCCTCCCTAGGCCTATTCTAATCCAATTACGGTTTTTAACTAATCTTGTGCTGCCAATAAGTGATTTTGTGTCATTGGTTGAACATTTAGGTCATTTTCGTCCACCCAAGGCTTATTCTAATCCAATTAGGGTTTTTAGCCAATCTTGTGCATCCAATAAGTGATTTTTGTGTCATTGGTTGAATATTTAGTTCATTTTTGTCCTCCCTAGGCTTATTCAAATCTAATTAGGGTTTTTAACCAATCTTATACATCCAATAAGTGCGTTTGTGTCATTGGTTGAACATTTAGGTCATTTTCATCCTCCCTAGGATTATTCAAATCCAATTAGGGTTTTTAACCAATCTTGTGCATCCAATAAGTGATTTTGTGTCATTGGTTTAACATTTAGGTCATTTTCGTCCTCAATAGGCTTATTATTATCCAATTAGGGTTTTTAACCAATCTTTTACATCCAATAAGTGCGTTTGTGTCATTGGTTGAACATTTAGAACATTTTCGTCATCCCTAGGCCTATTCTAATACAATTACGGTTTTTAACCAATCTTGTGCATCCAATAAGTGATTTTGTGTCATTGGTTGAACATTTAGGTCATTTTCGTCCTCAATAGGGTTATTCTAATCCAATTAGGGTTTTTAACCAATATTCCGAACCCAATAAGTGCGTTTGTGTCATTGGTTGAACATTTAGGTCATTTTCGTCCTCCCTAGGCCTATTCTAATCCAATTACGGTTTTTAACTAATCTTGTGCTGCCAATAAGTGATTTTGTGTCGTTGGTTGAACATTTAGGTCATTTTCGTCCACCCAAGGCTTATTCTAATCCAATTAGGGTTTTTAGCCAATCTTGTGCATCCAATAAGTGAATTTTGTGTCATTCGTTGAATATTTAGTTCATTTTTGTCCTCCCTAGGCTTATTCAAATCTAATTAGGGTTTTTAACCAATCTTATACATCCAATAAGTGCGTTTGTGTCATTGGTTGAACATTTAGGTCATTTTCATCCTCCCTAGGATTATTCAAATCCAATTAGGGTTTTTAACCAATCTTGTGCATCCAATAAGTGATTTTGTGTCATTGGTTTAACATTTAGGTCATTTTCGTCCTCAATAGGCTTATTATAATCCAATTAGGGTTTTTAACCAATCTTCTACATCCAATAAGTGCGTTTGTGTCATTGGTTGAACATTTAGAACATTTTCGTCATCCCTAGGCCTATTCTAATCCAATTACGGTTTTTAACCAATCTTGTGCATCCAATAAGTGATTTTGTGTCATTGGTTGAACATTTAGGTCATTTTCGTCCTCAATAGGGTTATTCTAATCCAATTAGGGTTTTTAACCAATCTTCTGCATCCAATAAGTGCGTTTGTGTCATTGGTTGAACATTTAGGTCATTTTCGTCCTCCCTAGGCCTGTTCTAATCCAATTAGGGTTTTTAACAAATCTTGTGCATCCAATAAGTGCGTTTGTGTCATTGGTTGAACATTTAGGTCATTTTCGTCCTCAATAGGCTTATTCTAATCCAATTAGGGTTTTTAACCAATCTTCTGCATCCAATAAGTGATTTTTGTGTCATTGGTTGAATATTTAGTTCATTTTTGTCCCCCCTAGGCTTATTCAAATCTAATTAGGGTTTTTAACCAATCTTATACATCCAATAAGTGCGTTTGTGTAATTGGTTGAACATTTAGGTCATTTTCATCCTCCCTAGGATTATTCAAATCCAATTAGGGTTTTTAACCAATCTTGTGCATCCAATAAGTGATTTTGTGTCATTAGTTGAACATTTAGGTCATTTTCGTCCTCCATAAGCTTATTCTAATCCAATTAGGGTTTTTAACCAATCTTCTGCATCCAATAAGTGCGTTTGTGTCATTGGTTGAACATTTAGGTCATTTTCGTCCTCCCTAGGCCTATTCTAATCCAATTAGGGTTTTTAACAAATCTTGTGCATCCAATAAGTGATTTTTTGTCATTGGTTGAACATTTAGGTCATTTTCGTCCTCAATAGGCTTATTCTAATCCAATTAGGGTTTTTAATCAATCTTTTGCATCCAATAAGTTATTTTGTGTCATTGGTTGAACATTTAGAACATCTTCGTCCTCCATAGGCCTATTCTAATCCAATTACGGTTTTTAACCAATCTTGTGCATCCAATAAGTGATTTTGTGTCATTAGTTGAACATTTTGGTCATTTTCGTCCTCCATAAGCTTATTCTAATCCAATTAGGGTTTTTAATTAATCTTCTGCATCCAATAAGTGCGTTTGTGTCATTGGTTAAACATTTAGGTCATTTTCGTCCTCCCTAGGCCTATTCAAATCCAATTACGCTTTTTAACCAATCTTGTCCATCCAATAAGTGATTTTGTGTCATTGGTTGAACATTTAGGTTAATTTCGTCCTCCCTAGGCCTATTCAAATCCAATTGTGCTTTTTAACCAATCTTGTGCATGCAATAAGTGATTTTGTGTCATTGGTTGAACATTTAGGTCATTTTCGTCCTCCATAAGCTTATTCTAATCCAATTAGGGTTTTAAACAATCTTCTGCATCCAATAAGTGCGTTTGTGTCATTGGTTGAAGATTTAGCTCATTTTCGTCCTCCCTAGGCTTATTCTAATCCAATTAGGGTTTTTAACCAATCTTGTGCATCCAATAAGTGATTTTGTGTCATTGGTTGAACATTTAGGTCATTTTCGTCCTCAATAGGCTTATTCTAATCCAATTAGGGTTTTGAACCAATCTTCTGCATCCAATAAGTGCGTTTGTGTCATTGGTTTAACATTTAGAACATTTTCGTCCTCCCTAGGCCTATTCTAATCCAATTACGGTTTTTAACCAATCTTGTGCATCCAATAAGTGATTTTGTGTCATTGGTTGAACATTTAGGTCATTTTCGTCCTCCATAAGCTTATTCTAATCCAATTAGGGTTTTAACCAATCTTCTGCATCCAATAAGTGCGTTTGTGTCATTGGTTGAACATTTAGAACATTTTCGTTCTCCCTAGGCCTATTCTAATCCAATTACGGTTTTTAACCAATCTTGTGCATCCAATAAGTGATTTGGTGTCATTAGTTGAACATTTAGGTCATTTTCGTCCTCCATAAGCTTATTCTAATCCAATTAGGGTTTTTAACCAATCTTCTGCATCCAATAAGTGCGTTTGTGTCATTGGTTGAACATTTAGGTCATTTTCGTCCTCCCTAGGCCTATTCTAATCCAATTAGGGTTTTTAACCAATCTTGTGCATCCAATAAGTGATTTTGTGTCATTGGTTGAACATTTAGGTCATTTTCGTCCTACATAGGCTTATTCTAATCCAATTAGGGTTTTTAACCAACCTTCTGCATCCAATAAGTGCGTTTTTGTCATTGGTTGAACATTTAGGTCATTTTCGTCCTCCCTAGGCCTATTCTAATCCAATTACGGTTTTTAACCAATCTTGTGCATCCAATAAGTGATTTTGTGTCATTGGTTGAACATTTAGGTCATTTTCGTCCTCCATAGGCTTATTCTAATCCAATTAGGGTTTTTAACCAATCTTCTGTATCCAATAAGTGCGTTTGTGTCATTGGTTGAACATTTAGGTCATTTTTCGTCCTCCCTAGGCTTATTCTCATCCAATTAGGGTTTTTAACCAATCTTGTGCATCCAATAAGTGATTTTGTGTCATTGGTTGAACATTTAGGTCATTTTCGTCCTCCATAGGCTTATTCTAATCCAATTAGGGTTTTTAACCAATCTTGTGCATCCAATAAGTGATTTTGTGTCATTGGTTGAACAATTAGGTCATTTTCGTCCTCGATAAGCTTATTCTAATCCAATTAGGGTTTTTAACCAATCTTCTGCATCCAATAAGTGCGTTTGTGTCATTGGTTGAACATTTAGGTCATTTTCGTCCTCCCTAGGCCTATTCTAATCCAATTAGGGTTTTTAACAAATCTTGTGCATCCAATAAGTGATTTTTTGTCATTGGTTGAACATTTAGGTTATTTTCGTCCTCAATAGGCTTATTCTAATCCAATTAGGGTTTTTAACCAATCTTCTGCATCCAATAAGTTATTTTGTGTCATTGGTTGAACATTTAGAACATCTTCGTCCTCCCTAGGCCTATTCTAATCCAATTACGGTTTTTAACCAATCTTGTGCATCCAATAAGTGATTTTGTGTCATTAGTTGAACATTTTGGTCATTTTCGTCCTCCATAAGCTTATTCTAATCCAATTAGGGTTTTTAATTAATCTTCTGCATCCAATAAGTGCGTTTGTGTCATTGGTTGAACATTTAGATCATTTTCGTCCTCCCTAGGGCTATTCAAATCCAATTACGGTTTTTAACCAATCTTGTGCATCCAATAAGTGATTTTATGTCATTGGTTGAACATTAAGGTTAATTTCGTCCTCAATATGCTTATTCTAATCCAATTAGGGTTTTTAACCAATCTTCTGCATCCAATAAGTGCGTTTGTGTCATTGGTTGAACATTTAGATCATTTTCGTCCTCCCTAGGGCTATTCAAATCCAATTATGGTTTTTAACCAATCTTGTGCATCCAATAAGTGATTTTGTGTCATTGGTTGAACATTTATTTTTTGTCCTCCCTAGGCTTATTCAAATCTAATTAGGGTTTTAAACCAATCTTTTGCATCCAATAAGTGCTTTTGTGTCATTGGTTGAACATTTAGGATATTTTCGTCCACCCTAGGATTATTCAAATCCAATTAGGAGTTTTAACCAATCTTGTGCATCCAATAAGTGATTGTGTCTTTGGTTGAACATTTATGTCGTTTTCGTCCTCCCTAGGCCTATTCTATTCTAATTACGGTTTTTAACCAATCTTGTTCATCCAATTAGTGATTTTCTGTCATCGGTTAAACATTTAGGTCATTTTCGTCCACCCAAGGCTTATTCTAATACAATTAGGGTTTTTAACCAATCTTGTGAATCCAATAAGTGATTTTGTGTCATTGGTTGAATATTTAGGTCTTTTTCGTCCTCCCAAGGCTTATTCTAATCCAATCAGAGGTTTTAGCCAATCTTATGCATCCAATAAGTGCGTTTGTGTCATTGGTTGAACATTTAGGTCATTTTCGTCTTCCATAGGCTTATTCAAATCCAATTAGGGTTTTTAACCAATCTTCTGCATCCAATAAGTGATTTTGTGTCTTTGGTTGAAGATTTAGGTCGTTTCCGTCCTCCCTAGGCCTATTCTAATTCAATTACGGTTTTTAACCAATCTTGTGGATCCAATAAGTGCGTTTGTGTCATTGGTTGAACATTTAGGTCATTTTCGTCCTCCCTAGACTTATTCTAATCCAATTAGGGTTTTTAACCAATCTTGTGTATCCAATAAGTGCGTTTGTGTCATTGGTTGAACAATTAGGTCATTTTCGTCCTTCCTAGGCCTATTCTAATCCAATTAGGGTTTTTAACCAATCTTGTGCATCCAATAAGTGATTTTGTGTCATTGGTTGAACATTTAGGTCATTTTCGTCCTCCATAAGCTTATTCTAATCCAATTAGGGTTTTAACCAATCTTCTGCATCCAATAAGTGCGTTTGTGTCATTGGTTGAACATTTAGAACATTTTCGTTCTCCCTAGGCCTATTCTAATCCAATTACGGTTTTTAACCAATCTTGTGCATCCAATAAGTGATTTGGTGTCATTAGTTGAACATTTAGGTCATTTTCGTCCTCCATAAGCTTATTCTAATCCAATTAGGGTTTTTAACCAATCTTCTGCATCCAATAAGTGCGTTTGTGTCATTGGTTGAACATTTAGGTCATTTTCGTCCTCCCTAGGCCTATTCTAATCCAATTAGGGTTTTTAACCAATCTTGTGCATCCAATAAGTGATTTTTTGTCATTGGTTGAACATTTAGGTCATTTTCGTCCTCAATAGGCTTATTCTAATCCAATTAGGATTTTTAACCGATCTTCTACATCCAATAAGTGCGTTTGTGTCATTGGTTGAACATATAGAACATTTTCGTCTTCCCTAGGCCTATTGTAATCCAGTTACGGATTTTAAACAATCTTGTGCATCCAATAAGTGATTTTGTGTCATTAGTTGAACATTTAGGTCATTTTTGTCCTCCATAAGCTTATTCTAATCCAATTAGGGTTTTTAACCAATCTTCTGCATCCAATAAGTGCGTTTGTGTCATTGGTTGAACATTTAGGTCATTTTCGTCCTCCCTAGGCCTATTCTAATCCAATTACGGTTTTTAACCAATCTTGTGCATCCAATAAGTGATTTTGTGTCATTGGTTGAACATTTAGGTCATTTTCGTCCTCAATATGCTTATTCTAATCCAAGTAGGGTTTTTAACCAATCTACTGCATCCAATAAGTGCGTTTGTGTCATTGGTTGAACATTTAGGTCATTTTCGTCCTCCCTAGGCCTATTCTAATCCAATTACGGTTTTTAACCAATCTTGTGCATCCAATAAGTGATTTTGTGTCATTGGTTGAACATTTAGGTCATTTTCGTCCTCCATAGGCTTATTCTAATCCAATTAGGGTTTTTAACCAATCTTCTGTATCCAATAAGTGCGTTTGTGTCATTGGTTGAACATTTAGGTCATTTTTCGTCCTCCCTAGGCTTATTCTCATCCAATTAGGGTTTTTAACCAATCTTGTGCATCCAATAAGTGATTTTGTGTCATTGGTTGAACATTTAGGTCATTTTCGTCCTCCATAGGCTTATTCTAATCCAATTAGGGTTTTTAACCAATCTTGTGCATCCAATAAGTGATTTTGTGTCATTGGTTGAACAATTAGGTCATTTTCGTCCTCGATAAGCTTATTCTAATCCAATTAGGGTTTTTAACCAATCTTCTGCATCCAATAAGTGCGTTTGTGTCATTGGTTGAACATTTAGGTCATTTTCGTCCTCCCTAGGCCTATTCTAATCCAATTAGGGTTTTTAACAAATCTTGTGCATCCAATAAGTGATTTTTTGTCATTGGTTGAACATTTAGGTCATTTTCGTCCTCAATAGGCTTATTCTAATCCAATTAGGGTTTTTAATCAATCTTTTGCATCCAATAAGTTATTTTGTGTCATTGGTTGAACATTTAGAACATCTTCGTCCTCCATAGGCCTATTCTAATCCAATTACGGTTTTTAACCAATCTTGTGCATCCAATAAGTGATTTTGTGTCATTAGTTGAACATTTTGGTCATTTTCGTCCTCCATAAGCTTATTCTAATCCAATTAGGGTTTTTAATTAATCTTCTGCATCCAATAAGTGCGTTTGTGTCATTGGTTAAACATTTAGGTCATTTTCGTCCTCCCTAGGCCTATTCAAATCCAATTACGCTTTTTAACCAATCTTGTCCATCCAATAAGTGATTTTGTGTCATTGGTTGAACATTTAGGTTAATTTCGTCCTCCCTAGGCCTATTCAAATCCAATTGTGCTTTTTAACCAATCTTGTGCATGCAATAAGTGATTTTGTGTCATTGGTTGAACATTTAGGTCATTTTCGTCCTCCATAAGCTTATTCTAATCCAATTAGGGTTTTAAACAATCTTCTGCATCCAATAAGTGCGTTTGTGTCAGTGGTTGAAGATTTAGCTCATTTTCGTCCTCCCTAGGCTTATTCTAATCCAATTAGGGTTTTTAACCAATCTTGTGCATCCAATAAGTGATTTTGTGTCATTGGTTGAACATTTAGGTCATTTTCGTCCTCAATAGGCTTATTCTAATCCAATTAGGGTTTTTAACCAATCTTCTGCATCCAATAAGTGCGTTTGTGTCATTGGTTGAACATTTAGAACATTTTCGTCATCCTTAGGCCTATTCTAATCCAATTACGGTTTTTAACCAATCTTGTGCATCCAATAAGTGATTTTGTGTCATTGGTTGAACATTTAGGTCATTTTCGTCCTCAATAGGGTTATTCTAATCCAATTAGGGTTTTTAACCAATCTTCTGAACCCAATAAGTGCGTTTGTGTCATTGGTTGAACATTTAGGTCATTTTCGTCCTCCCTAGGCCTATTCTAATCCAATTACGGTTTTTAACTAATCTTGTGCTGCCAATAAGTGATTTTGTGTCATTGGTTGAACATTTAGGTCATTTTCGTCCACCCAAGGCTTATTCTAATCCAATTAGGGTTTTTAGCCTATCTTGTGCATCCAATAAGTTATTTTTGTGTCATTGGTTGAATATTTAGTTCATTTTTGTCCTCCCTAGGCTTATTCAAATCTAATTAGGGTTTTTAACCAATCTTATACATCCAATAAGTGCGTTTGTGTCATTGGTTGAACATTTAGGTCATTTTCATCCTCCCTAGGATTATTCAAATCCAATTAGGGTTTTTAACCAATCTTGTGCATCCAATAAGTGATTTTGTGTCATTGGTTTAACATTTAGGTCATTATCGTCCTCAATAGGCTTATTATAATCCAATTAGGGTTTTTAACCAATCTTCTACATCCAATAAGTGCGTTTGTGTCATTGGTTGAACATTTAGAACATTTTCGTCATCCCTAGGCCTATTCTAATCCAATTACGGTTTTTAACCAATCTTGTGCATCAAATAAGTGATTTTGTGTCATTGGTTGAACATTTAGATCATTTTCTTTCTCAATAGGGTTATTTTAATCCAATTAGGGTTTTTAACCAATCTTCTGAACCCAATAAGTGCGTTTGTGTCATTGGTTGAACATTTAGGTCATTTTCGTCCTCCCTAGGCCTATTCTAATCCAATTACGGTTTTTAACTAATCTTGTGCTGCCAATAAGTGATTTTGTGTCATTGGTTGAACATTTAGGTCATTTTCGTCCACCCAAGGCTTATTCTAATCCAATTAGGGTTTTTAGCCAATCTTGTGCATCCAATAAGTGATTTTGTGTCATTGGTTGAACATTTAGGTTATTTTCGTCCTCAATATGCTTATTCTAATCCAATTAGGGTTTTTAACCAATCTTCTGCATCCAATAAGTGCGTTTGTGTCATTGGTTGAACATTTAGGTCATTTTCGTCCTCCCTAGGCCTATTCTAATCCAATTAGGGTTTTTAACCAATCTTGTGCATCCAATAAGTGATTTTTTGTCAATGGTTGAACATTTAGGTCATTTTCGTCCTTAATAGGCTTATTCTAATCCAATTAGGGTTTTTAACCAATCTTCTGCATCCAATAAGTGCGTTTGTGTCATTGGTTGAACATTTAGGTCATTATCGTCCTCCCTAGGCCTATTCTAATCCAATTACGGTTTTTAACCAATCTTGTGCATCCAATAAGTGATTTTGTGTCATTGGTTGAACATTTAGGTCATTTTCGTCCTCCATAGGCTTATTCTAATCCAATTAGGGTTTTTAACCAATCTTCTGCATCCAATAAGTGCGTTTGTGTCATTGGTTGAACATTTTGGTCATTTTCGTCCTCCCTAGGCTTATTCTAATCCAATTAGGGTTTTTAACCAATCTTGTGCATCCAATAAGTGATTTTGTGTCATTGGTTGAACATTTAGGTCATTTTCGTCCTCAATAGGCTTATTCTAATCCAATTAGGGTTTTTAACCAATCTTCTGCATCCAATAAGTGCTTTTGTGTCATTGGTTTAACATTTAGAACATTTTCGTCCTCCCTAGGCCTATTCTAATTCAATTACGGTTTTTAACCAATCTTGTGCATCCAATAAGTGATTTTGTGTCATTAGTTGAACATTTAGGTCATTTTCGTCCTCCATAAGCTTATTCTAATCCGATTAGGGTTTTTAACCAATCTTCTGCATCCATTAAGTGCGTTTGTGTCATTGGTTGAACATTTAGGTCATTTTTGTCCTCCCTAGGATTATTCAAATCCAATTAGGGTTTTTAACCAATCTTGTGCATCCAATAAGTGATTTTGTGTCATTGGTTGAACATTTAGGTTATTTTCGTCCTCAATATGCTTATTCTAATCCAATTAGGGTTTTTAACCAATCTTGTGTATCCAATAAGTGCGTTTGTGTCATTGGTTGAACATTTAGGTCATTTTCGTCCTCCCTAGGCCTATTCTAATCCAATTACGGTTTTTAACTAATCTTGTGCTGCCAATAAGTGATTTTGTGTCATTGGTTGAACATTTAGGTCATTTTCGTCCACCCAAGGCTTATTCTGTAAGATCAGATGTGCACCTAAGAGGGGGGGGGGGTGAATTAGGTGTTTGGTTATTTTGACAGTTTTTAGAATTTTAGTGATTGATTTTTGCGTTTAATGTTGGTAGATTAAGAAGTAAATAACAGTAAGTAAATGAACACTGCAAATTTATCCTGGTTCCCCTAATAACCAAGGGTACGTCCAGTCCTCTTGCTCACCACAAGAGATTTTCTTCACTATCTGTCAGAATATGTACAAGTCCTCACCCTGGGACCTTGGCTACAATCTTCTAACAAACTGTCTATGATAGAACACTACTATCTTAGATATAACACTTAAAGAAAGTACATTTTTCTTTTACAAACACTTGTTGTTTTGATAAGGGTATAGGAATGGAAAGGAGGTAGAATGATAAATAATTCAAGATTTATTCAAGTACTTTGAGAACCTTAAGGATATGAAAATGATATGCAAGTACTTGAATTTCTGAAAATGACTTAGAAAAAATTCAGAAAATTTAGTTCAAAGTCTTTG
Organism: Cicer chorassanicum; assembly: GCA_037974735.1. Classification (NCBI taxonomy): domain Eukaryota; kingdom Viridiplantae; phylum Streptophyta; class Magnoliopsida; order Fabales; family Fabaceae; genus Cicer; species Cicer chorassanicum. Next base: position 36,720,496 of record JBBPBP010000001.1, read on the forward strand.
AAATTGTGTAATTCGAATTCGTAATTTGAATATGAAGTTATGACCTATTTATAGTCCTCAAACATCTCTTTAGATTCGTGGCCTTTGATCCAAGAGGTTTGAGGAAGAATTGCAATGTTTTAAATTGAATTCAGAACTGAAACATTGCATTTCTTCCAGTTGTATTCGATTACATGATATCTGTATTCGAATACAACTTGCTGCAACGTTAAAAATTATTCAAATTTTTCACTGTGTAGTCGAATACACTTTTGTGTAGTCGAATACAGATGAAGAGTTTTAGCTACTGACTTAGCAATTTTTCATCTGTAGTCGAATACAGATGAGATGGCCTAGCTTCTGACTTAGCAATTTTTCATCTGTAGTCGAATACAGATGAGATGGCCTAGCTTCTGACTTAGCAATGTTTCATCTGTATTCGAATACACCTTGGTTGTAGTCGAATACAGATGATACGTTTTTGCTTCTGACTTAGCAAATTGCATCTGTATTCGAATACACCTGGGTTGTATTCGATTACAATATTGTTTTTAGTCAAAAATAAAGATTCTAACATTTTGAAAATATTATTTTGGACTTTTGAAAATATTGTTTATGCATATGCAAAGTATGTAAGGTTCTCTTGTAGTTGAATTATGGCTTGAATTATTTTACCTTTATATAATCTATTTATTTGTAATTCATCAAAGGATGTTTGAAAATGAATTGGAGGAATTCTTCTTTTTGTTGCTTTGTCACCATTGGTCTTTGTGTATAATCAAAAACATGTATTTTTACATATTCTAATCCAATTAGAGTTTTTAGCCAATCTTGTGCATCCAATAAGTGATTTTTGTGTCATTGGTTGAATATTTAGTTCATTTTTGTCCTCCCTAGGATTATTCAAATCTAATTAGGGTTTTTAACCAATCTTATACATCCAATAAGTGCTTTTGTGTCATTGGTTGAACATTTAGGTCATTTTCATCCTCCCTAGGATTATTCAAATCCAATTAGGGTTTTTAACCAATCTTGTGCATCCAATAAGTGATTTTGTGTCATTAGTTGAACATTTAGGTCATTTTCGTCCTCCATAAGCTTATTCTAATCCAATTAGGGTTTTTAACCAATCTTCTGCATCCAATAAGTGCGTTTGTGTCATTGGTTGAACATTTAGGTCATTTTCGTCCTCCCTAGGCCTATTCTAATCCAATTAGGGTTTTTAACAAATCTTGTGCATCCAATAGGTGATTTTTTGTCATTGGTTGAACATTTAGGTCATTTTCATCCTCAATAGGCTTATTCTAATCCAATTAGGGTTTTTAACCAATCTTCTGCATCCAATAAGTTATTTTGTGTCATAGGTTGAACATTTAGAACATCTTCGTCCTCCCTAGGCCTATTCTAATCCAATTACGGTTTTTAACCAATCTTGTGCATCCAATAAGTGATTTTGTGTCATTAGTTGAACATTTTGGTCATTTTCGTCCTCCATAAGCTTATTCTAATCCAATTAGGGTTTTTAATTAATCTTCTGCATCCAATAAGTGCGTTTGTGTCATTGGTTGAACATTTAGGTCATTTTCGTCCTCCCTAAGCCTATTCAAATCCAATTACGGTTTTTAACCAATCTTGTGCATCCAAATAGTGATTTTGTGTCATTGGTTGAACATTTAGGTTAATTTCGTCCTCAATATGCTTATTCTAATCCAGTTAGGGTTTTTAACCAATCTTCTGCATCCAATAAGTGCGTTTGTGTCATTGGTTGAACATTTAGATCATTTTCGTCCTCCCTAGGGCTATTCAAATCCAGTTACGGTTTTTAACCAATCTTGTGCATCCAATAAGTGATTTTGTATCATTGGTTGAACATTTAGGTCATTTTCGTCCTCCATAGGCTTATTCTAATCCAATTAGGGTTTTTAACCAATCTTCTACATCCATTAAGTGCGTTTGTGTCATTGGTTGAATATTTAGGTCATTTTCGTCCTCCCTAGGCTTATTCTAATCCAATTAGGGTTTTTAATCAATCTTGTGCATCCAATAAGTGATTTTGTGTCATTGGTTGACTATTTAGGTCATTTTCGTCCTCAATAGGCTTATTCTAATCCAATTAGGGTTTTTAACCAATCTTCTGCATCCAATAAGTGTGTTTGTGTCGTTGGTTGAACATTTAGAACATTTTCGTCATCCCTAGGCCCATTCTAATCCAATTACGGTTTTTAACCAATCTTGTGCATCCAATAAGTGATTTTGTGTCATTGGTTGAACATTTAGGTCATTTTCGTCCATAATAGGGTTATTCTAATCCAATTAGGGTTTTTAACCAATCTTCTGAACCCAATAAGTGCGTTTGTGTCATTGGTTGAACATTTAGGTCATTTTCGTCCTCCCTAGGCCTATTCTAATCCAATTACGGTTTTTAACTAATCTTGTGCTGCCAATAAGTGATTTTGTGTCATTGGTTGAACATTTAGGTCATTTTCGTCCACCCAAGGCTTATTCTAATCCAATTAGGGTTTTTAGCCAATCTTGTGCATCCAATAAGTTATTTTTGTGTCATTGGTTGAATATTTAGTTCATTTTTGTCCTCCCTAGGCTTATTCAAATCTAATTAGGGTTTTTAACCAATCTTATACATCCAATAAGTGCGTTTGTGTCATTGGTTGAACATTTAGGTCATTTTCATCCTCCCTAGGATTATTCAAATCCAATTAGGGTTTTTAACCAATCTTGTGCATCCAATAAGTGATTTTGTATCATTAGTTGAACATTTAGGTCATTTTCGTCCTCCATAAGCTTATTCTAATCCAATTAGGGTTTTTAACCAATCTTCTGCATCCAATAAGTGCGTTTGTGTCATTGGTTGAACATTTAGGTCATTTTCGTCCTCCCTAGGCCTATTCTAATCCAATTAGGGTTTTTAACAAATCTTGTGCGTCCAATAAGTGATTTTTTGTCATTGGTTGAACATTTAGGTCATTTTCATCCTCAATAGGCTTATTCTAATCCAATTAGGGTTTTTAACCAATCTTCTGCATCCAATAAGTTATTTTGTGTGATAGGTTGAAAATTTAGAACATCTTCGTCCTCCCTAGGCCTATTCTAATCAAATTACAATTTTTAACCAATCTTGTGCATCCAATAAGTGATTTTGTGTCATTAGTTGAACATTTTGGTCATTTTCGTCCTCCATAAGCTTATTCTAATCCAATTAGGGTTTTTAATTAATCTTCTGCATCCAATAAGTGCGTTTGTGTCATTGGTTGAACATTTAGGTCATTTTCGTCCTCCCTAGGCCTATTCAAATCCAATTACGGTTTTTAACCAATCTTGTGCATCCAAATAATGATTTTGTGTCATTGGTTGAACATTTAGGTTAATTTCGTCCTCAATATGCTTATTCTAATCCAGTTAGGGTTTTTAACCAATCTTCTGCATCCAATAAGTGCGTTTGTGTCATTGGTTGAACATTTAGATCATTTTCGTCCTCCCTAGGGCTATTCAAATCCAATTATGGTTTTTAACCAATCTTGTGCATCCAATAAGTGATTTTGTATCATTGGTTGAACATTTAGGTCATTTTCGTCCTCCATAGGCTTATTCTAATCCAATTAGGGTTTTTAACCAATCTTCTACATCCATTAAGGGCGTTTGTGTCATTGGTTGAATATTTAGGTCATTTTCGTCCTCCCTAGGCTTATTCTAATCCAATTAGGGTTTTTAATCAATCTTGTGCATCCAATAAGTGATTTTGTGTCATTGGTTGACTATTTAGGTCATTTTCGTCCTCAATAGGCTTATTCTAATCCAATTAGGGTTTTTAACCAATCTTCTGCATCCAATAAGTGCGTTTGTGTCATTGGTTGAACATTTAGAACATTTTCGTCATCCCTAGGCCTATTCTAATCCAATTACGGTTTTTAACCAATCTTGTGCATCCAATAAGTGATTTTGTGTCATTGGTTGAACATTTAGGTCATTTTCGTCCTCAATAGGGTTATTCTAATCCAATTAGGGTTTTTAACCAATCTTCTGAACCCAATAAGTGCGTTTGTGTCATTGGTTGAACATTTAGGTCATTTTCGTCCTCCCTAGGCCTATTCAAATCCAATTACGGTTTTTAACCAATCTTGTGCATCCAAATAATGATTTTGTGTCATTGGTTGAACATTTAGGTTAATTTCGTCCTCAATATGCTTATTCTAATCCAGTTAGGGTTTTTAACCAATCTTCTGCATCCAATAAGTGCGTTTGTGTCATTGGTTGAACATTTAGATCATTTTCGTCCTCCCTAGGGCTATTCAAATCCAATTA
>JBBPBP010000001.1:36724801-36769665 GCA_037974735.1 Cicer chorassanicum
GGTTTTTAACCAATCTTGTGCATCCAATAAGTGATTTTGTATCATTGGTTGAACATTTAGGTCATTTTCGTCCTCCATAGGCTTATTCTAATCCAATTAGGGTTTTTAACCAATCTTCTACATCCATTAAGGGCGTTTGTGTCATTGGTTGAATATTTAGGTCATTTTCGTCCTCCCTAGGCTTATTCTAATCCAATTAGGGTTTTTAATCAATCTTGTGCATCCAATAAGTGATTTTGTGTCATTGGTTGACTATTTAGGTCATTTTCGTCCTCAATAGGCTTATTCTAATCCAATTAGGGTTTTTAACCAATCTTCTGCATCCAATAAGTGCGTTTGTGTCATTGGTTGAACATTTAGAACATTTTCGTCATCCCTAGGCCTATTCTAATCCAATTACGATTTTTAACCAATCTTGTGCATCCAATAAGTGATTTTGTGTCATTGGTTGAACATTTAGGTCATTTTCGTCCATAATAGGGTTATTCTAATCCAATTAGGGTTTTTAACCAATCTTCTGAACCCAATAAGTGCGTTTGTGTCATTGGTTGAACATTTAGGTCATTTTCGTCCTCCCTAGGCCTATTCTATTCCAATTACGGTTTTTAACTAATCTTGTGCTGCCAATAAGTGATTTTGTGTCATTGGTTGAACATTTAGGTCATTTTCGTCCACCCAAGGCTTATTCTAATCCAATTAGGGTTTTTAGCCAATCTTGTGCATCCAATAAGTTATTTTTGTGTCATTGGTTGAATATTTAGTTCATTTTTGTCCTCCCTAGGCTTATTCAAATCTAATTAGGGTTTTTAACCAATCTTATACATCCAATAAGTGCGTTTGTGTCATTGGTTGAACATTTAGGTCATTTTCATCCTCCCTAGGATTATTCAAATCCAATTAGGGTTTTTAACCAATCTTGTGCATCCAATAAGTGATTTTGTATCATTAGTTGAACATTTAGGTCATTTTCGTCCTCCATAAGCTTATTCTAATCCAATTAGGGTTTTTAACCAATCTTCTGCATCCAATAAGTGCGTTTGTGTCATTGGTTGAACATTTAGGTCATTTTCGTCCTCCCTAGGCCTATTCTAATCCAATTAGGGTTTTTAACAAATCTTGTGCGTCCAATAAGTGATTTTTTGTCATTGGTTGAACATTTAGGTCATTTTCATCCTCAATAGGCTTATTCTAATCCAATTAGGGTTTTTAACCAATCTTCTGCATCCAATAAGTTATTTTGTGTCATAGGTTGAAAATTTAGAACATCTTCGTCCTCCCTAGGCCTATTCTAATCAAATTACAATTTTTAACCAATCTTGTGCATCCAATAAGTGATTTTGTGTCATTAGTTGAACATTTTGGTCATTTTCGTCCTCCATAAGCTTATTCTAATCCAATTAGGGTTTTTAATTAATCTTCTGCATCCAATAAGTGCGTTTGTGTCATTGGTTGAACATTTAGGTCATTTTCGTCCTCCCTAGGCCTATTCTAATCCAATTAGGGTTTTTAACAAATCTTGTGCATCCAATAAGTGATTTTTTGTCATTGGTTTAACATTTAGGTCATTTTCGTACTCAATAGGCTTATTCTAATCCAATTAGGGTTTTTAACCAATCTTCTGCATCCAATAAGTTATTTTGTGTCATTGGTTGAACATTTAGAACATCTTCGTCCTCCTTAAGCCTATTCTAATCCAATTACGGTTTTTAACCAATCTTGTGCATCCAATAAGTGATTTTGTGTCATTAGTTGAACATTTTGGTCATTTTCGTCCTCCATAAGCTTATTCTAATCCAATTAGGGTTTTTAATTAATCTTCTGCATCCAATAAGTGCGTTTGTGTCATTGGTTGAACATTTAGGTCATTTTCGTCCTCTCTAGGCCTATTCAAATCCAATTACGCTTTTTAACCAATCTTGTGCATCCAATAAGTGATTTTGTGTCATTGGTTGAACAGTTAGGTTAATTTCGTCCTCCCTAGGCCTATTCAAATCCAATTACGCTTTTTAACCAATCTTGTGCATGCAATAAGTGATTTTGTGTCATTGGTTGAACATTTAGATCATTTTCGTCCTCCATAAGCTTATTCTAATCCAATTAGGGTTTTGAACCAATCTTCTGCATCCAATAAGTGCGTTTGTGTCATTGGTTTAACATTTAGAACATTTTCGTCCTCCCTAGGCCTATTCTAATCCAATTACGGTTTTTAACCAATCTTGTGCATCCAATAAGTGATTTTGTGTCATTAGTTGAACATTTAGGTCATTTTCGTCCTCCATAAGCTTATTCTAATCCGATTAGGGTTTTTAACCAATCTTCTGCATCCAATAAGTGCGTTTGTGTCATTGGTTGAACATTTAGGTCATTTTCGTCCTCCCTAGGATTATTCAAATCCAATTAGGGTTTTTAACCAATCTTGTGCATCCAATAAGTGATTTTGTGTCATTGGTTTAACATTTAGGTCATTTTCGTCCTCAATAGGCTTATTATAATCCAATTAGGGTTTTTAACCAATCTTCTACATCCAATAAGTGCGTTTGTGTCATTGGTTGAACATTTAGGTCATTTTCGTCCTCCCTAGGCCTATTCTAATCCAATTACGGTTTTTAACCAATCTTGTGCTTCCAATAAGTGATTTTGTGTCATTGGTTGAACATTTAGGTCATTTTCGTCCACCCAAGGCTTATTCTAATCCAATTGGGGTTTTTAGCCAATCTTGTGCATCCAATAAGTGATTTTGTGTCATTAGTTGAACATTTAGGTCATTTTCGTCCTCCATAAGCTTATTCTAATCCAATTAGGGTTTTTAACCAATCTTCTGCATCCAATAAGTGCGTTTGTGTCATTGGTTGAACATTTAGGTCATTTTCGTCCTCCCTAGGCCTATTCTAATCCAATTACGGTTTTTAACCAATCTTGTGCATCCAATAAGTGATTTTGTGTCATTAGTTGAACATTTAGGTCATTTTCGTCCTCCATAAGCTTATTCTAATCCGATTAGGGTTTTTAACCAATCTTCTGCATCCAATAAGTGCGTTTGTGTCATTGGTTGAACATTTAGGTCATTTTCGTCCTCCCTAGGCCTATTCTAATCCAATTACGGTTTTTAACCAATCTTGTGCATCCAATAAGTGATTTTGTGTCATTGGTTGAACATTTAGGTCATTTTCGTCCTCCATAGGCTTATTCTAAACCAATTAGGGTTTTTAACCAATCTTCTGCATCCAATAAGTGCGTTTGTGTCATTGGTTGAACATTTAGGTCATTTTCGTCCTCCCTAGGCCTATTCTAATCCAATTACGGTTTTTAACCAATCTTGTGCATCCAATAAGTGATTTTGTGTCATTGGTTGAACATTTAGGTCATTTTCGTCCTCAATAGGGTTATTCTAATCCAATTAGGGTTTTTAACCAATCTTCTGAACCCAATAAGTGCGTTTGTGTCATTGGTTGAACATTTAGGTCATTTTCGTCCTCCCTAGGCCTATTCTAATCCAATTACGGTTTTTAACTAATCTTGTGCTGCCAATAAGTGATTTTGTGTCATTGGTTGAACATTTAGGTCATTTTCGTCCACCCAAGGCTTATTCTAATCCAATTAGGGTTTTTAGCCTATCTTGTGCATCCAATAAGTTATTTTTGTGTCATTGGTTGAATATTTAGTTCATTTTTGTCCTCCCTAGGCTTATTCAAATCTAATTAGGGTTTTTAACCAATCTTATACATCCAATAAGTGCGTTTGTGTCATTGGTTGAACATTTAGGTCATTTTCATCCTTCCTAGGATTATTCAAATCCAATTAGGGTTTTTAACCAATCTTGTGCATCCAATAAGTGATTTTGTGTCATTGGTTTAACATTTAGGTCATTATCGTCCTCAATAGGCTTATTATAATCCAATTAGGGTTTTTAACCAATCTTCTACATCCAATAAGTGCGTTTGTGTCATTGGTTGAACATTTAGAACATTTTCGTCATCCCTAGGCCTATTCTAATCCAATTACGGTTTTTAACCAATCTTGTGCATCAAATAAGTGATTTTGTGTCATTGGTTGAACATTTAGATCATTTTCTTTCTCAATAGGGTTATTTTAATCCAATTAGGGTTTTTAACCAATCTTCTGAACCCAATAAGTGCGTTTGTGTCATTGGTTGAACATTTAGGTCATTTTCGTCCTCCCTAGGCCTATTCTAATCCAATTACGGTTTTTAACTAATCTTGTGCTGCCAATAAGTGATTTTGTGTCATTGGTTGAACATTTAGGTCATTTTCGTCCACCCAAGGCTTATTCTAATCCAATTAGGGTTTTTAGCCAATCTTGTGCATCCAATAAGTGATTTTTGTGTCATTGGTTTAATATTTAGTTCATTTTTGTCCTCCCTAGGCTTATTCAAATCTAATTAGGGTTTTTTAACCAATCTTATACATCCAATAAGTGCGTTTGTGTCATTGGTTTTACATTTAGAACATTTTCGTCCTCCCTAGGCCTATTCTAATCCAATTACGGTTTTTAACCAATCTTGTGCATCCAATAAGTGATTTTGTGTCATTAGTTGAACATTTAGGTCATTTTCGTCCTCCATAAGCTTATTCTAATCCGATTAGGGTTTTTAACCAATCTTCTACATCCAATAAGTGCGTTTGTGTCATTGGTTGAACATTTAGGTCATTTTCGTCCTCCCTAGGATTATTCAAATCCTATTAGGAGTTTTAACCAATCTTGTGCATCCAATAAGTGATTGTGTCTTTGGTTGAACATTTAGGTCATTTTCGTCCTCCATAGGCTTATTCTAATCCAATTAGGGTTTTTAACCAATCTTCTACATCCATTAAGTGCGTTTGTGTCATTGGTTGAATATTTAGGTCATTTTCGTCCTCCCTAGGCTTATTCTAATCCAATTAGGGTTTTTAATCAATCTTGTGCATCCAATAAGTGATTTTGTGTCATTGGTTGACTATTTAGGTCATTTTCGTCCTCAATAGGCTTATTCTAATCCAATTAGGGTTTTTAACCAATCTTCTGCATCCAATAAGTGTGTTTGTGTCATTGGTTGAACATTTAGAACATTTTCGTCATCCCTAGGCCCATTCTAATCCAATTACGGTTTTTAACCAATCTTGTGCATCCAATAAGTGATTTTGTGTCATTGGTTGAACATTTAGGTCATTTTCGTCCATAATAGGGTTATTCTAATCCAATTAGGGTTTTTAACCAATCTTCTGAACCCAATAAGTGCGTTTGTGTCATTGGTTGAACATTTAGGTCATTTTCGTCCTCCCTAGGCCTATTCTAATCCAATTACGGTTTTTAACTAATCTTGTGCTGCCAATAAGTGATTTTGTGTCATTGGTTGAACATTTAGGTCATTTTCGTCCACCCAAGGCTTATTCTAATCCAATTAGGGTTTTTAGCCAATCTTGTGCATCCAATAAGTTATTTTTGTGTCATTGGTTGAATATTTGGTTCATTTTTGTCCTCCCTAGGCTTATTCAAATCTAATTAGGGTTTTTAACCAATCTTATACATCCAATAAGTGCGTTTGTGTCATTGGTTGAACATTTAGGTCATTTTCATCCTCCCTAGGATTATTCAAATCCAATTAGGGTTTTTAACCAATCTTGTGCATCCAATAAGTGATTTTGTATCATTAGTTGAACATTTAGGTCATTTTCGTCCTCCATAAGCTTATTCCAATCCAATTAGGGTTTTTAACCAATCTTCTGCATCCAATAAGTGCGTTTGTGTCATTGGTTGAACATTTAGGTCATTTTCGTCCTCCCTAGGCCTATTCTAATCCAATTAGGGTTTTTAACAAATCTTGTGCGTCCAATAAGTGATTTTTTGTCATTGGTTGAACATTTAGGTCATTTTCATCCTCAATAGGCTTATTCTAATCCAATTAGGGTTTTTAACCAATCTTCTGCATCCAATAAGTTATTTTGTGTCATAGGTTGAAAATTTAGGACATCTTCGTCCTCCCTAGGCCTATTCTAATCAAATTACGGTTTTTAACCAATCTTGTGCATCCAATAAGTGATTTTGTGTCATTAGTTGAACATTTTGGTCATTTTCGTCCTCCATAAGCTTATTCTAATCCAATTAGGGTTTTTAATTAATCTTCTACATCCAATAAGTGCGTTTGTGTCATTAGTTGAACATTTAGGTCATTTTCGTCCTCCCTAGGCCTATTCAAATCCAATTACGGTTTTTAACCAATCTTGTGCATCCAAATAATGATTTTGTGTCATTGGTTGAACATTTAGGTTAATTTCGTCCTCAATATGCTTATTCTAATCCAGTTAGGGTTTTTAACCAATCTTCTGCATCCAATAAGTGCGTTTGTGTCATTGGTTGAACATTTAGATCATTTTCGTCCTCCCTAGGGCTATTCAAATCCAATTACGGTTTTTAACCAATCTTGTGCATCCAATAAGTGATTTTGTATCATTGGTTGAACATTTAGGTCATTTTCGTCCTCCATAGGCTTATTCTAATCCAATTAGGGTTTTTAACCAATCTTCTACATCCATTAAGGGCGTTTGTGTCATTGGTTGAATATTTAGGTCATTTTCGTCCTCCCTAGGCTTATTCTAATCCAATTAGGGTTTTTAATCAATCTTGTGCATCGAATAAGTGATTTTGTGTCATTGGTTGACTATTTAGGTCATTTTCGTCCTCAATAGGCTTATTCTAATCCAATTAGGGTTTTTAACCAATCTTCTGCATCCAATAAGTGCGTTTGTGTCATTGGTTGAACATTTAGAACATTTTCGTCATCCCTAGGCCTATTCTAATCCAATTACGGTTTTTAACCAATCTTGTGCATCCAATAAGTGATTTTGTGTCATTGGTTGAACAATTAGGTCATTTTCGTCCTCAATAGGGTTATTCTAATCCAATTAGGGTTTTTAACCAATCTTCTGAACCCAATAAGTGCGTTTGTGTCATTGGTTGAACATTTAGGTCATTTTCGTCCTCCCTAGGCCTATTCTAATCCAACTACGGTTTTTAACTAATCTTGTGCTGCCAATAAGTGATTTTGTGTCATTGGTTGAACATTTAGGTCATTTTCGTCCACCCAAGGCTTATTCTAATCCAATTAGGGTTTTTAGCCTATCTTGTGCATCCAATAAGTTATTTTTGTGTCATTGGTTGAATATTTAGTTCATTTTTGTCCTCCCTAGGCTTATTCAAATCTAATTAGGGTTTTTAACCAATCTTATACATCCAATAAGTGCGTTTGTGTCATTGGTTGAACATTTAGGTCATTTTCATCCTCCCTAGGATTATTCAAATCCAATTAGGGTTTTTAACCAATCTTGTGCATCCAATAAGTGATTTTGTGTCATTGGTTTAACATTTAGGTCATTATCGTCCTCAATAGGCTTATTATAATCCAATTAGGGTTTTTAACCAATCTTCTACATCCAATAAGTGCGTTTGTGTCATTGGTTGAACATTTAGAACATTTTCGTCATCCCTAGGCCTATTCTAATCCAATTACGGTTTTTAACCAATCTTGTGCATCAAATAAGTGATTTTGTGTCATTGGTTGAACATTTAGATCATTTTCTTTCTCAATAGGGTTATTTTAATCCAATTAGGGTTTTTAACCAATCTTCTGAACCCAATAAGTGCGTTTGTGTCATTGGTTGAACATTTAGGTCATTTTCGTCCTCCCTAGGCCTATTCTAATCCAATTACGGTTTTTAACTAATCTTGTGCTGCCAATAAGTGATTTTGTGTCATTGGTTGAACATTTAGGTCATTTTCGTCCACCCAAGGCTTATTCTAATCCAATTAGGGTTTTTAGCCAATCTTGTGCATCCAATAAGTGATTTTTGTGTCATTGGTTTAATATTTAGTTCATTTTTGTCCTCCCTAGGCTTATTAAAATCTAATTAGGGTTTTTTAACCAATCTTATACATCCAATAAGTGCGTTTGTGTCATTGGTTTTACATTTAGAACATTTTCGTCCTCCCTAGGCCTATTCTAATCCAATTACGGTTTTTAACCAATCTTGTGCATCCAATAAGTGATTTTGTGTCATTAGTTGAACATTTAGGTCATTTTCGTCCTCCATAAGCTTATTCTAATCCGATTAGGGTTTTTAACCAATCTTCTACATCCAATAAGTGCGTTTGTGTCATTGGTTGAACATTTAGGTCATTTTCGTCCTCCCTAGGATTATTCAAATCCTATTAGGAGTTTTAACCAATCTTGTGCATCCAATAAGTGATTGTGTCTTTGGTTGAACATTTATGTCGTTTTCGTCCTCCCTAGGCCTATTCTATTCTAATTACGGTTTTTAACCAATCTTGTTCATCCAATTAGTGACTTTCTGTCATCGGTTAAACATTTATGTCGTTTCCGTCCTCCCTAGGCCTATTCTAATCCAATTACGGTTTTTAACCAATCTTGTGGATCCAATAAGTGCGTTTGTGTCATTGGTTGAACATTTAGGTCATTTTCGTCCTCCCTAGACATATTCTAATCCAATTAGGGTTTTTAACCAATCTTGTGTATCCAATAAGTGCGTTTGTGTCATTGGTTGAACAATTAGGTCATTTTCGTCCTCCCTAGGCCTATTCTAATCCAATTAGGGTTTTTAACCAATCTTCTGCATCCAATAAGTGATTTTGTGTCATTGGTTGAACATTTAGGTCATTTTCGTCCTCCATAAGCTTATTCTAATCCAATTAGGGTTTTAACCAATCTTCTGCATCCAATAAGTGCGTTTGTGTCATTGGTTGAACATTTAGAACATTTTCGTTCTCCCTAGGCCTATTCTAATCCAATTACGGTTTTTAACCAATCTTGTGCATCCAATAAGTGATTTTGTGTCATTAGTTGAACATTTAGGTCATTTTCGTTCTCCATAAGCTTATTCTAATCCAATTAGGGTTTTTAACCAATCTTCTGCATCCAATAAGTGCGTTTGTGTCATTGGTTGAACATTTAGGTCATTTTCGTCCTCCCTAGGCCTATTCTAATCCAATTAGGGTTTTTAACCAATCTTGTGCATCCAATAAGTGATTTTTTGTCAATGGTTGAACATTTAGGTCATTTTCGTCCTCAATAGGCTTATTCTAACCCAATTAGGGTTTTTAACCAATCTTCTGCATCCAATAAGTGCGTTTGTGTCATTGGTTGAACATTTAGGTCATTGTCGTCCTCCCTAGGCCTATTCTAATCCAATTACAGTTTTTAACCAATCTTGTGCATCCAATAAGTGATTTTGTGTCATTGGTTGAACATTTAGGTCATTTTCGTCCTCCATAGGCTTATTCTAATCCAATTAGGGTTTTTAACCAATCTTCTGCATCCAATAAGTGCGTTTGTGTCATTGGTTGAACATTTAGGTCATTTTCGTCCTCCCTAGGCTTATTCAAATCCAATTAGGGTTTTTAACCAATCTTGTGCATCCAATAAGTGATTTTGTGTCATTGGTTGAACATTTAGGTTATTTTCGTCCTCAATATGCTTATTCTAATCCAATTAGGGGTTTTAACCAATCTTTTGCATCCAATAAGTGCGTTTGTGTCATTGGTTTAACATTTAGAACATTTTCGTCCTCCCTAGGCCTATTCTAATCCAATTACGGTTTTTAACCAATCTTGTGCATCCAATAAGTGATTTTGTGTCATTAGTTGAACATTTAGGTCATTTTCGTCCTCCATAAGCTTATTCTAATCCGATTAGGGTTTTTAACCAATCTACTGCATCCAATAAGTGCGTTTGTGTCATTGGTTGAACATTTAGGTCATTTTCGTCCTCCCTAGGCTTATTCAAATCCAATTAGGGTTTTTAACCAATCTTGTGCATCCAATAAGTGATTTTGTGTCATTGGTTGAACATTTAGGTTATTTTCGTCCTCAATATGCTTATTCTAATCCAATTAGGGTTTTTAACCAATCTTCTGCATCCCATAAGTGCGTTTGTGTCATTGGTTGAACATTTAGGTCATTGTCGTCCTCCCTAGGCCTATTCTAATCCAATTACGGTTTTTAACCAATCTTGTGCATCCAATAAGTAATTTTGTGTCATTGGTTGAGCATTTAGGTCATTTTCATCCTCCATAGGCTTATTCTAATCCAATTAGGGTTTTTAACCAATCTTCTGCATCCAATAAGTGCGTTTGTGTCATTGGTTGAACATTTAGGTCATTGTCGTCGTCCCTAGGCCTATTCTAATCCAATTACAGTTTTTAACCAATCTTGTGCATCCAATAAGTGATTTTGTGTCATTGGTTGAACATTTAGGTCATTTTCGTCCTCCACAGGCTTATTCTAATCCAATTAGGGTTTTTAGCCAATCTTCTGCATCCAATAAGTGCGTTTGTGTCAATGGTTGAACATTTAGGTCATTTTCGTCCTCCCTAGGCTTATTCTAATCCAATTAGGGTTTTTAACCAATCTTGTGCATCCAATAAGTGATTTTGTGTCATTGGTTGAACATTTAGGTCATTTCCGTCCTCAATAGGCTTATTCTAATCCAATTAGGGTTTTTAACCAATCTTCTACATCCAATAAGTGCGTTTGTGTCATTGGTTTTACATTTAGAACATTTTCGTCCTCCCTAGGCCTATTCTAATCCAATTACGGTTTTTAACCAATCTTGTGCATCCAATAAGTGATTTTGTGTCATTAGTTGAACATTTAGGTCATTTTCATCCTCCATAGGCTTATTCTAATCCAATTAGGGTTTTTAACCAATCTTCTGCATCCAATAAGTGCGTTTGTGTCATTGGTTGAACATTTAGGTCATTGTCGTCCTCCCTAGGCCTATTCTAATCCAATTACAGTTTTTAACCAATCTTGTGCATCCAATAAGTGATTTTGTGTCATTGGTTGAACATTTAGGTCATTTTCGTCCTCCATAGGCATATTCTAATCCATTTAGGGTTTTTAGCCAATCTTCTGCATCCAATAAGTGCGTTTGTGTCATTGGTTGAACATTTAGGTCATTTTCGTCCTCCCTAAGCCTATTCTAATCCAATTACGGTTTTTAACCAATCTTGTGCATCCAATAAGTGATTTTGTGTCATTAGTTGAACATTTACGTCATTTTCGTCCTCCATAAGCTTATTCTAATCCAATTAGGGTTTTTAACCAATCTTCTACATCCAATAAGTGCGTTTGTGTCATTGGTTTTACATTTAGAACATTTTCGTCCTCCCTAAGCCTATTCTAATCCAATTACGGTTTTTAACCAATCTTGTGTATCCAATAAGTGCGTTTGTGTCATTGGTTGAACAATTAGGTCATTTTCGTCCTCCCTAGGCCTATTCTAATCCAATTAGGGTTTTTAACCAATCTTCTGCATCCAATAAGTGATTTTGTGTCATTGGTTGAACATTTAGGTCATTTTCGTCCTCCATAAGCTTATTCTAATCCAATTAGGGTTTTAACCAATCTTCTGCATCCAATAAGTGCGTTTGTGTCATTGGTTGAACATTTAGAACATTTTCGTTCTCCCTAGGCCTATTCTAATCCAATTACGGTTTTTAACCAATCTTGTGCATCCAATAAGTGATTTTGTGTCATTAGTTGAACATTTAGGTCATTTTCGTTCTCCATAAGCTTATTCTAATCCAATTAGGGTTTTTAACCAATCTTCTGCATCCAATAAGTGCGTTTGTGTCATTGGTTGAACATTTAGGTCATTTTCGTCCTCCCTAGGCCTATTCTAATCCAATTAGGGTTTTTAACCAATCTTGTGCATCCAATAAGTGATTTTTTGTCAATGGTTGAACATTTAGGTCATTTTCGTCCTCAATAGGCTTATTCTAACCCAATTAGGGTTTTTAACCAATCTTCTGCATCCAATAAGTGCGTTTGTGTCATTGGTTGAACATTTAGGTCATTGTCGTCCTCCCTAGGCCTATTCTAATCCAATTACAGTTTTTAACCAATCTTGTGCATCCAATAAGTGATTTTGTGTCATTGGTTGAACATTTAGGTCATTTTCGTCCTCCATAGGCTTATTCTAATCCAATTAGGGTTTTTAACCAATCTTCTGCATCCAATAAGTGCGTTTGTGTCATTGGTTGAACATTTAGGTCATTTTCGTCCTCCCTAGGCTTATTCAAATCCAATTAGGGTTTTTAACCAATCTTGTGCATCCAATAAGTGATTTTGTGTCATTGGTTGAACATTTAGGTTATTTTCGTCCTCAATATGCTTATTCTAATCCAATTAGGGGTTTTAACCAATCTTTTGCATCCAATAAGTGCGTTTGTGTCATTGGTTTAACATTTAGAACATTTTCGTCCTCCCTAGGCCTATTCTAATCCAATTACGGTTTTTAACCAATCTTGTGCATCCAATAAGTGATTTTGTGTCATTAGTTGAACATTTAGGTCATTTTCGTCCTCCATAAGCTTATTCTAATCCGATTAGGGTTTTTAACCAATCTACTGCATCCAATAAGTGCGTTTGTGTCATTGGTTGAACATTTAGGTCATTTTCGTCCTCCCTAGGCTTATTCAAATCCAATTAGGGTTTTTAACCAATCTTGTGCATCCAATAAGTGATTTTGTGTCATTGGTTGAACATTTAGGTTATTTTCGTCCTCAATATGCTTATTCTAATCCAATTAGGGTTTTTAACCAATCTTCTGCATCCCATAAGTGCGTTTGTGTCATTGGTTGAACATTTAGGTCATTGTCGTCCTCCCTAGGCCTATTCTAATCCAATTACGGTTTTTAACCAATCTTGTGCATCCAATAAGTAATTTTGTGTCATTGGTTGAGCATTTAGGTCATTTTCATCCTCCATAGGCTTATTCTAATCCAATTAGGGTTTTTAACCAATCTTCTGCATCCAATAAGTGCGTTTGTGTCATTGGTTGAACATTTAGGTCATTGTCGTCGTCCCTAGGCCTATTCTAATCCAATTACAGTTTTTAACCAATCTTGTGCATCCAATAAGTGATTTTGTGTCATTGGTTGAACATTTAGGTCATTTTCGTCCTCCACAGGCTTATTCTAATCCAATTAGGGTTTTTAGCCAATCTTCTGCATCCAATAAGTGCGTTTGTGTCAATGGTTGAACATTTAGGTCATTTTCGTCCTCCCTAGGCTTATTCTAATCCAATTAGGGTTTTTAACCAATCTTGTGCATCCAATAAGTGATTTTGTGTCATTGGTTGAACATTTAGGTCATTTCCGTCCTCAATAGGCTTATTCTAATCCAATTAGGGTTTTTAACCAATCTTCTACATCCAATAAGTGCGTTTGTGTCATTGGTTTTACATTTAGAACATTTTCGTCCTCCCTAGGCCTATTCTAATCCAATTACGGTTTTTAACCAATCTTGTGCATCCAATAAGTGATTTTGTGTCATTAGTTGAACATTTAGGTCATTTTCGTCCTCCATAAGCTTATTCTAATCCGATTAGGGTTTTTAACCAATCTTCTGCATCCAATAAGTGCATTTGTGTCATTGGTTGAACATTTAGGTCATTTTCGTCCTCCCTAGGATTATTCAAATCCAATTAGGGTTTTTAACCAATCTTGTGCATCCAATAAGTGATTTTGTGTCATTGGTTTAACATTTAGGTCATTTTCGTCCTCAATAGGCTTATTATAATCCAATTAGGGTTTTTAACCAATCTTCTACATCCAATAAGTGCGTTTGTGTCATTGGTTGAACATTTAGGTCATTTTCGTCCTCCCTAGGCCTATTCTAATCCAATTACGGTTTTTAACCAATCTTGTGCTTCCAATAAGTGATTTTGTGTCATTGGTTGAACATTTAGGTCATTTTCGTCCACCCAAGGCTTATTCTAATCCAATTGGGGTTTTTAGCCAATCTTGTGCATCCAATAAGTAATTTTGTGTCATTGGTTGAATATTTAGGTCATTTTTGTCCTCCCTAGGCTTATTCAAATCTAATTAGGGTTTTTAACCAATCTTATGCATGCAATAAGTGCGTTTGTGTCATTGGTTGATCATTTAGGTCATTTTCGTCCTCCCTAGGATTATTCAAATCCAATTAGGGTTTTTAACCAATCTTGTGCATCCAATAAGTGATTTTGTGTCTTTGGTTGAACATTTAGGTCGTTTTCGTCCTCCCTAGGCCTATTCTAATCTAATTACGGTTTTTAACCAATCTTGTTCATCCAATTAATGATTTTCTGTCATCGGTTAAACATTTAGGTCATTTTCGTCCACCCAAGGCTTATTCTAATCCAAATAGGGTGTTTAACCAATCTTGTGAATCCAATAAGTGATTTTGTGTCATTGGTTGAATATTTAGTTCATTTTCGTCCTCCCAAGGCTTATTTTAATCCAATTAGAGGTTTTAGCCAATCTTATGCATCCAATAAGTGCGTTTGTGTCATTGGTTGAACATTTAGGTCATTTTCGTCAACCCAAGGCTTATTCTAATCCAATTAGGGTTTTTAACCATTCTTGTGGATCCAATAAGTGCATTTTTGTCATTAGTTGAACATTTAGGTCATTTTCGTCCTCCCTAGACTTAATCTAATCCAATTAGGGTTTTGATTCAATCTTCTGCATCCAATAAGTGCGTTTGTGTCATTGGTTGAACATTTAGGTCATTTTCGTCCTCCCTAAGCTTATTCTAATCCAATAAGGGTTTTTAACAAATCTTGTACATCCAATATGTGATTTTGTGTGATTTTGTGTCATTGGTTGAATATTTAGGTCATTTTCGTCCTCCCAAGGCCTATTCTAATCCAATTACAGGTTTTAGCCAATTTTATGCATCCAATAAGTGTGTTGTGTCATTGGTTGAACATTTATGTCATTTTCGTCCTCCCTAGGCCTATTCTAATCCAATTACGGTTTTTAACCAATCTTGTGCTTCCAATAAGTGATTTTGTGTCATTGGTTGAACATTTAGGTCATTTTCTTCCACCCAAGGCTTATTCAAATCCAATTGGGGTTTTTAGCCAATCTTTTGCATCCAATAAGTAATTTTGTGTCATTGGTTGAATATTTAGGTCATTTTTGTCCTCCCTAGGCTTATTCAAATCTAATTAGGGTTTTTAACCAATCTTATGCATCCAATAAGTGCGTTTGTGTCATTGGTTGAACATTAAGGTCATTTTCGTGCTCCCTAGGATTATTCAAATCCAATTAGGGTTTTTAACCAATCTTGTGCATCCAATAAGTGATTTTGTGTCATTGGTTGAACATTTAGGTCATTTTCATCAACCCAAGGCTTATTCTAATCCAATTAGGGTTTTTAACCAATCTTCTACATCCAATAAGTGCGTTTGTATCATTGGTTGAACATTTAGGTCATTTTCGCCCTCCCTAGGCCTATTCTAATCCAATTACGGTTTTTAACCAATCTTGTGCTTCCAATAAGTGATTTTGTGTCATTGGTTGAACATTTAGGTCATTTTCGTCCACCCAAGGCTTATTCTAATCCAATTGGGGTTTTTAGCCAATCTTGTCCATCTAATAAGTGATTTTGTGTCATTAGTTGAACATTTAGGTCATTTTCGTCCTCCATAAGCTTATTCTAATCCAATTAGGGTTTTTAACCAATCTTCTGCATCCAATAAGTGCGTTTGTGTCATTGGTTGAACATTTAGGTCATTTTCGTCCTCCCTAGGCCTATTCTAATCCAATTAGGGTTTTTAACCAATCTTGTGCATCCAATAAGTGATTTTTTGTCAATGGTTGAACATTTAGGTCATTTTCGTCCTCAATAGGCTTATTCTAACCCAATTAGGGTTTTTAACCAATCTTCTGCATCCAATAAGTGCGTTTGTGTCATTGGTTGAACATTTAGGTCATTGTCGTCCTCCCTAGGCCTATTCTAATCCAATTACAGTTTTTAACCAATCTTGTGCATCCAATAAGTGATTTTGTGTCATTGGTTGAACATTTAGGTCATTTTCGTCCTCCATAGGCTTATTCTAATCCAATTAGGGTTTTTAACCAATCTTGTGTATCCAATAAGTGCGTTTGTGTCATTGGTTGAACAATTAGGTCATTTTCGTCCTCCTTAGGCCTATTCTAATCCAATTAGGGTTTTTAACCAATCTTGTGCATCCATTAAGTGATTTTGTGTCATTGGTTGAACATTTAGGTCATTTTCGTCCTCCATAAGCTTATTCTAATCCAATTAGGGTTTTAACCAATCTTCTGCATCCAATAAGTGCGTTTGTGTCATTGGTTGAACATTTAGGTCATTTTCGTCCTCCCTAGGCTTATTCTAATCCAATTAGGATTTTTAACCAATCTTGTGCATCCAATAAGTGATTTTGTGTCATTGGTTGAACATTTAGGTCATTTTCGTCCTCAATAGGCTTATTCTAATCCAATTAGGGTTTTGAACCAATCTTCTGCATCCAATAAGTGCGTTTGTGTCATTGGTTTAACATTTAGAACATTTTCGTCCTCCCTAGGCCTATTCTAATCCAATTACGGTTTTTAACCAATCTTGTGCATCCAATAAGTGATTTTGTGTCATTAGTTGAACATTTAGGTCATTTTCGTCCTCCATAAGCTTATTCTAATCCGATTAGGGTTTTTAACCAATCTTCTGCATCCAATAAGTGCGTTTGTGTCATTGGTTGAACATTTAGGTCATTTTCGTCCTCCCTAGGCCTATTCAAATCCAATTACGCTTTTTAACCAATCTTGTCCATCAAATAAGTGATTTTGTGTCATTGGTTGAACATTTAGGTTAATTTCGTCCTCCCTAGGCCTATTCAAATCCAATTACGCTTTTTAACCAATCTTGTGCATGCAATAAGTGATTTTGTGTCATTGGTTGAACATTTAGGTCATTTTCGTCCTCCATAAGCTTATTCTAATCCAATTAGGGTTTTAACCAATCTTCTGCATCCAATAAGTGCGTTTGTGTCATTGGTTGAAGATTTAGCTCATTTTCGTCCTCCCTAGGCTTATTCTAATCCAATTAGGGTTTTTAACCAATCTTGTGCATCCAATAAGTGATTTTGTGTCATTGGTTGAACATTTAGGTCATTTTCGTCCTCAATAGGCTTATTCTAATCCAATTAGGGTTTTGAACCAATCTTCTGCATCCAATAAGTGCGTTTGTGTCATTGGTTTAACATTTAGAACATTTTCGTCCTCCCTAGGCCTATTCTAATCCAATTACGGTTTTTAATTAATCTTCTGCATCCAATAAGTGATTTTGTGTCATTAGTTGAACATTTAGGTCATTTTCGTCCTCTCTAGGCCTATTCAAATCCAATTACGCTTTTTAACCAATCTTGTGCATCCAATAAGTGATTTTGTGTCATTGGTTGAACATTTAGGTCATTTTCGTCCTCCATAGGCTTATTCTAATCCAATTAGGGTTTTTAACCAATCTTGTGCATCCAATAAGTGATTTTGTGTCATTGGTTGAACAATTAGGTCATTTTCGTCCTCGATAAGCTTATTCTAATCCAATTAGGGTTTTTAACCAATCTTCTGCATCCAATAAGTGCGTTTGTGTCATTGGTTGAACATTTAGGTCATTTTCGTCCTCCCTAGGCCTATTCTAATCCAATTAGGGTTTTTAACAAATCTTGTGCATCCAATAAGTGATTTTTTGTCATTGGTTGAACATTTAGGTCATTTTCGTCCTCAATAGGCTTATTCTAATCCAATTAGGGTTTTTAATCAATCTTTTGCATCCAATAAGTTATTTTGTGTCATTGGTTGAACATTTAGAACATCTTCGTCCTCCATAGGCCTATTCTAATCCAATTACGGTTTTTAACCAATCTTGTGCATCCAATAAGTGATTTTGTGTCATTAGTTGAACATTTTGGTCATTTTCGTCCTCCATAAGCTTATTCTAATCCAATTAGGGTTTTTAATTAATCTTCTGCATCCAATAAGTGCGTTTGTGTCATTGGTTAAACATTTAGGTCATTTTCGTCCTCCCTAGGCCTATTCAAATCCAATTACGCTTTTTAACCAATCTTGTCCATCCAATAAGTGATTTTGTGTCATTGGTTGAACATTTAGGTTAATTTCGTCCTCCCTAGGCCTATTCAAATCCAATTGTGCTTTTTAACCAATCTTGTGCATGCAATAAGTGATTTTGTGTCATTGGTTGAACATTTAGGTCATTTTCGTCCTCCATAAGCTTATTCTAATCCAATTAGGGTTTTAAACAATCTTCTGCATCCAATAAGTGCGTTTGTGTCAGTGGTTGAAGATTTAGCTCATTTTCGTCCTCCCTAGGCTTATTCTAATCCAATTAGGGTTTTTAACCAATCTTGTGCATCCAATAAGTGATTTTGTGTCATTGGTTGAACATTTAGGTCATTTTCGTCCTCAATAGGCTTATTCTAATCCAATTAGGGTTTTTAACCAATCTTCTACATCCAATAAGTGCGTTTGTGTCATTGGTTTTACATTTAGAACATTTTCGTCCTCCCTAGGCCTATTCTAATCCAATTACGGTTTTTAACCAATCTTGTGCATCCAATAAGTGATTTTGTGTCATTAGTTGAACATTTAGGTCATTTTCGTCCTCCATAAGCTTATTCTAATCCGATTAGGGTTTTTAACCAATCTTCTGCATCCAATAAGTGCATTTGTGTCATTGGTTGAACATTTAGGTCATTTTCGTCCTCCCTAGGATTATTCAAATCCAATTAGGGTTTTTAACCAATCTTGTGCATCCAATAAGTGATTTTGTGTCATTGGTTTAACATTTAGGTCATTTTCGTCCTCAATAGGCTTATTATAATCCAATTAGGGTTTTTAACCAATCTTCTACATCCAATAAGTGCGTTTGTGTCATTGGTTGAACATTTAGGTCATTTTCGTCCTCCCTAGGCCTATTCTAATCCAATTACGGTTTTTAACCAATCTTGTGCTTCCAATAAGTGATTTTGTGTCATTGGTTGAACATTTAGGTCATTTTCGTCCACCCAAGGCTTATTCTAATCCAATTGGGGTTTTTAGCCAATCTTGTGCATCCAATAAGTGATTTTGTGTCATTAGTTGAACATTTAGGTCATTTTCGTCCTCCATAAGCTTATTCTAATCCAATTAGGGTTTTTAACCAATCTTCTGCATCCAATAAGTGCGTTTGTGTCATTGGTTGAACATTTAGGTCATTTTCGTCCTCCCTAGGCCTATTCTAATCCAATTAGGGTTTTTAACCAATCTTGTGCATCCAATAAGTGATTTTGTGTCATTGGTTTAACATTTAGGTCATTTTCGTCCTCAATAGGTTTATTATAATCCAATTAGGGTTTTTAACCAATCTTCTACATCCAATAAGTGCGTTTGTGTCATTTGTTGATCATTTAGGTCATTTTCGTCCTCCCTAGGCCTATTGTAATCCAATTACGTTTTTTAACCAATCTTGTGCTTCCAATAAGTGATTTTGTGTCATTGGTTGAACATTTAGGTCATTTTCGTCCACCCAAGGCTTATTCTAATCCAATTGGGGTTTTTAGCCAATCTTGTGCATCCAATAAGTGATTTTGTGTCATTAGTTGAATATTTAGGTCATTTTCGTCCTCCATAAGCTTATTCTAATCCAATTAGGGTTTTTAACCAATCTTCTGCATCCAATAAGTGCGTTTGTGTCATTGGTTGAACATTTAGGTCATTTTCGTCCTCCCTAGGCCTATTCTAATCCAATTAGGGTTTTTAACCAATCTTGTGCATCCAATAAGTGATTTTGTGTCATTGGTTGAAAATTTAGGTCATTTTCGTCCTCCATAGGCTTATTCTAATTCCAATTAGGGTTTTTAACCAATCTTCTGCATCCAATAAGTGCGTTTGTGTCATTGGTTGAACATTTAGGTCATTTTCGTCCTCCCTAGGCTTATTCTAATCCAATTAGGGTTTTTAACCAATCTTGTACATCCAATAAGTTATTTTGTGTCATTGGTTGAACATTTAGGTCATTTTCGTCCTCAATAGGCTTATTCTAATCCAATTAGGGTTTTTAACCAATCTTCTGCATCCAATAAGTGCGTTTGTGTCATTGGTTGAACATTTAGGTCATTTTCGTCCTCCCTAGGCCTATTCTAATCCAATTACGGTTTTTAACCAATCTTGTGCTTCCAATAAGTGATTTTGTGTCATTGGTTGAACATTTAGGTCATTTTCGTCCACCCAAGGCTTATTCTAATCCAATTGGGGTTTTTAGCCAATCTTGTGCATCCAATAAGTGATTTTGTGTCATTAGTTGAACATTTAGGTCATTTTCGTCCTCCATAAGCTTATTCTAATCCAATTAGGGTTTTTAACCAATCTTCTGCATCCAATAAGTGCGTTTGTGTCATTGGTTGAACATTTAGGTCATTGTTGTCCTCCCTCGTCCTATTCTAATCCAATTAGGGTTTTTAACCAATCTTTTGCATCCAATAAGTGATTTTTTGTCAATGGTTGAACATTTAGGTCATTTTCGTCCTCAATAGGCTTATTCTAACCCAATTAGGGTTTTTAACCAATCTTCAGCATCCAATAAGTGCTATTGTGTCATTGGTTGAACATTTAGGTCATTGTCGTCCTCCCTAGGCCTATTCTAATCCAATTACAGTTTTTAACCAATCTTGTGCATCCAATAAGTGATTTTGTGTCATTGGTTGAACATTTAGGTCATTTTCGTCCTCCATAGGCATATTCTAATCCATTTAGGGTTTTTACCCAATCTTCTGCATCCAATAAGTGCGTTTGTGTCATTGGTTGAACATTTAGGTCATTTTCGTCCTCCCTAAGCCTATTCTAATCCAATTACGGTTTTTAACCAATCTTGTGCATCCAATAAGTGATTTTGTGTCATTAGTTGAACATTTACGTCATTTTCGTCCTCCATAAGCTTATTCTAATCCAATTAGGGTTTTTAACCAATCTTCTACATCCAATAAGTGCGTTTGTGTCATTGGTTTTACATTTAGAACATTTTCGTCCTCCCTAAGCCTATTCTAATCCAATTACGGTTTTTAACCAATCTTGTGCATCCAATAAGTGATTTTGTGTCATTAGTTGAACATTTAGGTCATTTTCGTCCTCCATAAGCTTATTCTAATCCGATTAGGGTTTTTAACCAATCTTCTGCATCCAATAAGTGCGTTTGTGTCATTGGTTGAACAATTAGGTCATTTTCGTCCTCCTTAGGCCTATTCTAATCCAATTACAGTTTTTAACCAATCTTGTGCATCCAATAAGTGATTTTGTGTCATTGGTTGAACATTTAGGTCATTTTCGTCCTCCATAGGCATATTCTAATCCATTTAGGGTTTTTAGCCAATCTTCTGCATCCAATAAGTGCGTTTGTGTCATTGGTTGAACATTTAGGTCATTTTCGTCCTCCCTAAGCCTATTCTAATCCAATTACGGTTTTTAACCAATCTTGTGCATCCAATAAGTGATTTTGTGTCATTAGTTGAACATTTACGTCATTTTCGTCCTCCATAAGCTTATTCTAATCCAATTAGGGTTTTTAACCAATCTTCTACATCCAATAAGTGCGTTTGTGTCATTGGTTTTACATTTAGAACATTTTCGTCCTCCCTAAGCCTATTCTAATCCAATTACGGTTTTTAACCAATCTTGTGCATCCAATAAGTGATTTTGTGTCATTAGTTGAACATTTACGTCATTTTCGTCCTCCATAAGCTTATTCTAATCCGATTAGGGTTTTTAACCAATCTTCTGCATCCAATAAGTGCGTTTGTGTCATTGGTTGAACAATTAGGTCATTTTCGTCCTCCTTAGGCCTATTCTAATCCAATTAGGGTTTTTAACCAATCATGTGCATCCATTAAGTGATTTTGTGTCATTGGTTGAACATTTAGGTCATTTTTCGTCCTCCATAAGCTTATTCTAATCCAATTAGGGTTTTAACCAATCTTCTGCATCCAATAAGTGCGTTTGTGTCATTGGTTGAAAATTTAGGTCATTTTCGTCCTCCCTAGGCTTATTCTAATCCAATTAGGGTTTTTAACCAATCTTGTGCATCCAATAAGTGATTTTGTGTCATTGGTTGAACATTTAGGTCATTTTCGTCCTCAATAGGCTTATTCTAATCCAATTAGGGGTTTGAACCAATCTTCTGCAACCAATAAGTACGTTTGTGTCATTGGTTTAACATTTAGAACATTTTCGTCCTCCCTAGGCCTATTCTAATCCAATTACGGTTTTTAACCAATCTTGTGCATCCAATAAGTGATTTTGTGTCATTAGTTGAACATTTAGGTCATTTTCGTCCTCCATAAGCTTATTCTAATCCGATTAGGGTTTTTAACCAATCTTCTGCATCCAATAAGTGCGTTTGTGTCATTGGTTGAACATTTAGGTCATTTTCGTCCTCCCTAGGATTATTCAAATCCAATTAGGGTTTTTAACCAATCTTGTGCATCCAATAAGTGATTTTGTGTCATTGGTTTAACATTTAGGTCATTTTTCATCCTCAATAGGCTTATTATAATCCAATTAGGGTTCTTAACCAATCTTCTACATCCTATAAGTGCGTTTATGTCATTGGTTGAACATTTAGGTCATTTTCGTCCTCCCTAGGCCTATTCTAATCCAGTTACGGTTTTTAACCAATCTTGTGCTTCCAATAAGTGATTTTGTGTCATTGGTTGAACATTTAGGTCATTTTCATCCACCCAAGGCTTATTCTAATCCAATTGGGGTTTTTAGCCAATCTTGTGCATCCAATAAGTGATTTTGTGTCATTAGTTTAACATTTAGGTCATTTTCGTCCTCCATAAGCTTATTCTAATCCAATTAGGGTTTTTAACCAATCTTCGGCATCCAATAAGTGCGTTTGTGTCATTGGTTGAACATTTAGGTCATTGTCGTCCTCCCTAGGCCTATTCTAATCCAATTAGGGTTTTTAA
This sequence comes from Cicer chorassanicum, assembly GCA_037974735.1. Classification (NCBI taxonomy): domain Eukaryota; kingdom Viridiplantae; phylum Streptophyta; class Magnoliopsida; order Fabales; family Fabaceae; genus Cicer; species Cicer chorassanicum. The sequence goes on from JBBPBP010000001.1 coordinate 36,747,621, forward strand.
CCAATCTTGTGCATCCAATAAGTGATTTTTTGTCAATGGTTGAACATTTAGGTCATTGTTGTCCTCAATAGGCTTATTCTAACCCAATTAGGGTTTTTAACCAATCTTCTGCATCCAATAAGTGCGTTTGTGTCATTGGTTGAACATTTAGGTCATTGTCGTCCTCCCTTGGCCTATTCTAATCCAATTACAGTTTTTAACCAATCTTGTGCATTCAATAAGTGATTTTGTGTCATTGGTTGAACATTTAGGTCATTTTCGTCCTCCATAGGCATATTCTAATCCAATTAGGGTTTTTAGCCAATCTTCTGCATCCAATAAGTGCGTTTGTGTCATTGGTTGAACATTTAGGTCATTTTCGTCCTCCCTAGGCTTATTCTAATCCAATTAGGGTTTTTAACCAATGTTGTGCATCCTATAAGTGATTTTGTGTCATTGGTTGAACATTTAGGTCATTTTCGTCCTCAATAGGCTTATTCTAATCCCATTAGGGTTTTTCACCAATCTTCTACATCCAATAAGTGCGTTTGTGTCATTGGTTTTACATTTAGAACATTTTCGTCCTCCCTAGGCCTATTCTAATCCAATTACGGTTTTTAACCAATCTTGTGCATCCAATAAGTGATTTTGTGTCATTAGTTGAACATTTACGTCATTTTCGTCCTCCATAAGCTTATTCTAATCCGATTAGGGTTTTTAACCAATCTTCTGCATCCAATAAGTGCGTTTGTGTCATTGGTTGAACATTTAGGTCATTTTCGTCCTCCCTAGGATTATTCAAATCCAATTAGGGATTTTAACCAATCTTGTGCATCCAATAAGTGATTTTGTGTCATTGGTTGAACATTTAGGTCATTTTCGTCCTCAATAGGCTTATTCTAATCCAATTAGGGTTTTGAACCAATCTTCTGCATCCAATAAGTGCGTTTGTGTCATTGGTTTAACATTTAATACATTTTCGTCCTCCCTAGGCCTATTCTAATCCAATTACGGTTTTTAACCAATCTTGTGCATCCAATTAGTGATTTTGTGTCATTAGTTGAACATTTAGGTCATTTTCGTCCTCCATAAGCTTATTCTAATCCGATTAGGGTTTTTAACCAATCTTCTGCATCCAATAAGTGCGTTTGTGTCATTGGTTGAACATTTAGGTCATTTTCGTCCTCCCTAGGATTATTCAAATCCAATTAGGGTTTTTAACCAATCTTGTGCATCCAATAAGTGATTTTGTGTCATTGGTTTAACATTTAGGTCATTTTCGTCCTCAATAGGCTTATTCTAACCCAATTAGGGTTTTTAACCAATCTTCTGCATCCAATAAGTGCGTTTGTGTCATTGGTTGAACATTTAGGTCATTGTCGTCCTCCCTAGGCCTATTCTAATCCAATTACGGTTTTTAACCAATCTTGTGCATCCAATAAGTGATTTTGTGTCATTAGTTGAACATTTAGGTCATTTTCGTCCTCCATAAGCTTATTCTAATCCGATTAGGGTTTTTAACCAATCTTCTGCATCCAATAAGTGCGTTTGTGTCATTGGTTGAACATTTAGGTCATTTTCGTCCTCCCTAGGATTATTCAAATCCAATTAGGGTTTTTAACCAATCTTGTGCATCCAATAAGTGATTTTGTGTCATTGGTTTAACATTTAGGTCATTGTCGTCCTCCCTAGGCCTATTCTAATCCAATTACGGTTTTTAACCAATCTTGTGCATCCAATAACTGATTTTGTGTCATTGGTTGAACATTTAGGTCATTTTCGTCCTCCATAAGCTTATTCTAATCCAATTAGGGTTTTAACCAATCTTCTGCATCCAATAAGTGCGTTTGTGTCATTGGTTGAAGATTTAGCTCATTTTCGTCCTCCCTAGGCTTATTTTAATCCAATTAGGGTTTTTAACCAATCTTGTGCATCCAATAAGTGATTTTGTGTCATTGGTTGAACATTTAGGTCATTTTCGTCCTCAATAGGCTTATTCTAATCCAATTAGGGTTTTGAACCAATCTTCTGCATCCAATAAGTGCGTTTGTGTCATTGGTTTAAGATTTAGAACATTTTCGTCCTCCCTAGGCCTATTCTAATCCAATTACGGTTTTTAACCAATCTTGTGCATCCAATAAGTGATTTTGTGTCATTAGTTGAACATTTAGGTCATTTTCGTCCTCCATAAGCTTATTCTAATCCGATTAGGGTTTTTAACCAATCTTCTGCATCCAATAAGTGCGTTTGTGTCATTGGTTGAACATTTAGGTCATTTTCGTCCTCCCTAGGCTTATTCAAATCCAATTAGGGTTTTTAACCAATCTTGTGCATCCAATAAGTGATTTTGTGTCATTGGTTGAACATTTAGGTTATTTTCGTCCTCAATATGCTTATTCTAATCCAATTAGGGGTTTTAACCAATCTTTTGCATCCAATAAGTGCGTTTGTGTCATTGGTTTAACATTTAGAACATTTTCGTCCTCCCTAGGCCTATTCTAATCCAATTACGGTTTTTAACCAATCTTGTGCATCCAATAAGTGATTTTGTGTCATTAGTTGAACATTTAGGTCATTTTCGTCCTCCATAAGCTTATTCTAATCCGATTAGGGTTTTTAACCAATCTACTGCATCCAATAAGTGCGTTTGTGTCATTGGTTGAACATTTAGGTCATTTTCGTCCTCCCTAGGCTTATTCAAATCCAATTAGGGTTTTTAACCAATCTTGTGCATCCAATAAGTGATTTTGTGTCATTGGTTGAACATTTAGGTTATTTTCGTCCTCAATATGCTTATTCTAATCCAATTAGGGTTTTTAACCAATCTTCTGCATCCCATAAGTGCGTTTGTGTCATTGGTTGAACATTTAGGTCATTGTCGTCCTCTCTAGGCCTATTCTAATCCAATTACGGTTTTTAACCAATCTTGTGCATCCAATAAGTGATTTTGTGTCATTGGTTGAACATTTAGGTCATTTTCATCCTCCATAGGCTTATTCTAATCCAATTAGGGTTTTTAACCAATCTTCTGCATCCAATAAGTGCGTTTGTGTCATTGGTTGAACATTTAGGTCATTTTCGTCCTCCCTAGGCCTATTCTAATCCAATTACGGTTTTTAACCAATCTTGTGCTTCCAATAAGTGATTTTGTGTCATTGGTTGAACATTTAGGTCATTTTCGTCCACCCAAGGCTTATTCTAATCCAATTGGGGTTTTTAGCCAATCTTGTGCATCCAATAAGTGATTTTGTGTCATTAGTTGAACATTTAGGTCATTTTCGTCCTCCATAAGCTTATTCTAATCCAATTAGGGTTTTTAACCAATCTTCTGCATCCAATAAGTGCGTTTGTGTCATTGGTTGAACATTTAGGTCATTTTCGTCCTCCCTAGGATTATTCAAATCCAATTTGGGTTTTTGACCAATCTTGTGCCTCGAATAAATGATTTTGTGTCATTGGTTGAACATTTAGGTTATTTTCGTCCTCAATATGCTTATTCTAATCCAAATAGGGTTTTTAACCAATCTTCTGCATCCAATAAGTGCGTTTGTGTCATTGGTTGAACATTTAGGTCATTTTCGTCCTCCCTAGGATTATACAAATCCAATTTGGGTTTTTAACCAACCTTGTGCCTCAAATAAGTGATTTTGTGTCATTGGTTGAACATTTAGGTCATTTTCGTCCTCCATAGGCTTATTATAATCCAATTAGGGTTTTTAACCAATCTTCTGCATCCAATAAGTGCGTTTGTGTCATTGGTTGAACATTTAGGTCATTTTCGTCCTCCCTAGGATTATTCAAATCCAATTAGGGTTTTTAACCAATCTTGTGCATCCAATAAGTGATTTTGTGTCATTGGTTTAAAATTTAGGTCATTTTCGTCCTCAATAGGCTTATTATAATCCAATTAGGGTTTTTAACCAATCTTCTACATCCAATAAGTGCGTTTGTGTCATTGGTTGAACATTTAGGTCATTTTCGTCCTCCCTAGGCCTATTTTAATCCAATTACGGTTTTTAACCAATCTTGTGCTTCCAATAAGTGATTTTGTGTCATTGGTTGAACATTTAGGTCATTTTCGTCCACCCAAGGCATATTCTAATCCAATTGGGGTTTTTAGCCAATCTTGTGCATCCTATAAGTGATTTTGTGTCATTAGTTGAACATTTAGGTCATTTTCGTCCTCCATAAGCTTATTCTAATCCAATTAGGGTTTTTAACCAATCTTCTGCATCCAATAAGTGCGTTTGTGTCATTGGTTGAACATTTAGGTCATTTTCGTCCTCCCTAGGCCTATTCTAATCCAATTAGGGTTTTTAACCAATCTTGTGCATCCAATAAGTGATTTTTTGTCAATGGTTGAACATTTAGGTCATTTTCGTCCTAAATAGGCTTATTCTAACCCAATTAGGGTTTTTAACCAATCTTCTGCATCAAATAAGTGCGTTTGTGTCATTGGTTGAACATTTAGGTCATTGTCGTCCTCCCTAGGCCTATTCTAATCCAATTACAGTTTTTAACCAATCTTGTGCATCCAATAAGTGATTTTGTGTCATTGGTTGAACATTTAGGTCATTTTCGTCCTCCATAGGCTTATTCTAATCCATTCAGGGTTTTTAGCCAATCTTCTGCATCCAATAAGTGCGTTTGTGTCATTGGTTGAACATTTAGGTCATTTTCGTCCTCCCTAGGCTTATTCTAATCCAATTAGGGTTTTTTACCAATCTTGTGCATCCAATAAGTGATTTTGTGTCATTGGTTGAACATTTAGGTCATTTTCGTCCTCAATAGGCTTATTCTAATCCAATTAGGGTTTTTAACCAATCTTTTACATCCAATAAGTGCGTTTGTGTCATTGGTTTTACATTTAGAACATTTTCGTCCTCCCTAAGCCTATTCTAATCCAATTACGGTTTTTAACCAATCTTGTGCATCCAATAAGTGATTTTGTTTCATTAGTTGAACATTTAGGTCATTTTCGTCCTCCATAAGCTTATTCTAATCCGATTAGGGTTTGTAACCAATCTTCTGCATCCAATAAGTGCGTTTGTGTCATTGGTTGAACATTTAGGTCATTTTAGTCCTCCCTAGGATTATTCAAATCCAATTAGGGTTTTTAACCAATCTTGTGCATCCAATAAGTGATTTTGTGTCATTGGTTGAACATTTAGGTTATTTTCGTCCTCAATATGCTTATTCTAATCCAATTAGGGTTTTTAACCAATCTTCTGCATCCCATAAGTGCGTTTGTGTCATTGGTTGAACATTTAGGTCATTGTCGTCCTCCCTAGGCCTATTCTAATCCAATTACGGTTTTTAACCAATCTTGTGCATCCAATAAGTAATTTTGTGTCATTGGTTGAGCATTTAGGTCATTTTCATCCTCCATAGGCTTATTCTAATCCAATTAGGGTTTTTAACCAATCTTCTGCATCCAATAAGTGCGTTTGTGTCATTGGTTGAACATTTAGGTCATTGTCGTCGTCCCTAGGCCTATTCTAATCCAATTACAGTTTTTAACCAATCTTGTGCATCCAATAAGTGATTTTGTGTCATTGGTTGAACATTTAGGTCATTTTCGTCCTCCACAGGCTTATTCTAATCCAATTAGGGTTTTTAGCCAATCTTCTGCATCCAATAAGTGCGTTTGTGTCAATGGTTGAACATTTAGGTCATTTTCGTCCTCCCTAGGCTTATTCTAATCCAATTAGGGTTTTTAACCAATCTTGTGCATCCAATAAGTGATTTTGTGTCATTGGTTGAACATTTAGGTCATTTTCGTCCTCCATAAGCTTATTCTAATCCAATTAGGTTTTTTAACCAATCTTCTGCATCCAATAAGTGCGTTTGTGTCATTGGTTGAACATTTAGGTCATTTTCGTCCTCCCTAGGCTTATTCTAATCCAATTAGGGTTTTTAACCAATCTTGTGCATCCAATAAGTGATTTTGTGTCATTGGTTGAACATTTAGGTCATTTTCGTCCTCAATAGGCTTATTCTAATCCAATTAGGGTTTTTAACCAATCTTCTGCATCCAATAAGTGCGTTTGCGTCATTGGTTGAACATTTAGGTCATTTTCGTCCTCCCTAAGCCTATTCTAATCCAATTACGGTTTTTAACTAATCTTGTGCTTCCAATAAGTGATTTTGTGTCTTTGGTTAAACATTTAAGTCATTTTCGTCCTCCCTATGCCTATTCTAATCTAATTACGGTTTTAACCAATCATGTGCATCCAATAAGTGATTTTCTGTCATCGGTTGAACATTTAGGTCCTTTTCATCCACCCAAGGCTTATTCTAATCCAATTAGGGTTTTTAACCAATCTTGTGAATCCAATAAGTGATTTTGTGTCATTGGTTGAATATTTAGGTCATTTTCGTCCTCCCAATGTTTATTCTAATCCAATTAGAGGTTCTAGCCAATCTTATGCATCCAATAAGTGCGTTTGTCTCATTGGTTGAACATTTAGGTCATTTTCGTCCTCCTTAGACTTATTCTAATCATATTAGTGTTTTTAACCAATTTTGTGTATGCAATAAGAGATTTTGTGTCATTGGTTGAACATTTAGGTCATTTCGTCAACCCAAGGCTTATTCGAATCCAATTAGGGTTTTTAACCAATCTTGTGGATCCAATAAGTGCATTTTGTTCATTGGTTGAACATTTAGGTCATTTTCGTCCTCCTTAGGCTTATTCTAATCCAATTAGGGTTTTTAACCAATCTTGTGCATCCAATAAGTGATTTTGTGTCATTGGTTGAACATTTAGGTCATTTTCGTCCTCAATATGCTTATTCTAATTCAATTAGGGTTTTTAACCAATCTTCTGCATCCAATAAGTGCGTTTGTGTCATTGGTTGAAAATTTAGGTCATTTTCGCCCTCCCTAGGCCTATTCTAATCCAATTACGGTTTTTAACCAATCTTGTGCATCCAATAAGTGATTTTGTGTCATTGGTTGAACATTTAGGTCATTTTCGTCCTCCATAGGCTTATTCTAATCCAATTAGGGTTTTTAACCAATCTTCTGCATCCAATAAGTGCGTTTGTGTCATTGGTTGAACATTTAGGTCATTTTCGTCCTCCCTAGGCTTATTCAAATCCAATTAGGGTTTTTAACCAATCTTGTGCATCCAATAAGTGATTTTGTGTCATTGGTTGAACATTTAGGTTATTTTCGTCCTCAATATGCTTATTCTAATCCAATTAGGGGTTTTAACCAATCTTCTGCATCCAATAAGTGCGTTTGTGTCATTGGTTGAACATTTAGGTCATTGTCGTCCTCCCTAGGCCTATTCTAATCCAATTACGGTTTTTAACCAATCTTGTGCATCCAATAAGTGATTTTGTGTCATTAGTTGAACATTTAGGTCATTTTCGTCCTCCATAAGCTTATTCTAATCCAATTAGGGTTTTTAACCAATCTTCTGCATCCAATAAGTGCGTTTGTGTCATTGGTTGAACATTTAGAACATTTTCGTCCTCCCTAGGCCTATTCTAATCCAATTACGGTTTTTAACCAATCTTGTGCATCCAATAAGTGATTTTGTGTCATTAGTTGAACATTTAGGTCATTTTCGTCCTCCATAAGCTTATTCTAATCCGATTAGGGTTTTTAACCAATCTTCTGCATCCAATAAGTCCGTTTGTGTCATTGGTTGAACATTTAGGTCATTTTCGTCCTCCCTAGGCTTATTCAAATCCAATTAGGGTTTTTAACCAATCTTGTGCATCCAATAAGAGATTTTGTGTCATTGGTTGAACATTTAGGTTATTTTTGTCCTCAATATGCTTATTCTAATCCAATTAGGGTTTTTAACCAATCTTCTGCATCCCATAAGTGCGTTTGTGTCATTGGTTGAACATTTAGGTCATTGTCGTCCTCTCTAGGCCTATTCTAATCCAATTACGGTTTTTAACCAATCTTGTGCATCCAATAAGTGATTTTGTGTCATTGGTTGAACATTTAGGTCATTTTCATCCTCCATAGGCTTATTCTAATCCAATTAGGGTTTTTAACCAATCTTCTGCATCCAATAAGTGCGTTTGTGTCATTGGTTGAACATTTAGGTCATTTTCGTCCTCCCTAGGCTTATTTTAATCCAATTAGGGTTTTTAACCAATCTTGTGCATCCAATAAGTGATTTTGTGTCATTGGTTGAACATTTAGGTCATTTTCGTCCTCAATAGGCTTATTTTAATCCAATTAGGGTCTTTAACCAATCTTCTACATCCAATAAGTGCGTTTGTGTCATTGGTTTTACATTTAGAACATTTTCGTCCTCCCTAGGCCTATTCTAATCCGATTACGGTTTTTAACCAATCTTGTGCATCCAATAAGTGATTTTGTGTCATTAGTTGAACATTTAGGTCATTTTCGTCCTCCATAAGCTTATTCTAATCCGATTAGGGTTTTTAACCAATCTTCTGCATCCAATAAGTGCGTTTGTGTCATTGGTTGAACATTTAGGTCATTTTCGTCCTCCCTAGGCTTATTCAAATCCAATTAGGGTTTTTAACCAATCTTGTGCATCCAATAAGTGATTTTGTGTCATTGGTTGAACATTTAGGTTATTTTCGTCCTCAATATGCTTATTCTAATCCAATTAGGGGTTTTAACCAATCTTTTGCATCCAATAAGTGCGTTTGTGTCATTGGTTTAACATTTAGAACATTTTCGTCCTCCCTAGGCCTATTCTAATCCAATTACGGTTTTTAACCAATCTTGTGCATCCAATAAGTGATTTTGTGTCATTAGTTGAACATTTAGGTCATTTTCGTCCTCCATAAGCTTATTCTAATCCGATTAGGGTTTTTAACCAATCTACTGCATCCAATAAGTGCGTTTGTGTCATTGGTTGAACATTTAGGTCATTTTCGTCCTCCCTAGGCTTATTCAAATCCAATTAGGGTTTTTAACCAATCTTGTGCATCCAATAAGTGATTTTGTGTCATTGGTTGAACATTTAGGTTATTTTCGTCCTCAATATGCTTATTCTAATCCAATTAGGGTTTTTAACCAATCTTCTGCATCCCATAAGTGCGTTTGTGTCATTGGTTGAACATTTAGGTCATTGTCGTCCTCCCTAGGCCTATTCTAATCCAATTACGGTTTTTAACCAATCTTGTGCATCCAATAAGTAATTTTGTGTCATTGGTTGAGCATTTAGGTCATTTTCATCCTCCATAGGCTTATTCTAATCCAATTAGGGTTTTTAACCAATCTTCTGCATCCAATAAGTGCGTTTGTGTCATTGGTTGAACATTTAGGTCATTGTCGTCGTCCCTAGGCCTATTCTAATCCAATTACAGTTTTTAACCAATCTTGTGCATCCAATAAGTGATTTTGTGTCATTGGTTGAACATTTAGGTCATTTTCGTCCTCCACAGGCTTATTCTAATCCAATTAGGGTTTTTAGCCAATCTTCTGCATCCAATAAGTGCGTTTGTGTCAATGGTTGAACATTTAGGTCATTTTCGTCCTCCCTAGGCTTATTCTAATCCAATTAGGGTTTTTAACCAATCTTGTGCATCCAATAAGTGATTTTGTGTCATTGGTTGAACATTTAGGTCATTTTCGTCCTCAATAGGCTTATTCTAATCCAATTAGGGTTTTTTACCAATCTTCTGCATCCAATAAGTGCGTTTGTGTCATTGGTTGAACATTTAGCTCATTTTCGTCCTCCATAAGCTTATTCTAATCCAATTAGGGTTTTTAACCAATCTTCTGCATCCAATAAGTGCGTTTGTGTCATTCGTTGAACATTTAGGTCATTTTCGTCCTCCCTAGGCCTATTCTAATCCAATTACGGTTTTTAACCAATCTTGTGCATTCAATAAGTGATTTTGTTTCATTAGTTGAACATTTAGGTCATTTTCGTCCTCCATAAGCTTATTCTAATCCAATTAGGGTTTTTAACCAATCTTCTACATCCAATAAGTGCGTTTGTGTCATTGGTGTAACATTTAGGTCATTTTCGTCCTCCCTAGGCTTATTCTAATCCAATTAGGGTTTTTAACCAATCTTGTGCATCCAATAAGTGATTTTGTGTCATTGGTTGAACATTTAGGTCATTTTCGTCCTCAATAGGCTTATTCTAATCCAATTAGGGTTTTTAACCAATCTTCTACATCCAATAAGTGCGTTTGTGTCATTGGTTTTACATTTAGAACATTTTCGTCCTCCCTAGGCCTATTCTAGTCCAATTACGGTTTTTAACCAATCTTGTGCATCCAATAAGTGATTTTGTGTCATTAGTTGAACATTTAGGTCATTTTCGTCCTCCATAAGCTTATTCTAATCCGATTAGGGTTTTTAACCAATCTTCTGCATCCAATAAGTGCGTTTGTGTCATTGGTTGAACATTTAGGTCATTTTCGTCCTCCCTAGGATTATTCAAATCCAATTAGGGTTTTTAACCAATCTTGTGCATCCAATAAGTGATTTTGTGTCATTGGTTGAACATTTAGGTTATTTTCGTCCTCAATAGGCTTATTCTAATCCAATTAGGGTCTTTAACCAATCTTCTACATCCAATAAGTGCGTTTGTGTCATTGGTTTTACATTTAGAACTTTTTCGTCCTCCCTAGGCCTATTCTAATCCAATTACGGTTTTTAACCAATCTTGTGCATCCAATAAGTGATTTTGTGTCATTAGTTGAACATTTAGGTCATTTTCGTCCTCCATAAGCTTATTCTAATCCGATTAGGGTTTTTAACCAATCTTCTGCATCCAATAAGTGCGTTTGTGTCATTGGTTGAACATTTAGGTCATTGTCGTCCTCCCTAGGCCTATTCTAATCCAATTACAGTTTTTAACCAATCTTGTACATCCAATAAGTGATTTTGTGTCATTGGTTGAACATTTAGGTCATTTTCGTCCTCCACAGGCTTATTCTAGTCCAATTAGGGTTTTTAGCCAATCTTCTGCATCCAATAAGTGCGTTTGTGTCAATGGTTGAACATTTAGGTCATTTTCGTCCTCCCTAGGCTTATTCTAATCCAATTAGGGTTTTTAACCAATCTTGTGCATCCAATAAGTGATTTTGTGTCATTGGTTGAACATTTAGGTCATTTCCGTCCTCAATAGGCTTATTCTAATCCAATTAGGGTTTTTAACCAATCTTCTACATCCAATAAGTGCGTTTGTGTCATTGGTTTTACATTTAGAACATTTTCGTCCTCCCTAGGCCTATTCTAATCCAATTACGGTTTTTAACCAATCTTGTGCATCCAATAAGTGATTTTGTGTCATTAGTTGAACATTTAGGTCATTTTCATCCTCCATAGGCTTATTCTAATCCAATTAGGGTTTTTAACCAATCTTCTGCATCCAATAAGTGCGTTTGTGTCATTGGTTGAACATTTAGGTCATTGTCGTCCTCCCTAGGCCTATTCTAATCCAATTACAGTTTTTAACCAATCTTGTGCATCCAATAAGTGATTTTGTGTCATTGGTTGAACATTTAGGTCATTTTCGTCCTCCACAGGCTTATTCTAATCCAATTAGGGTTTTTAGCCAATCTTCTGCATCAAATAAGTGCGTTTGTGTCAATGGGTGAACATTTAGCTCATTTTCGTCCTCCCTAGGCTTATTCTAATCCAATTAGGGTTTTTAACCAATCTTGTGCATGCAATAAGTGATTTTGTGTCATTGGTTGAACATTTAGGTCATTTTCGTCCTCAATAGGCTTATTCTAATCCAATTAGGGTTTTTAACCAATCTTCTACATCCAATAAGTGCGTTTGTGTCATTGGTTTTACATTTAGAACATTTTCGTCCTCCCTAGGCCTATTCTAATCCAATTACGGTTTTTAACCAATCTTGTGCATCCAATAAGTGATTTTGTGTCATTAGTTGAACATTTAGGTCATTTTCGTCCTCCATAAGCTTATTCTAATCCGATTAGGGTTTTTAACCAATCTTCTGCATCCAATAAGTGCGTTTGTGTCATTGGTTGAACATTTAGGTCATTTTCGTCCTCCCTAGGATTATTCAAATCCAATTAGGGTTTTTAACCAATCTTGTGCATCCAATAAGTGATTTTGTGTCATTGGTTTAACATTTAGGTCATTGTCGTCCTCCCTAGGCCTATTCTAATCCAATTACGGTTTTTAACCAATCTTGTGCATCCAATAACTGATTTTGTGTCATTGGTTGAACATTTAGGTCATTTTCGTCCTCCATAAGCTTATTCTAATCCAATTAGGGTTTTAACCAATCTTCTGCATCCAATAAGTGCGTTTGTGTCATTGGTTGAAGATTTAGCTCATTTTCGTCCTCCCTAGGCTTATTTTAATCCAATTAGGGTTTTTAACCAATCTTGTGCATCCAATAAGTGATTTTGTGTCATTGGTTGAACATTTAGGTCATTTTCGTCCTCAATAGGCTTATTCTAATCCAATTAGGGTTTTGAACCAATCTTCTGCATCCAATAAGTGCGTTTGTGTCATTGGTTTAAGATTTAGAACATTTTCGTCCTCCCTAGGCCTATTCTAATCCAATTACGGTTTTTAACCAATATTGTGCATCCAATAAGTGATTTTGTGTCATTAGTTGAACATTTAGGTCATTTTCGTCCTCCATAAGCTTATTCTAATCCGATTAGGGTTTTTAACCAATCTTCTGCATCCAATAAGTGCGTTTGTGTCATTGGTTGAACATTTAGGTCATTTTCGTCCTCCCTAGGATTATTCAAATCCAATTAGGGTTTTTAACCAATCTTGTGCATCCAATAAGTGATTTTGTGTCATTGGTTGAACATTTAGGTTATTTTCGTCCTCAATATGCTTATTCTAATCCAATTAGGGTTTTTAACCAATCTTCTGCATCCCATAAGTGCGTTTGTGTCATTGGTTGAACATTTAGGTCATTGTCGTCCTCCCTAGGCCTATTCTAATCCAATTACGGTTTTTAACCAATCTTGTGCATCCAATAAGTAATTTTGTGTCATTGGTTGAGCATTTAGGTCATTTTCATCCTCCATAGGCTTATTCTAATCCAATTAGGGTTTTTAACCAATCTTCTGCATCCAATAAGTGCGTTTGTGTCATTGGTTGAACATTTAGGTCATTGTCGTCGTCCCTAGGCCTATTCTAATCCAATTACAGTTTTTAACCAATCTTGTGCATCCAATAAGTGATTTTGTGTCATTGGTTGAACATTTAGGTCATTTTCGTCCTCCACAGGCTTATTCTAATCCAATTAGGGTTTTTAGCCAATCTTCTGCATCCAATAAGTGCGTTTGTGTCAATGGTTGAACATTTAGGTCATTTTCGTCCTCCCTAGGCTTATTCTAATCCAATTAGGGTTTTTAACCAATCTTGTGCATCCAATAAGTGATTTTGTGTCATTGGTTGAACATTTAGGTCATTTTCGTCCTCAATAGGCTTATTCTAATCCAATTAGGGTTTTTAACCAATCTTCTACATCCAATAAGTGCGTTTGTGTCATTGGTTTTACATTTAGAACATTTTCGTCCTCCCTAGGCCTATTCTAATCCAATTACGGTTTTTAACCAATCTTGTGCATCCAATAAGTGATTTTGTGTCATTAGTTGAACATTTAGGTCATTTTCATCCTCCATAGGCTTATTCTAATCCAATTAGGGTTTTTAACCAATCTTCTGCATCCAATAAGTGCGTTTGTGTCATTGGTTGAACATTTAGGTCATTGTCGTCCTCCCTAGGCCTATTCTAATCCAATTACAGTTTTTAACCAATCTTGTGCATCCAATAAGTGATTTTGTGTCATTGGTTGAACATTTAGGTCATTTTCGTCCTCCACAGGCTTATTCTAATCCAATTAGGGTTTTTAGCCAATCTTCTGCATCAAATAAGTGCGTTTGTGTCAATGGTTGAACATTTAGGTCATTTTCGTCCTCCCTAGGCTTATTCTAATCCAATTAGGGTTTTTAACCAATCTTGTGCATCCAATAAGTGATTTTGTGTCATTGGTTGAACATTTAGGTCATTTTCGTCCTCAATAGGCTTATTCTAATCCAATTAGGGTTTTTAACCAATCTTCTACATCCAATAAGTGCGTTTGTGTCATTGGTTTTACATTTAGAACATTTTCGTCCTCCCTAAGCCTATTCTAATCCAATTACGGTTTTTAACCAATCTTGTGCATCCAATAAGTGATTTTGTGTCATTGGTTGAACATTTAGGTCATTTTCGTCCTCCACAGGCTTATTCTAATCCAATTAGGGTTTTTAGCCAATCTTCTGCATCAAATAAGTGCGTTTGTGTCAATGGTTGAACATTTAGGTCATTTTCGTCCTCCCTAGGCTTATTCTAATCCAATTAGGGTTTTTAACCAATCTTGTGCATCCAATAAGTGATTTTGTGTCATTGGTTGAACATTTAGGTCATTTTCGTCCTCAATAGGCTTATTCTAATCCAATTAGGGTTTTTAACCAATCTTCTACATCCAATAAGTGCGTTTGTGTCATTGGTTTTACATTTAGAACATTTTCGTCCTCCCTAGGCCTATTCTAGTCCAATTACGGTTTTTAACCAATCTTGTGCATCCAATAAGTGATTTTGTGTCATTAGTTGAACATTTAGGTCATTTTCGTCCTCCATAAGCTTATTCTAATCCGATTAGGGTTTTTAACCAATCTTCTGCATCCAATAAGTGCGTTTGTGTCATTGGTTGAACATTTAGGTCATTTTCGTCCTCCCTAGGATTATTCAAATCCTATTAGGGTTTTTAACCAATCTTGTGCATCCAATAAGTGATTTTGTGTCATTGGTTGAACATTTAGGTTATTTTCGTCCTCAATATGCTTATTCTAATCCAATTAGGGTTTTTAACCAATCTTCTGCATCCCATAAGTGCGTTTGTGTCATTGGTTGAACATTTAGGTCATTGTCGTCCTCCCTAGGCCTATTCTAATCCAATTACGGTTTTTAACCAATCTTTTGCATCCAATAAGTGATTTTGTGTCATTGGTTGAACATTTAGGTCATTTTCATCCTCCATAGGCTTATTCTAATCCAATTAGGGTTTTTAACCAATCTTTTGCATCCAATAAGTGCGTTTGTGTCATTGGTTGAACATTTAGGTCATTTTCGTCCTCCCTAGGCTTATTTTAATCCAATTAGGGCTTTTAACCAATCTTGTGCATTCAATAAGTGATTTTGTGTCATTGGTAGAACATTTAGGTCATTTTCGTCCTCAATAGGCTTATTCTAATCCAATTAGGGTTTTTAACAATTCTTCTACATCCAATAAGTGCGTTTGTGTCATTGGTTTTACATTTAGAACATTTTCGTCCTCCCTAGGCCTATTCTAATCCAATTACGGTTTTTAACCAATCTTGTGCATCCAATAAGTGATTTTGTGTCATTAGTTGAACATTTAGGTCATTTTCGTCGTCCATAAGCTTATTCTAATCCGATTAGGGTTTTTAACCAATCTTCTGCATCCAATAAGTGCGTTTGTGTCATTGGTTGAACATTTAGGTCATTTTCGTCCTTCCTAGGCTTATTCAAATCCAATTAGGGTTTTTAACCAATCTTGTGCATCCAATAAGTGATTTTGTGTCATTGGTTGAACATTTAGGTTATTTTCGTCCTCAATATGCTTATTCTAATCCAATTAGGGTTTTTAACCAATCTTCTGCATCCAATAAGTGCGTTTGTGTCATTGGTTTAACATTTAGAACATTTTCGTCCTCCCTAGGCCTATTCTAATCCAATTACGGTTTTTAACCAATCTTGTGCATCCAATAAGTGATTTTGTGTCATTGGTTGAACATTTAGGTCATTTTCGTCCTCCATAGGCTTATTCTAATCCAATTAGTGTTTTTAACCAATCTTGTGCATCCAATAAGTGATTTTGTGTCATTGGTTGAACAATTAGGTCATTTTCGTCCTCGATAAGCTTATTCTAATCCAATTAGGGTTTTTAACCAATCTTCTGCATCCAATAAGTGTGTTTGTGTCATTGGTTGAACATTTAGGTCATTTTCGTCCTCCCTAGGCCTATTCTAATCCAATTAGGGTTTTTAACAAATCTTGTGCATCCAATAAGTGATTTTTTGTCATTGGTTGAACATTTAGGTCATTTTCGTCATCAATAGGCTTATTCTAATCCAATTAGGGTTTTTAATCAATCTTCTGCATCCAATAAGTTATTTTGTGTCATTGGTTGAACATTTAGAACATCTTCGTCCTCCCTAGGCTTATTCTAATCCAATTACAGTTTTTAACCAATCTTGTGCATCCAATAAGTGATTTTGTGTCATTAGTTGAACATTTTGGCCATTTTCGTCCTCCATAAGCTTATTCTAATCCAATTAGGGTTTTTAATTAATCTTCTGCATCCAATAAGTGCGTTTGTGTCATTGGTTAAACATTTAGGTCATTTTCGTCCTCCCTAGGCCTATTCAAATCCAATTACGCTTTTTAACCAATCTTGTCCATCCAATAAGTGA
The DNA here is from genome assembly GCA_037974735.1 of Cicer chorassanicum. NCBI lineage: Eukaryota > Viridiplantae > Streptophyta > Magnoliopsida > Fabales > Fabaceae > Cicer > Cicer chorassanicum. Next base: position 36,764,042 of record JBBPBP010000001.1, read on the forward strand.
TTTTGTGTCATTGGTTGAACATTTAGGTTAATTTCGTCCTCCCTAGGCCTATTCAAATCCAATTGTGCTTTTTAACCAATCTTGTGCATGCAATAAGTGATTTTGTGTCATTGGTTGAACATTTAGGTCATTTTCGTCCTCCATAAGCTTATTCTAATCCAATTAGGGTTTTAAACAATCTTCTGCATCCAATAAGTGCGTTTGTGTCAGTGGTTGAAGATTTAGCTCATTTTCGTCCTCCCTAGGCTTATTCTAATCCAATTAGGGTTTTTAACCAATCTTGTGCATCCAATAAGTGATTTTGTGTCATTGGTTGAACATTTAGGTCATTTTCGTCCTCAATAGGCTTATTCTAATCCAATTAGGGTTTTGAACCAATCTTCTGCATCCAATAAGTGCGTTTGTGTCATTGGTTTAACATTTAGAACATTTTCGTCCTCCCTAGGCCTATTCTAATCCAATTACGGTTTTTAACCAATCTTGTGCATCCAATAAGTGATTTTGTGTCATTAGTTGAACATTTAGGTCATTTTCGTCCTCCATAAGCTTATTCTAATCCGATTAGGGTTTTTAACCAATCTACTGCATCCAATAAGTGCGTTTGTGTCATTGGTTGAACATTTAGGTCATTTTCGTCCTCCCTAGGCTTATTCAAATCCAATTAGGGTTTTTAACCAATCTTGTGCATCCAATAAGTGATTTTGTGTCATTGGTTGAACATTTAGGTTATTTTCGTCCTCAATATGCTTATTCTAATCCAATTAGGGTTTTTAACCAATCTTCTGCATCCAATAAGTGCGTTTGTGTCATTGGTTGAACATTTAGGTCATTTTCGTCCTCCCTAGGATTATTCAAATCCAATTAGGGTTTTTAACCAATCTTGTGCATCCAATAAGTGATTTTGTGTCATTGGTTGAACATTTAGGTTATTTTCGTCCTCAATATGCTTATTCTAATCCAAATAGGGTTTTTAACCAATCTTCTGCATCCAATAAGTGCGTTTGTGTCATTGGTTTAACATTTAGGTCATTTTCGTCCTCCCTAGGCCTATTCTAATCCAATTAGGGTTTTTAACCAATCTTGTGCATCCAATAAGTGATTTTGTGTCATTGGTTGAACATTTAGGTCATTTTCGTCCTCAATATGCTTATTCTAATCCCAATAGGGTTTTTAACCAATCTTCTGCATCCAATAAGTGCGTTTGTGTCATTGGTTGAACATTTAGGTCATTTTCGTCCTCCCTAGGATTATTCTAATCCAATTACGGTTTTTAACCAATCCTGTGCATCCAATAAGTGCGTTTGTGTCATTGGTTGAACATTTAGGTCATTTTCGTCCTCCATAGGCTTATTATAATCCAAATAGGGTTTTTAACCAATCTTCTGCATCCAATAAGTGCGTTTGTGTCATTGGTTGAACATTTAGGTCATTTTCGTCCTCCCTAGGCCTATTCTAATCCAATTAGGGTTTTTAACCAATCTTGTGCATCCAATAAGTGATTTTGTGTCATTGGTTGAACATTTAGGTCATTTTCGTCCTCCATAGGCTTATTCTAATCAAATTAGGGTTTTTAACCGATCTTCTACATCCAATAAGTGCGTTTGTGTCATTGGTTGAACATATAGAACATTTTCGTCCTCCCTAGGCCTATTGTAATCCAATTACGGTTTTTAACCAATCTTGTGCATCCAATAAGTGATTTTGTGTCATTAGTTGAACATTTAGGTCATTTTCGTCCTCCATAAGCTTATTCTAATCCAATTAGGGTTTTTAACCAATCTTCTGCATCCAATAAGTGCGTTTGTGTCGTTGGTTGAACATTTAGGTCATTTTCGTCCTCCCTAGGCCTATTCTAATCCAATTACGGTTTTTAACCAATCTTGTGCATCCAATAAGTGATTTTGTGTCATTGGTTGAACATTTAGGTCATTTTCGTCCTCAATAGGCTTATTCTAATCCAATTAGGGTTTTTAACGAATCTTATGCATCCAATAAGTGCGTTTGTGTCATTGGTTGAACATTTAGGTCATTTTCGTCCTCCCTAGGCTTATTCTAATCCAATTAGGGTTTTTAACTAATCTTGTGCATCCAATAAGTGATTTTGTGTCATTGGTTGAACATTTAGGTCATTTTCGTCCTCAATAGGCTTATTCTAATCCAATTAGGGTTTTTAACCAATCTTCTGCATCCAATAAGTGCGTTTGTGTCATTGGTTGAACATTTAGAACATTTTCGTCCTCCCTAGGCCTATTCTAATCCAATTACGGTTTTTAACCAATCTTGTGCATCCAATAAGTGATTTTGTGTCATAAGTTGAACATTTAGGTCATTTTCGTCCTCCATAAGCTTATTCTAATCCGATTAGGGTTTTTAACCAATCTTCTGCATCCAATAAGTGTGTTTGTGTCATTGGTTGAACATTTAGGTCATTTTCGTCCTCCGTAGGATTAGTCAAATCCAATTAGGGTTTTTAACCAATCTTGTGCATCCAATAAGTGATTTTGTGTCATTGGTTTAACATTTAGGTCATTTTCGTCCTCAATAGGCTTATTCTAACCCAATTAGGGTTTTTAACCAATCTTCTGCATCCAATAAGTGCGTTTGTCTCATTGGTTGAACATTTAGGTCATTGTCGTCCTCCCTAGGCCTATTCTAATCCAATTACGGTTTTTAACCAATCTTGTGCATCCAATATCTGATTTTGTGTCATTGGTTGAACATTTAGGTCATTTTCGTCCTCCATAGGCTTATTCAAATCCAATTAGGGTTTTTAACCAATCTTGTGCATCCAATAAGTGATTTTGTGTCATTGGTTAAACAATTAGGTCATTTTCGTCCTCGATAAGCTTATTCTAATCCAATTAGGGTTTTTAATTAATCTTCTGCATCCAATAAGTGCGTTTGTGTCATTGGTTGAACATTTAGGTCATTTTCGTCCTCCCTAGGCCTATTCAAATCCAATTACGCTTTTTAACCAATCTTGTGCATCCAATAAGTGATTTTGTGTCATTGGTTGAACATTTAGGTTAATTTCGTCCTCCCTAGGCCTATTCAAATCCAATTACGCTTTTTAACCAATCTTCTGCATCCAATAAGTTATTTTGTGTCATTGGTTGAACATTTAGGTCATTTTCGTCCTCCATAAGCTTATTCTAATCCAATTAGGGTTTTTAACCAATCTTCTGCATCCAATAAGTGCGTTTGTGTCATTGGTTGAACATTTAGGTCATTTTCGTCCTCCCTAGGATTATTCTAATCCAATTAGGGTTTTTAACCAATCTTGTGCATCCAATAAGTGATTTTGTGTCATTGGTTGAACATTTAGGTCATTTTCGTCCTCAATAGGCTTATTCTAATCCAATTAGGGTTTTTAACCAATCTTCTGCATCCAATAAGTGCGTTTGTGTCATTGGTTGAACATTTTGGTCATTTTCGTCCTCCCTAGGCCTATTCTAATCCAATTACGGTTTTTAACCAATCTTGTGCATCCAATAAGTGATTTTGTGTCATTGGTTGAACATTTAGGTCATTTTCGTCCTCCATAGGCTTATTCTAATCCAATTAGGGTTTTTAACCAATCTTGTGCATCCTATAATTGATTTTGTGTCATTGGTTGAACAATTAGGTCATTTTCGTCCTCGATAAGCTTATTCTAATCCAATTAGGGTTTTTAACCAATCTTCTGCATCCAATAAGTGTGTTTGTGTCATTGGTTGAACATTTAGGTCATTTTCGTCCTCCCTAGGCCTATTCTAATCCAATTAGGGTTTTTAACAAATCTTGTGCATCCAATAAGTGATTTTTTGTCATTGGTTGAACATTTAGGTCATTTTCATCATCAATAGGCTTATTCTAATCCAATTAGGGTTTTTAATCAATCTTCTGCATCCAATAAGTTATTTTGTGTCATTGGTTGAACATTTAGAACATCTTCGTCCTCCCTAGGCCTATTCTAATCCAATTACGGTTTTTAACCAATCTTGTGCATCCAATAAGTGATTTTGTGTCATTAGTTGAACATTTTGGTCATTTTCGTCCTCCATAAGCTTATTCTAATCCAATTAGGGTTTTTAATTAATCTTCTGCATCCAATAAGTGCGTTTGTGTCATTGGTTAAACATTTAGGTCATTTTCGTCCTCCCTAGGCCTATTCAAATCCAATTACGCTTTTTAACCAATCTTGTCCATCCAATAAGTGATTTTGTGTCATTGGTTGAACATTTAGGTTAATTTCGTCCTCCCTAGGCCTATTCAAATCCAATTGTGCTTTTTAACCAATCTTGTGCATGCAATAAGTGATTTTGTGTCATTGGTTGAACATTTAGGTCATTTTCGTCCTCCATAAGCTTATTCTAATCCAATTAGGGTTTTAAACAATCTTCTGCATCCAATAAGTGCGTTTGTGTCATTGGTTGAAGATTTAGCTCATTTTCGTCCTCCCTAGGCTTATTCTAATCCAATTAGGGTTTTTAACCAATCTTGTGCATCCAATAAGTGATTTTGTGTCATTGGTTGAACATTTAGGTCATTTTCGTCCTCAATAGGCTTATTCTAATCCAATTAGGGTTTTGAACCAATCTTCTGCATCCAATAAGTGCGTTTGTGTCATTGGTTTAACATTTAGAACATTTTCGTCCTCCCTAGGCCTATTCTAATCCAATTACGGTTTTTAACCAATCTTGTGCATCCAATAAGTGATTTTGTGTCATTAGTTGAACATTTAGGTCATTTTCGTCCTCCATAAGCTTATTCTAATCCGATTAGGGTTTTTAACCAATCTTCTGCATCCAATAAGTGTGTTTGTGTCATTGGTTGAACATTTAGGTCATTTTCGTCCTCCGTAGGATTATTCAAATCCAATTAGGGTTTTTAACCAATCTTGTGCATCCAATAAGTGATTTTGTGTCATTGGTTTAACATTTAGGTCATTTTCGTCCCCAATAGGCTTATTCTAACCCAATTAGGGTTTTTAACCAATCTTCTGCATCCAATAAGTGCGTTTGTCTCATTGGTTGAACATTTAGGTCATTGTCGTCCTCCCTAGGCCTATTCTAATCCAATTACGGTTTTTAACCAATCTTGTGCATCCAATATCTGATTTTGTGTCATTGGTTGAACATTTAGGTCATTTTCGTCCTCCATAGGCTTATTCAAATCCAATTAGGGTTTTTAACCAATCTTGTGCATCCAATAAGTGATTTTGTGTCATTGGTTAAACAATTAGGTCATTTTCGTCCTCGATAAGCTTATTCTAATCCAATTAGGGTTTTTAATTAATCTTCTGCATCCAATAAGTGCGTTTGTGTCATTGGTTGAACATTTAGGTCATTTTCGTCCTCCCTAGGCCTATTCAAATCCAATTACTCTTTTTAACCAATCTTGTGCATCCAATAAGTGATTTTGTGTCATTGGTTGAACATTTAGGTTAATTTCGTCCTCCCTAGGCCTATTCAAATCCAATTACGCTTTTTAACCAATCTTCTGCATCCAATAAGTTATTTTGTGTCATTGGTTGAACATTTAGGTCATTTTTGTCCTCCATAAGCTTATTCTAATCCAATTAGGGTTTTTAACCAATCTTCTGCATCCAATAAGTGCGTTTGTGTCATTGGTTGAACATTTAG
>JBBPBP010000001.1:36769675-36882161 GCA_037974735.1 Cicer chorassanicum
TTTTAACCAATCTTGTGCATCCAATAAGTGATTTTGTGTCATTGGTAGAACATTTAGGTCATTTTCGTCCTCAATAGGCTTATTCTAATCCAATTAGGGTTTTTAACAATTCTTCTACATCCAATAAGTGCGTTTGTGTCATTGGTTTTACATTTAGAACATTTTCGTCCTCCCTAGGCCTATTCTAATCCAATTACGGTTTTTAACCAATCTTGTGCATCCAATAAGTGATTTTGTGTCATTAGTTGAACATTTAGGTCATTTTCGTCCTCCATAAGCTTATTCTAATCCGATTAGGGTTTTTAACCAATCTACTGCATCCAATAAGTGCGTTTGTGTCATTGGTTGAACATTTAGGTCATTTTCGTCCTCCCTAGGCTTATTCAAATCCAATTAGGGTTTTTAACCAATCTTGTGCATCCAATAAGTGATTTTGTGTCATTGGTTGAACATTTAGGTTATTTTCGTCCTCAATATGCTTATTCTAATCCAATTAGGGGTTTTAACCAATCTTCTGCATCCAATAAGTGCGTTTGTGTCATTGGTTGAACATTTAGGTCATTGTCGTCCTCCCTAGGCCTATTCTAATCCAATTACGGTTTTTAACCAATCTTGTGCATCCAATAAGTGATTTTGTGTCATTGGTTGAACATTTAGGTCATTTTCGTCCTCCATAGGCTTATTCTAATCCAATTAGGGTTTTTAACCAATCTTCTGCATCCAATAAGTGTGTTTGTGTCATTGGTTGAACATTTAGGTTATTTTCGTCCTCCCTAGGATTATTCAAATCCAATTAGGGTTTTTAACCAATCTTGTGCATCCAATAAGTGATTTTGTGTCATTGGTTAAACATTTAGGTTATTTTCGTCCTCAATATGCTTATTCTAATCCAATTAGGGTTTTTAACCAATCTTCTGCATCCAATAAGTGCGTTTGTGTCATTGGTTGAACATTTAGGTCATTTTCGTCCTCCCTAGGCCTATTCTAATCCAATTACGGTTTTTAACCAATCTTGTGCATCCAATAAGTGATTTTGTGTCATTGGTTGAACATTTAGGTCATTTTCGTCCTCCATAGGCTTATTCTAATCCAATTAGGGTTTTTAACCAATCTTCTGTATCCAATAAGTGCGTTTGTGTCATTGGTTGAACATTTAGGTCATTTTTCGTCCTCCCTAGGCTTATTCTCATCCAATTAGGGTTTTTAACCAATCTTGTGCATCCAATAAGTGATTTTGTGTCATTGGTTGAACATTTAGGTCATTTTCGTCCTCCATAGGCTTATTCTAATCCAATTAGGGTTTTTAACCAATCTTGTGCATCCAATAAGTGATTTTGTGTCATTGGTTGAACAATTAGGTCATTTTCGTCCTCGATAAGCTTATTCTAATCCAATTAGGGTTTTTAACCAATCTTCTGCATCCAATAAGTGTGTTTGTGTCATTGGTTGAACATTTAGGTCATTTTCGTCCTCCCTAGGCCTATTCTAATCCAATTAGGGTTTTTAACAAATCTTGTGCATCCAATAAGTGATTTTTTGTCATTGGTTGAACATTTAGGTCATTTTCGTCATCAATAGGCTTATTCTAATCCAATTAGGGTTTTTAATCAATCTTCTGCATCCAATAAGTTATTTTGTGTCATTGGTTGAACATTTAGAACATCTTCGTCCTCCCTAGGCCTATTCTAATCCAATTACGGTTTTTAACCAATCTTGTGCATCCAATAAGTGATTTTGTGTCATTAGTTGAACATTTTGGTCATTTTCGTCCTCCATAAGCTTATTCTAATCCAATTAGGGTTTTTAATTAATCTTCTGCATCCAATAAGTGCGTTTGTGTCATTGGTTAAACATTTAGGTCATTTTCGTCCTCCCTAGGCCTATTCAAATCCAATTACGCTTTTTAACCAATCTTGTCCATCCAATAAGTGATTTTGTGTCATTGGTTGAACATTTAGGTTAATTTCGTCCTCCCTAGGCCTATTCAAATCCAATTGTGCTTTTTAACCAATCTTGTGCATGCAATAAGTGATTTTGTGTCATTGGTTGAACATTTAGGTCATTTTCGTCCTCCATAAGCTTATTCTAATCCAATTAGGGTTTTAAACAATCTTCTGCATCCAATAAGTGCGTTTGTGTCATTGGTTGAAGATTTAGCTCATTTTCGTCCTCCCTAGGCTTATTCTAATCCAATTAGGGTTTTTAACCAATCTTGTGCATCCAATAAGTGATTTTGTGTCATTGGTTGAACATTTAGGTCATTTTCGTCCTCAATAGGCTTATTCTAATCCAATTAGGGTTTTGAACCAATCTTCTGCATCCAATAAGTGCGTTTGTGTCATTGGTTTAACATTTAGAACATTTTCGTCCTCCCTAGGCCTATTCTAATCCAATTACGGTTTTTAACCAATCTTGTGCATCCAATAAGTGATTTTGTGTCATTGGTTGAACATTTAGGTCATTTTCGTCCTCCATAGGCTTATTCTAATCCAATTAGGGTTATTAACCAATCATTTGCATCCAATAAGTGCGTTTGTGTCATTGGTTGAACATTTAGGTCATTTTCGTCCTCCCTAGGCCTATTCTAATCCAATTAGGGTTTTTAACCAATCTTGTGCATCCAATAAGTGATTTTGTGTCATTGGTTGAACATTTAGGTCATTTTCGTCCTCAATATGCTTATTTTAATCCAAGTAGGGTTTTTAACCAATCTTCTGCATCCAATAAGTGCGTTTGTGTCATCGGTTGAACATTTAGGTCATTTTCGTCCTCCCTAGGCCTATTCTAATCCAATTACGGTTTTTAACCAATCTTGTGGATCCAATAAGTGATTTTGTGTCATTGGTTGAACATTTAGGTCATTTTCGTCCTCCATAGGCTTATTCTAATCCAATTAGAGGTTTTAACCAATCTTTTGCATCCAATAAGTGCGTTTGTGTCATTGGTTGAACATTTAGGTCATTTTCGTCCTCCCTAGGCCTATTCTAATCCAATTAGGGTTTTTAACCAATCTTGTGCATCCAATAAGTGATTTTGTGTCATTGGTTGAACATTTAGGTCATTTTCGTCCTCAATATGCTTATTCTAATCCCAATAGGGTTTTTAACCAATCTTCTGCATCCAATAAGTGCGTTTGTGTCATTGGTTGAACATTTAGGTCATTTTCGTCCTCCCTAGGATTATTCAAATCCAATTAGGGTTTTTAACCAATCTTGTGCATCCAATAAGTGATTTTGTGTCATTGGTTGAACATTTAGGTTATTTTCGTCCTCAATATGCTTATTCTAATCCAATTAGGGTTTTTAACCAATCTTCTGCATCCCATAAGTGCGTTTGTGTCATTGGTTGAACATTTAGGTCATTGTCGTCCTCCCTAGGCCTATTCTAATCCAATTACGGTTTTTAACCAATCTTGTGCATCCAATAAGTGATTTTGTGTCATTGGTTGAACATTTAGGTCATTTTCATCCTCCATAGGCTTATTCTAATCCAATTAGGGTTTTTAACCAATCTTCTGCATCCAATAAGTGCGTTTGTGTCATTGGTTGAACATTTAGGTCATTTTCGTCCTCCCTAGGCTTATTCTAATCCAATTAGGGTTTTTAACCAATCTTGTGCATCCAATAAGTGATTTTGTTTAATTGGTTGAACATTTAGGTCATTTTCGTCCTCAATAGGTTTATTCTAATCCAATTAGGGTTTTTAACCAATCTTCTGCATCCAATAAGTGCGTTTGTGTCATTGGTTGAACATTTAGAACATTTTCGTCCTCCCTAGGCCTATTCTAATCCAATTACGGTTTTTAACCAATCTTGTGCATCCAATAAGTGATTTTGTGTCATTAGTTGAACATTTAGGTCATTTTCGTCCTCCATAAGCTTATTCTAATCCGATTAGGGTTTTTAACCAATCTTCTGCATCCAATAAGTCCGTTTGTGTCATTGGTTGAACATTTAGGTCATTTTCGTCCTCCCTAGGCTTATTCAAATCCAATTAGGGTTTTTAACCAATCTTGTGCATCCAATAAGAGATTTTGTGTCATTGGTTGAACATTTAGGTTATTTTTGTCCTCAATATGCTTATTCTAATCCAATTAGGGTTTTTAACCAATCTTCTGCATCCCATAAGTGCGTTTGTGTCATTGGTTGAACATTTAGGTCATTGTCGTCCTCTCTAGGCCTATTCTAATCCAATTACGGTTTTTAACCAATCTTGTGCATCCAATAAGTGATTTTGTGTCATTGGTTGAACATTTAGGTCATTTTCATCCTCCATAGGCTTATTCTAATCCAATTAGGGTTTTTAACCAATCTTCTGCATCCAATAAGTGCGTTGGTGTCATTGGTGGAACATTTAGGTCATTTTCGTCCTCCCTAGGCTTATTTTAATCCAATTAGGATTTTTAACCAATCTTGTGCATCCAATAAGTGATTTTGTGTCATTGGTTGAACATTTAGGTCATTTTCGTCCTCAATAGGCTTATTCTAATCCAATTAGGGTTTTTAACCAATCTTCTGCATCCAATAAGTGCGTTTGTGTCATTGGTTTAACATTTAGAACATTTTCGTCCTCCCTAGGCCTATTCTAATCCAATTACGGTTTTTAACCAATCTTGTGCATCCAATAAGTGATTTTGTGTCATTAGTTGAACATTTAGGTCATTTTCGTCCTCCATAAGCTTATTCAAATCCAATTAGGGTTTTTAACCAATCTTCTGCATCCAATAAGTGCGTTTGTGTCATTGGTTGAACATTTAGGTCATTTTCGTCCTCCCTAGGATTATTCAAATCCAATTAGGGTTTTTAACCAATCTTGTGCCTCTAATATGTGATTTTGTGTAATTGGTTGAACATTTAGGTTATTTTCGTCCTCAATATGCTTATTCTAATCCAATTAGGGTTTTTTAACCAATCTTCTGCATCCAATAAGTGCGTTTGTGTCATTGGTTGATCATTTAGAACATTTTCGTCCTCACTAGGCCTATTCTAATCCAATTACGGTTTTTAACCAATCTTGTGCATCCAATAAGTGATTTTGTGTCATTAGTTGAACATTTAGGTCATTTTTGTCCTCCATAAGCTTATTCTAATCCAATTAGGGTTTTCAACCAATCTTCTGCATCCAATAAGTGCGTTTGTGTCATTGGTTGAACATTTAGGTCGTTTTCGTCCTTCCTAGGATTATTCAAATCCAATTTGGATTTTTAACCAATCTTATGCCTCGAATAAGTGATTTTGTGTCATTGGTTGAACATTTAGGTTATTTTCGTCCTCAATATGCTTATTCTAATCCAATTAGGGTTTTTAACCAATCTTCTGCATCCAATAAGTGCGTTTGTGTCATTGGTTGAACATTTAGGTCATTTTCGTCCTCCCTAGGCTTATTCTAATCCAATTAGGGTTTTTAACCAATCTTCTGCAACCAATAAGTGATTTTGTGTCTTTGGTTGAAGATTTAGGTCGTTTTCGTCCTCCCTAGGCCTATTCTAATCCAATTAGGGTTTTTAACAAATCTTGTGCATCCAATAAGGGATTTTGTGTCATTGGTTGAACATTTAGGTCATTTTCGTCCTCCATTAGCTTATTCTAATCCAATTAGGGTTTTTAACCAATCTTTTGCATCCAATAAGTGCGTTTGTGTCATTGGTTGAACATTTAGGTCATTTTCGTCATCCCTAGGCCTATTCTAATCCAATTACGGTTTTTAACCAATCTTGTGCATCCAATAAGTGATTTTGTGTCATTGGTTGAACATTTAGGTCATTTTCGTCCTCCATAGGCTTATTCTAATCCAATTAGGGTTTTTAACCAATCTTGTGCATCCAATAAGTGATTTTGTGTCATTGGTTGAACAATTAGGTCATTTTCGTCCTCGATAAGCTTATTCTAATCCAATTAGGGTTTTTAACCAATCTTCTGCATCCAATAAGTGTGTTTGTGTCATTGGTTGAACATTTAGGTCATTTTCGTCCTCCCTAGGCCTATTCTAATCCAATTAGGGTTTTTAACAAATCTTGTGCATCCAATAAGTGATTTTTTGTCATTGGTTGAACATTTAGGTCATTTTCGTCATCAATAGGCTTATTCTAATCCAATTAGGGTTTTTAATCAATCTTCTGCATCCAATAAGTTATTTTGTGTCATTGGTTGAACATTTAGAACATCTTCGTCCTCCCTAGGCCTATTCTAATCCAATTACGGTTTTTAACCAATCTTGTGCATCCAATAAGTGATTTTGTGTCATTAGTTGAACATTTTGGTCATTTTCGTCCTCCATAAGCTTATTCTAATCCAATTAGGGTTTTTAATTAATCTTCTGCATCCAATAAGTGCGTTTGTGTCATTGGTTAAACATTTAGGTCATTTTCGTCCTCCCTAGGCCTATTCAAATCCAATTACGCTTTTTAACCAATCTTGTCCATCCAATAAGTGATTTTGTGTCATTGGTTGAACATTTAGGTTAATTTCGTCCTCCCTAGGCCTATTCAAATCCAATTGTGCTTTTTAACCAATCTTGTGCATGCAATAAGTGATTTTGTGTCATTGGTTGAACATTTAGGTCATTTTCGTCCTCCATAAGCTTATTCTAATCCAATTAGGGTTTTAAACAATCTTCTGCATCCAATAAGTGCGTTTGTGTCAGTGGTTGAAGATTTAGCTCATTTTCGTCCTCCCTAGGCTTATTCTAATCCAATTAGGGTTTTTAACCAATCTTGTGCATCCAATAAGTGATTTTGTGTCATTGGTTGAACATTTAGGTCATTTTCGTCCTCAATAGGCTTATTCTAATCCAATTAGGGTTTTGAACCAATCTTCTGCATCCAATAAGTGCGTTTGTGTCATTGGTTTAACATTTAGAACATTTTCGTCCTCCCTAGGCCTATTCTAATCCAATTACGGTTTTTAACCAATCTTGTGCATCCAATAAGTGATTTTGTGTCATTAGTTGAACATTTAGGTCATTTTCGTCCTCCATAAGCTTATTCTAATCCGATTAGGGTTTTTAACCAATCTTCTGCATCCAATAAGTCCGTTTGTGTCATTGGTTGAACATTTAGGTCATTTTCGTCCTCCCTAGGCTTATTCAAATCCAATTAGGGTTTTTAACCAATCTTGTGCATCCAATAAGAGATTTTGTGTCATTGGTTGAACATTTAGGTTATTTTTGTCCTCAATATGCTTATTCTAATCCAATTAGGGTTTTTAACCAATCTTCTGCATCCCATAAGTGCGTTTGTGTCATTGGTTGAACATTTAGGTCATTGTCGTCCTCTCTAGGCCTATTCTAATCCAATTACGGTTTTTAACCAATCTTGTGCATCCAATAAGTGATTTTGTGTCATTGGTTGAACATTTAGGTCATTTTCATCCTCCATAGGCTTATTCTAATCCAATTAGGGTTTTTAACCAATCTTCTGCATCCAATAAGTGCGTTTGTGTCATTGGTTGAACATTTAGGTCATTTTCGTCCTCCCTAGGCTTATTCTAATCCAATTAGGGTTTTTAACCAATCTTGTGCATCCAATAAGTGATTTTGTGTCATTGGTTGAACATTTAGGTCATTTTCGTCCTCAATAGGCTTATTCTAATCCAATTAGGGTTTTTAACCAATCTTCTGCATCCAATAAGTGCGTTTGCGTCATTGGTTGAACATTTAGGTCATTTTCGTCCTCCCTAAGCCTATTCTAATCCAATTACGGTTTTTAACTAATCTTGTGCTTCCAATAAGTGATTTTGTGTCTTTGGTTAAACATTTAAGTCATTTTCGTCCTCCCTATGCCTATTCTAATCTAATTACGGTTTTAACCAATCATGTGCATCCAATAAGTGATTTTCTGTCATCGGTTGAACATTTAGGTCCTTTTCATCCACCCAAGGCTTATTCTAATCCAATTAGGGTTTTTAACCAATCTTGTGAATCCAATAAGTGATTTTGTGTCATTGGTTGAATATTTAGGTCATTTTCGTCCTCCCAATGTTTATTCTAATCCAATTAGAGGTTCTAGCCAATCTTATGCATCCAATAAGTGCGTTTGTCTCATTGGTTGAACATTTAGGTCATTTTCGTCCTCCTTAGACTTATTCTAATCATATTAGTGTTTTTAACCAATTTTGTGTATGCAATAAGAGATTTTGTGTCATTGGTTGAACATTTAGGTCATTTCGTCAACCCAAGGCTTATTCGAATCCAATTAGGGTTTTTAACCAATCTTGTGGATCCAATAAGTGCATTTTGTTCATTGGTTGAACATTTAGGTCATTTTCGTCCTCCTTAGGCTTATTCTAATCCAATTAGGGTTTTTAACCAATCTTGTGCATCCAATAAGTGATTTTGTGTCATTGGTTGAACATTTAGGTCATTTTCGTCCTCAATATGCTTATTCTAATTCAATTAGGGTTTTTAACCAATCTTCTGCATCCAATAAGTGCGTTTGTGTCATTGGTTGAAAATTTAGGTCATTTTCGCCCTCCCTAGGCCTATTCTAATCCAATTACGGTTTTTAACCAATCTTGTGCATCCAATAAGTGATTTTGTGTCATTGGTTGAACATTTAGGTCATTTTCGTCCTCCATAGGCTTATTCTAATCCAATTAGGGTTTTTAACCAATCTTCTGCATCCAATAAGTGCGTTTGTGTCATAGGTTGAACATTTAGGTCATTTTCGTCCTCCCTAGGCTTATTCTAATCCTAATAGGGTTTTTAACCAATCTTGTGCATCCAATAAGTGATTTTGTGTCATTGGTTGAACATTTAGTTTATTTTCGTCCTCAATAGGCTTATTCTAATCCAATTAGGGTTTTTAACCAAACTTCTACATCCAATAAGTGCGTTTGTGTCATTGGTTGAACATTTAGGTCGTTTTCGTCCTCTCTAGGCCTATTCTAATCCAATTACGGTTTTTAACCAATCTTGTGCATCCAATAAGTGATTTTGTGTCATTGGTTGAACATTTAGGTCATTTTCGTCCTCCATAGGCTTATTCTAATCCAATTAGGGTTTTTAACCAATCTTCTGCATCCAATAAGTGCGTTTGTGTCATTGGTTGAACATTTAGAACATTTTCGTCCTCCCTAGGCCTATTCTAATCCAATTACGGTTTTTAACCAATCTTGTGCATCCAATAAGTGATTTTGTGTCATTAGTTGAACATTTAGGTCATTTTCGTCCTCCATAAGCTTATTCTAATCCAATTAGGGTTTTAACCAATCTTCTGCATCCAATAAGTGCGTTTGTGTCATTGGTTGAACATTTAGGTCATTTTCGTCCTCCCTAGGCTTATTCTAATCCAATTAGGATTTTTAACCAATCTTGTGCATCCAATAAGTGATTTTGTGTCATTGGTTGAACATTTAGGTCATTTTCGTCCTCCCTAGGCTTATTCTCATCCAATTAGGGTTTTTAACCAATCTTGTGCATCCAATAAGTACATTTGTGTCATTGGTTGAACATTTAGGTCATTTTCGACCTCCCTAGGCTTATTCTCGTCCAATTAGGGTTTTTAACCAATCTTGTGCCTCCAATAAGTGATTTTGTGTCATTGGTTGAACATTTAGGTCATTTTCGTCCTCCCAAGGCTTATTCTCGTCCAATTAGGGTTTTTAACCAATCTTGTGCATCCAATAAGTGATTTTGTGTCATTGGTTGAACATTTAGGTCATTTTCGTCCTCCCAAGGCTTATTCTCGTCCAATTAGGGTTTTTAAGCAATCTTGTGCATCCAATAAGTGATTTAGTGTCATTGGTTGAACATTTAGGTCATTTTCTTCCTCCCAAGGCTTATTCTCGTCCAATTAGGGTTTTTAACCAATCTTGTGCATCCAATAAGTGATTTTGTGTCATTGGTTGAACATTTAGGTCATTTTCGTCCTCCCAAGGCTTATTCTCGTCCAATTAGGGTTTTTAACCAATCTTGTGCATCCAATAAGTACATTTGTGTCATTGGTTAAAATATTTAGGTCATTTTCGTCCTCCCAAGGCTTATTCTCGTCCAATTAGGGTTTTTAACCAATCTTGTGCATCCAATAAGTGATTTTGTGTCATTGGTTGAACATTTAGGTCATTTTCGTCCTCCCAAGGCTTATTCTCGTCCAATTGGGGTTTTTAACCAATCTTGTGCATCCAATAAGTGATTTTGTGTCATTGGTTTAACATTTAGGTCATTTTCGTCCCTCCAAGGCTTATTCTCGTCCAATTAGGGTTTTTAACCAATCTTGTGCATCCAATAAGTGATTTTGTGTCATTGGTTGAACATTTAGGTCATTTTCGTCCTCCCAAGGCTTATTCTCGTCCAATTAGGGTTTTTAACCAATCTTGTGCATCCAATAAGTGATTTTGTGTCATTGGTTGAACATTTAGGTCATTTTCGTCCTCCCGGGGCTTATTCTCGTCCAATTAGGGTTTTTAACCAATCTTGTGCATCCAATAAGTGATTTTGTGTCATTGGTTGAACATTTAGGTCATTTTCGTCCTCCCTAGGCTTATTCTCGTCCAATTAGGGTTTTTAACCAAGTTTGTGCATCCAATAAGTGATTTTGTACCATTGGTTGAACATTTAGGTCATTTTCGTCCTCCCAAGGCTTATTCTCGTCCAATTAGGGTTTTTAACCAATCTTGTGCATCCAATAAGTGATTTTGTGTCATTGGTTGAACATTTAGGTCATTTTCGTCCTCCCTAGGCTTATTCTAATCCAATTAGGGTTTTTAACTAATCTTGTGCATCCAATAAGTGATTTTGTGTCATTGGTTGAACATTTAGGTCATTTTCGTCCTCAATATGCTTATTCTAATCCAATTAGGGTTTTTAACCAATCTTCTGCATCCAATAAGTGCGTTTGTGTCATTGGTTGAACATTTAGGTCATTTTCGTCCTCCCTAGGCCTATTCTAATCCAATTAGGGTTTTTAACAAATCTTGTGCATCCAATAAGTGATTTTTTGTCATTGGTTTAACATTTAGGTCATTTTCGTACTCAATAGGCTTATTCTAATCCAATTAGGGTTTTTAACCAATCTTCTGCATCCAATAAGTTATTTTGTGTCATTGGTTGAACATTTAGAACATCTTCGTCCTCCTTAAGCCTATTCTAATCCAATTACGGTTTTTAACCAATCTTGTGCATCCAATAAGTGATTTTGTGTCATTAGTTGAACATTTTGGTCATTTTCGTCCTCCATAAGCTTATTCTAATCCAATTAGGGTTTTTAATTAATCTTCTGCATCCAATAAGTGCGTTTGTGTCATTGGTTGAACATTTAGGTCATTTTCGTCCTCTCTAGGCCTATTCAAATCCAATTACGCTTTTTAACCAATCTTGTGCATCCAATAAGTGATTTTGTGTCATTGGTTGAACATTTAGGTCATTTTCGTCCTCCATAGGCTTATTCTAATCCAATTAGGGTTTTTAACCAATCTTGTGCATCCAATAAGTGATTTTGTGTCATTGGTTGAACAATTAGGTCATTTTCGTCCTCGATAAGCTTATTCTAATCCAATTAGGGTTTTTAACCAATCTTCTGCATCCAATAAGTGTGTTTGTGTCATTGGTTGAACATTTAGGTCATTTTCGTCCTCCCTAGGCCTATTCTAATCCAATTAGGGTTTTTAACAAATCTTGTGCATCCAATAAGTGATTTTTTGTCATTGGTTGAACATTTAGGTCATTTTCGTCCTCAATAGGCTTATTCTAATCCAATTAGGGTTTTTAATCAATCTTTTGCATCCAATAAGTTATTTTGTGTCATTGGTTGAACATTTAGAACATCTTCGTCCTCCATAGGCCTATTCTAATCCAATTACGGTTTTTAACCAATCTTGTGCATCCAATAAGTGATTTTGTGTCATTAGTTGAACATTTTGGTCATTTTCGTCCTCCATAAGCTTATTCTAATCCAATTAGGGTTTTTAATTAATCTTCTGCATCCAATAAGTGCGTTTGTGTCATTGGTTAAACATTTAGGTCATTTTCGTCCTCCCTAGGCCTATTCAAATCCAATTACGCTTTTTAACCAATCTTGTCCATCAAATAAGTGATTTTGTATCATTGGTTGAACATTTAGGTTAATTTCGTCCTCCCTAGGCCTATTCAAATCCAATTACGCTTTTTAACCAATCTTGTGCATGCAATAAGTGATTTTGTGTCATTGGTTGAACATTTAGGTCATTTTCGTCCTCCATAAGCTTATTCTAATCCAATTAGGGTTTTAACCAATCTTCTGCATCCAATAAGTGCGTTTGTGTCATTGGTTGAAGATTTAGCTCATTTTCGTCCTCCCTAGGCTTATTCTAATCCAATAAGGGTAGTTAACCAATCTTGTGCATCCAATAAGTGATTTTGTGTCATTGGTTGAACATTTAGGTCATTTTCGTCCTCAATAGGCTTATTCTAATCTAATTAGGGTTTTGAACCAATCTTTTGCATCCAATAAGTGCGTTTGTGTCATTGGTTTAACATTTAGAACATTTTCGTCCTCCCTAGGCCTATTCTAATCCAATTACGGTTTTTAACCAATCTTGTGCATCCAATAAGTGATTTTGTGTCATTAGTTGAACATTTAGGTCATTTTCGTCCTCCATAAGCTTATTCTAATCCGATTAGGGTTTTTAACCAATCTTCTGCATCCAATAAGTGCGTTTGTGTCATTGGTTGAACATTTAGGTCATTTTCGTCCTCCCTAGGCCTATTCAAATCCAATTACGCTTTTTAACCAATCTTGTCCATCAAATAAGTGATTTTGTGTCATTGGTTGAACATTTAGGTTAATTTCGTCCTCCCTAGGCCTATTCAAATCCAATTACGCTTTTTAACCAATCTTGTGCATGCAATAAGTGATTTTGTATCATTGGTTGAACATTTAGGTCATTTTCATCC
Organism: Cicer chorassanicum; assembly: GCA_037974735.1. Taxonomy (NCBI): domain Eukaryota; kingdom Viridiplantae; phylum Streptophyta; class Magnoliopsida; order Fabales; family Fabaceae; genus Cicer; species Cicer chorassanicum. The sequence goes on from JBBPBP010000001.1 coordinate 36,782,543, forward strand.
TCCATAAGCTTATTCTAATCCAATTAGGGTTTTAACCAATCTTCTGCATCCAATAAGTGCGTTTGTGTCATGGGGTTAAGATTTAGCTCATTTTCGTCCTCCCTAGGCTTATTCTAATCCAATTAGGGTTTTTAACCAATCTTGTGCATCCAATAAGTGATTTTGTGTCATTGGTTGAACATTTAGGTCATTTTCGTCCTCAATAGGCTTATTCTAATCCAATTAGGGTTTTGAACCAATCTTCTGCATCCAATAAGTGCGTTTGTGTCATTGGTTTAACATTTAGAACATTTTCGTCCTCCCTAGGCCTATTCTAATCCAATTACGGTTTTTAACCAATCTTGTGCATCCAATAAGTGATTTTGTGTCATTAGTTGAACATTTAGGTCATTTACGTCCTCCATATGCTTATTCTAATCCGATTAGGGTTTTTAACCAATCTTCTGCATCCAATAAGTGCGTTTGTGTCATTGGTTGAACATTTAGGTCATTTTCGTCCTCCCTAGGATTATTCAAATCCAATTAGGGTTTTTAACCAATCTTGTGCATCCAATAAGTGATTTTGTGTCATTGGTTTAACATTTAGGTCATTTTCGTCCTCAATAGGCTTATTCTGACCCAATTAGGGTTTTTAACCAATCTTCTGCATCCAATAAGTGCGTTTGTGTCATTGGTTGAACATTTAGGTCATTGTCGTCCTCCCTAGGCCTATTCTAATCCAATTACGGTTTTTAACCAATCTTGTGCATCCAATAACTGATTTTGTGTCATTGGTTGAACATTTAGGTCATTTTCGTCCTCCATAAGCTTATTCTAATCCGATTAGGGTTTTTAACCAATCTTCTGCATCCAATAAGTGCGTTTGTGTCATTGGTTGAACATTTAGGTCATTTTCGTCCTCCCTAGGATTATTCAAATCCAATTAGGGTTTTTAACCAATCTTGTGCATCCAATAAGTGATTTTGTGTCATTGGTTTAACATTTAGGTCATTTTCGTCCTCAATAGGCTTATTATAATCCAATTAGGGTTTTTAACCAATCTTCTACATCCAATAAGTGCGTTTGTGTCATTGGTTGAACATTTAGGTCATTTTCGTCCTCCCTAGGCCTATTCTAATCCAATTACGGTTTTTAACCAATCTTGTGCATCCAATAAGTGATTTTGTGTAATTGGTTGAACATTTAGGTCATTTTCGTCCTCCATAGGCTTATTCTAATCCAATTAGGGTTTTTAACCAATCTTCTGTATCCAATAAGTGCGTTTGTGTCATTGGTTGAACATTTAGGTCATTTTTCGTCCTCCCTAGGCTTATTCTCATCCAATTAGGGTTTTTAACCAATCTTGTGCATCCAATAAGTGATTTTGTGTCATTGGTTGAACATTTAGGTCATTTTCGTCCTCCATAGGCTTATTCTAATCCAATTAGGGTTTTTAACCAATCTTGTGCATCCAATAAGTGATTTTGTGTCATTGGTTGAACAATTAGGTCATTTTCGTCCTCGATAAGCTTATTCTAATCCAATTAGGGTTTTTAACCAATCTTCTGCATCCAATAAGTGTGTTTGTGTCATTGGTTGAACATTTAGGTCATTTTCGTCCTCCCTAGGCCTATTCTAATCCAATTAGGGTTTTTAACAAATCTTGTGCATCCAATAAGTGATTTTTTGTCATTGGTTGAACATTTAGGTCATTTTCGTCATCAATAGGCTTATTCTAATCCAATTAGGGTTTTTAATCAATCTTCTGCATCCAATAAGTTATTTTGTGTCATTGGTTGAACATTTAGAACATCTTCGTCCTCCCTAGGCCTATTCTAATCCAATTACGGTTTTTAACCAATCTTGTGCATCCAATAAGTGATTTTGTGTCATTAGTTGAACATTTTGGTCATTTTCGTCCTCCATAAGCTTATTCTAATCCAATTAGGGTTTTTAATTAATCTTCTGCATCCAATAAGTGCGTTTGTGTCATTGGTTAAACATTTAGGTCATTTTCGTCCTCCCTAGGCCTATTCAAATCCAATTACGCTTTTTAACCAATCTTGTCCATCCAATAAGTGATTTTGTGTCATTGGTTGAACATTTAGGTTAATTTCGTCCTCCCTAGGCCTATTCAAATCCAATTGTGCTTTTTAACCAATCTTGTGCATGCAATAAGTGATTTTGTGTCATTGGTTGAACATTTAGGTCATTTTCGTCCTCCATAAGCTTATTCTAATCCAATTAGGGTTTTAAACAATCTTCTGCATCCAATAAGTGCGTTTGTGTCATTGGTTGAAGATTTAGCTCATTTTCGTCCTCCCTAGGCTTATTCTAATCCAATTAGGGTTTTTAACCAATCTTGTGCATCCAATAAGTGATTTTGTGTCATTGGTTGAACATTTAGGTCATTTTCGTCCTCAATAGGCTTATTCTAATCCAATTAGGGTTTTGAACCAATCTTCTGCATCCAATAAGTGCGTTTGTGTCATTGGTTTAACATTTAGAACATTTTCGTCCTCCCTAGGCCTATTCTAATCCAATTACGGTTTTTAACCAATCTTGTGCATCCAATAAGTGATTTTGTGTCATTAGTTGAACATTTAGGTCATTTTCGTCCTCCATAGGCTTATTCTAATCCAATTAGGGTTTTTAACCAATCTTCTGCATCCAATAAGTGCGTTTGTGTCATTGGTTGAACATTTAGGTCATTTTCGTCCTCCCTAGGCTTATTTTAATCCAATTAGGGTTTTTAACCAATCTTGTGCATCCAATAAGTGATTTTGTGTCATTGGTTGAACATTTAGGTCATTTTCGTCCTCAATAGGCTTATTCTAATCCAATTAGGGTTTTGAACCAATCTTCTGCATCCAATAAGTGCGTTTGTGTCATTGGTTTAACATTTAGAACATTTTCGTCCTCCCTAGGCCTATTCTAATCCAATTACGGTTTTTAACCAATCTTGTGCATCCAATAAGTGATTTTGTGTCATTGGTTGAACATTTAGGTCATTTTCGTCCTCCATAAGCTTATTCTAATCCGATTAGGGTTTTTAACCAATCTTCTGCATCCAATAAGTGCGTTTGTGTCATTGGTTGAACATTTAGGTCATTTTCGTCCTCCCTAGGATTATTCAAATCCAATTAGGGTTTTTAACCAATCTTGTGCATCCAATAAGTGATTTTGTGTCATTGGTTTAACATTTAGGTCATTTTCGTCCTCAATAGGCTTATTCTGACCCAATTAGGGTTTTTAACCAATCTTCTGCATCCAATAAGTGCGTTTGTGTCATTGGTTGAACATTTAGGTCATTGTCGTCCTCCCTAGGCCTATTCTAATCCAATTACGGTTTTTAACCAATCTTGTGGATCCAATAACTGATTTTGTGTCATTGGTTGAACATTTAGGTCATTTTCGTCCTCCATAGGCTTATTCTAATCCAATTAGGGTTTTTTACCAATCTTGTGCATCCAATAAGTGATTTTGTGTCATTGGTTAAACAATTAGGTCATTTTCGTCCTCGATAAGCTTATTCTAATCCAATTAGGGTTTTTAACCAATCTTCTGCATCTAATAAGTGAGTTTGTGTCATTGGTTGAACATTTAGGTCATTTTCGTCCTCCCTAGGCCTATTCTAATCCAATTAGGGTTTTTAACAAATCTTGTGCATCCAATAAGTGATTTTTTGTCATTGGTTTAACATTTAGGTCATTTTCGTACTCAATAGGCTTATTCTAATCCAATTAGGGTTTTTAACCAATCTTCTGCATCCAATAAGTTATTTTGTGTCATTGGTTGAACATTTAGAACATCTTCGTCCTCCTTAAGCCTATTCTAATCCAATTACGGTTTTTAACCAATCTTGTGCATCCAATAAGTGATTTTGTGTCATTAGTTGAACATTTTGGTCATTTTCGTCCTCCATAAGCTTATTCTAATCCAATTAGGGTTTTTAATTAATCTTCTGCATCCAATAAGTGCGTTTGTGTCATTGGTTGAACATTTAGGTCATTTTCGTCCTCTCTAGGCCTATTCAAATCCAATTACGCTTTTTAACCAATCTTGTGCATCCAATAAGTGATTTTGTGTCATTGGTTGAACATTTAGGTCATTTTCGTCCTCCATAGGCTTATTCTAATCCAATTAGGGTTTTTAACCAATCTTGTGCATCCAATAAGTGATTTTGTGTCATTGGTTGAACAATTAGGTCATTTTCGTCCTCGATAAGCTTATTCTAATCCAATTAGGGTTTTTAACCAATCTTCTGCATCCAATAAGTGTGTTTGTGTCATTGGTTGAACATTTAGGTCATTTTCGTCCTCCCTAGGCCTATTCTAATCCAATTAGGGTTTTTAACAAATCTTGTGCATCCAATAAGTGATTTTTTGTCATTGGTTGAACATTTAGGTCATTTTCGTCATCAATAGGCTTATTCTAATCCAATTAGGGTTTTTAATCAATCTTCTGCATCCAATAAGTTATTTTGTGTCATTGGTTGAACATTTAGAACATCTTCGTCCTCCCTAGGCCTATTCTAATCCAATTACGGTTTTTAACCAATCTTGTGCATCCAATAAGTGATTTTGTGTCATTAGTTGAACATTTTGGTCATTTTCGTCCTCCATAAGCTTATTCTAATCCAATTAGGGTTTTTAATTAATCTTCTGCATCCAATAAGTGCGTTTGTGTCATTGGTTAAACATTTAGGTCATTTTCGTCCTCCCTAGGCCTATTCAAATCCAATTACGCTTTTTAACCAATCTTGTCCATCCAATAAGTGATTTTGTGTCATTGGTTGAACATTTAGGTTAATTTCGTCCTCCCTAGGCCTATTCAAATCCAATTGTGCTTTTTAACCAATCTTGTGCATGCAATAAGTGATTTTGTGTCATTGGTTGAACATTTAGGTCATTTTCGTCCTCCATAAGCTTATTCTAATCCAATTAGGGTTTTAAACAATCTTCTGCATCCAATAAGTGCGTTTGTGTCATTGGTTGAAGATTTAGCTCATTTTCGTCCTCCCTAGGCTTATTCTAATCCAATTAGGGTTTTTAACCAATCTTGTGCATCCAATAAGTGATTTTGTGTCATTGGTTGAACATTTAGGTCATTTTCGTCCTCAATAGGCTTATTCTAATCCAATTAGGGTTTTGAACCAATCTTCTGCATCCAATAAGTGCGTTTGTGTCATTGGTTTAACATTTAGAACATTTTCGTCCTCCCTAGGCCTATTCTAATCCAATTACGGTTTTTAACCAATCTTGTGCATCCAATAAGTGATTTTGTGTCATTAGTTGAACATTTAGGTCATTTTCGTCCTCCATAAGCTTATTCTAATCCGATTAGGGTTTTTAACCAATCTACTGCATCCAATAAGTGCGTTTGTGTCATTGGTTGAACATTTAGGTCATTTTCGTCCTCCCTAGGCTTATTCAAATCCAATTAGGGTTTTTAACCAATCTTGTGCATCCAATAAGTGATTTTGTGTCATTGGTTGAACATTTAGGTTATTTTCGTCCTCAATATGCTTATTCTAATCCAATTAGGGTTTTTAACCAATCTTCTGCATCCCATAAGTGCGTTTGTGTCATTGGTTGAACATTTAGGTCATTGTCGTCCTCCCTAGGCCTATTCTAATCCAATTACGGTTTTTAACCAATCTTGTGCATCCAATAAGTGATTTTGTGTCATTGGTTGAACATTTAGGTCATTTTCATCCTCCATAGGCTTATTCTAATCCAATTAGGGTTTTTAACCAATCTTCTGCATCCAATAAGTGCGTTTGTGTCATTGGTTGAACATTTAGGTCATTTTCGTCCTCCCTAGGCTTATTCTAATCCAATTAGGGTTTTTAACCAATCTTGTGCATCCAATAAGTGATTTTGTGTCATTGGTTGAACATTTAGGTCATTTTCGTCCTCAATAGGCTTATTCTAATCCAATTAGGGTTTTTAACCAATCTTCTGCATCCAATAAGTGCGTTTGCGTCATTGGTTGAACATTTAGGTCATTTTCGTCCTCCCTAAGCCTATTCTAATCCAATTACGGTTTTTAACTAATCTTGTGCTTCCAATAAGTGATTTTGTGTCTTTGGTTAAACATTTAAGTCATTTTCGTCCTCCCTATGCCTATTCTAATCTAATTACGGTTTTAACCAATCATGTGCATCCAATAAGTGATTTTCTGTCATCGGTTGAACATTTAGGTCCTTTTCATCCACCCAAGGCTTATTCTAATCCAATTAGGGTTTTTAACCAATCTTGTGAATCCAATAAGTGATTTTGTGTCATTGGTTGAATATTTAGGTCATTTTCGTCCTCCCAATGTTTATTCTAATCCAATTAGAGGTTCTAGCCAATCTTATGCATCCAATAAGTGCGTTTGTCTCATTGGTTGAACATTTAGGTCATTTTCGTCCTCCTTAGACTTATTCTAATCATATTAGTGTTTTTAACCAATTTTGTGTATGCAATAAGAGATTTTGTGTCATTGGTTGAACATTTAGGTCATTTCGTCAACCCAAGGCTTATTCGAATCCAATTAGGGTTTTTAACCAATCTTGTGGATCCAATAAGTGCATTTTGTTCATTGGTTGAACATTTAGGTCATTTTCGTCCTCCTTAGGCTTATTCTAATCCAATTAGGGTTTTTAACCAATCTTGTGCATCCAATAAGTGATTTTGTGTCATTGGTTGAACATTTAGGTCATTTTCGTCCTCAATATGCTTATTCTAATTCAATTAGGGTTTTTAACCAATCTTCTGCATCCAATAAGTGCGTTTGTGTCATTGGTTGAAAATTTAGGTCATTTTCGCCCTCCCTAGGCCTATTCTAATCCAATTACGGTTTTTAACCAATCTTGTGCATCCAATAAGTGATTTTGTGTCATTGGTTGAACATTTAGGTCATTTTCGTCCTCCATAGGCTTATTCTAATCCAATTAGGGTTTTTAACCAATCTTCTGCATCCAATAAGTGCGTTTATGTCATTGGTTGAACATTTAGGTCATTTTCGTCCTCCCTAGGCCTATTCTAATCCAATTAGGGTTTTTAACCAATCTTGTGCATCCAATAAGTGATTTTGTGTCATTGGTTGAACATTTAGGTCATTTTCGTCCTCAATAGGCTTATTCTAATCCAATTAGGGTTTTTAACCAATCTTCTGCATCCAATAAGTGCGTTTGTGTCATTGGTTTAACATTTAGAACATTTTCGTCCTCCCTAGGCCTATTCTAATCAGATTACGGTTTTTAACCAATCTTGTGCATCCAATAACTGATTTTGTGTCATTAGTTGAACATTTAGGTCATTTTCGTCCTCCATAAGCTTATTCTAATCCAATTAAGTTTTTAACCAATCTTCTACATCCAATAAGTGCGTTTGTGTCATTGGTGTAACATTTAGGTCATTTTCGTCCTCCCTAGGCTTATTCTAATCCAATTAGGGTTTTTAACCAATCTTGTGCATCCAATAAGTGATTTTGTGTCATTGGTTGAACATTTAGGTCATTTTCGTCCTCCATAGGCTTATTCTAATCCAATTAGGGTTTTTAACCAATCTTCTGCATCCAATAAGTGCGTTTGTGTCATTGGTTGAACATTAAGGTCATTTTCGTCCTCCCTAGGCTTATTCTAATCCAATTAGGGTTTTTAACCAATCTTGTGCATCCAATAAGTGATTTTGTGTCATTGGTTGAACATTTAGGTCATTTTCGTCCTCAATAGGCTTATTCTAATCCAATTAGGGTTTTTAACCAATCTTCTGCATCCAATAAGTGCGTTTGTGTCATTGGTTGAACATTTAGGTCATTTTCGTCCTCCCTAGGCCTATTCTAATCCAATTACGGTTTTTAACCAATCTTGTGCATCCAATAAGTGATTTTGTGTCATTAGTTGAACATTTAGGTCATTTTCGTCCTCCATAAGCTTATTCTAATCCAATTAGGGTTTTTAACCAATCTTCTGCATCCAATAAGTGCGTTTGTGTCATTGGTTTAACATTTAGAACATTTTCGTCCTCCCTAGGCCTATTCTAATCCAATTACGGTTTTTAACCAATCTTGTGCATCCAATAAGTGATTTTGTGTCATTAGTTGAACATTTAGGTCATTTTCGTCCTCCATAAGCTTATTCTAATCCAATTAGGGTTTTTAACCAATCTTCTACATCCAATAAGTGCGTTTGTGTCATTGGTGTAACATTAAGGTCATTTTCGTCCTCCCTAGGCTTATTCTAATCCAATTAGGGTTTTAAACCAATCTTGTGCATCCAATAAGTGATTTTGTGTCATTGGTTGAACATTTAGGTCATTTTCGTCCTCAATAGGCTTATTCTAATCCAATTAGGGTTTTTAACCAATCTTCTGCATCCAATAAGTGCGTTTGTGTCATTGGTTTAACATTTAGAACATTTTCGTCCTCCCTAGGCCTATTCTAATCCAATTACGGTTTTTAACCAATCTTGTGCATCCAATAAGTGATTTTGTGTCATTAGTTGAACATTTAGGTCATTTTCGTCCTCCATAAGCTTATTCTAATCCGATTAGGGTTTTTAACCAATCTTCTGCATCCAATAAGTGCGTTTGTGTCATTGGTTGAACATTTAGGTCATTTTCGTCCTCCCTAGGCCTATTCAAATCCAATTACGCTTTTTAACCAATCTTGTCCATCAAATAAGTGATTTTGTGTCATTGGTTGAACATTTAGGTTAATTTCGTCCTCCCTAGGCCTATTCAAATCCAATTACGCTTTTTAACCAATCTTGTGCATGCAATAAGTGATTTTGTGTCATTGGTTGAACATTTAGGTCATTTTCGTCCTCCATAAGCTTATTCTAATCCAATTAGGGTTTTAACCAATCTTCTGCATCCAATAAGTGCGTTTGTGTCATTGGTTGAAGATTTAGCTCATTTTCGTCCTCCCTAGGCTTATTCTAATCCAATTAGGGTTTTTAACCAATCTTGTGCATCCAATAAGTGATTTTGTGTCATTGGTTGAACATTTAGGTCATTTTCGTCCTCAATAGGCTTATTCTAATCCAATTAGGGTTTTGAACCAATCTTCTGCATCCAATAAGTGCGTTTGTGTCATTGGTTTAACATTTAGAACATTTTCGTCCTCCCTAGGCCTATTCTAATCCAATTACGGTTTTTAACCAATCTTGTGCATCCAATAAGTGATTTTGTGTCATTGGTTGAACATTTAGGTCATTTTCGTCCTCCATAAGCTTATTCTAATCCAATTAGGGTTTTAACCAATCTTCTGCATCCAATAAGTGCGTTTGTGTCATTGGTTGAAGATTTAGCTCATTTTCGTCCTCCCTAGGCTTATTTTAATCCAATTAGGGTTTTTAACCAATCTTGTGCATCCAATAAGTGATTTTGTGTCATTGGTTGAACATTTAGGTCATTTTCGTCCTCAATAGGCTTATTCTAATCCAATTAGGGTTTTGAACCAATCTTCTGCATCCAATAAGTGCGTTTGTGTCATTGGTTTAAGATTTAGAACATTTTCGTCCTCCCTAGGCCTATTCTAATCCAATTACGGTTTTTAACCAATATTGTGCATCCAATAAGTGATTTTGTGTCATTAGTTGAACATTTAGGTCATTTTCGTCCTCCATAAGCTTATTCTAATCCGATTAGGGTTTTTAACCAATCTTCTGCATCCAATAAGTGCGTTTGTGTCATTGGTTGAACATTTAGGTCATTTTCGTCCTCCCTAGGCTTATTCAAATCCAATTAGGGTTTTTAACCAATCTTGTGCATCCAATAAGTGATTTTGTGTCATTGGTTGAACATTTAGGTTATTTTCGTCCTCAATATGCTTATTCTAATCCAATTAGGGGTTTTAACCAATCTTCTGCATCCAATAAGTGCGTTTGTGTCATTGGTTGAACATTTAGGTCATTGTCGTCCTCCCTAGGCCTATTCTAATCCAATTACGGTTTTTAACCAATCTTGTGCATCCAATAAGTGATTTTGTGTCATTGGTTGAACATTTAGGTCATTTTCGTCCTCCATAGGCTTATTCTAATCCAATTAGGGTTTTTAACCAATCTTGTGCATCCAATAAGTTATTTTGTGTCATTGGTTGAATATTTAGGTCATTTTCGTCCTCCCTAGGCTTATTCTCATCCAATTAGGGTTTTTAACCAATCTTGTGCATCCAATAAGTGATTTTGTGTCATTGGTTGAACATTTAGGTCATTTTCGTCCTCCCTAGGCTTATTCTAATCCAATTAGGGTTTTTAACCAATCTTGTGCATCCAATAAGTGATTTTTTGTCAATGGTTGAACATTTAGGTCATTTTCGTCCTCAATAGGCTTATTCTAACCCAATTAGGGTTTTTAACCAATCTTCTGCATCCAATAAGTGCGTTTGTGTCATTGGTTGAACATTTAGGTCATTGTCGTCCTCCCTAGGCCTATTCTAATCCAATTACGGTTTTTAACCAATCTTGTGCATCCAATAAGTGATTTTGTGTCATTGGTTGAACATTTAGGTCATTTTCGTCCTCCATAGGCTTATTCTAATCCAATTAGCGTTTTTAACCAATCTTGTGCATCCAATAAGTGATTTTGTGTCATTGGTTGAACAATTAGGTCATTTTCGTCCTCGATAAGCTTATTCTAATCCAATTAGGGTTTTTAACCAATCTTCTGCATCATATAAGTGTGTTTGTGTCATTGGTTGAACATTTAGGTCATTTTCGTCCTCCCTAGGCCTATTCTAATCCAATTAGGGTTTTTAACAAATCTTGTGCATCCAATAAGTGATTTTTTGTCATTGGTTGAACATTTAGGTCATTTTCGTCCTCAATAGGCTTATTCTAATCCAATTAGGGTTTTTAATCAATCTTTTGCATCCAATAAGTTATTTTGTGTCATTGGTTGAACATTTAGAACATCTTCGTCCTCCATAGGCCTATTCTAATCCAATTACGGTTTTTAACCAATCTTGTGCATCCAATAAGTGATTTTGTGTCATTAGTTGAACATTTTGGTCATTTTCGTCCTCCATAAGCTTATTCTAATCCAATTAGGGTTTTTAATTAATCTTCTGCATCCAATAAGTGCGTTTGTGTCATTGGTTAAACATTTAGGTCATTTTCGTCCTCCCTAGGCCTATTCAAATCCAATTACGCTTTTTAACCAATCTTGTCCATCAAATAAGTGATTTTGTGTCATTGGTTGAACATTTAGGTTAATTTCGTCCTCCCTAGGCCTATTCAAATCCAATTACGCTTTTTAACCAATCTTGTGCATGCAATAAGTGATTTTGTGTCATTGGTTGAACATTTAGGTCATTTTCGTCCTCCATAAGCTTATTCTAATCCAATTAGGGTTTTAACCAATCTTCTGCATCCAATAAGTGCGTTTGTGTCATTGGTTGAAGATTTAGCTCATTTTCGTCCTCCCTAGGCTTATTCTAATCCAATTAGGGTTTTTAACCAATCTTGTGCATCCAATAAGTGATTTTGTGTCATTGGTTGAACATTTAGGTCATTTTCGTCCTCAATAGGCTTATTCTAATCCAATTAGGGTTTTGAACCAATCTTCTGCATCCAATAAGTGCGTTTGTGTCATTGGTTTAACATTTAGAACATTTTCGTCCTCCCTAGGCCTATTCTAATCCAATTACGGTTTTTAATTAATCTTCTGCATCCAATAAGTGATTTTGTGTCATTAGTTGAACATTTAGGTCATTTTCGTCCTCTCTAGGCCTATTCAAATCCAATTACGCTTTTTAACCAATCTTGTGCATCCAATAAGTGATTTTGTGTCATTGGTTGAACATTTAGGTCATTTTCGTCCTCCATAGGCTTATTCTAATCCAATTAGGGTTTTTAACCAATCTTGTGCATCCAATAAGTGATTTTGTGTCATTGGTTGAACAATTAGGTCATTTTCGTCCTCGATAAGCTTATTCTAATCCAATTAGGGTTTTTAACCAATCTTCTGCATCCAATAAGTGTGTTTGTGTCATTGGTTGAACATTTAGGTCATTTTCGTCCTCCCTAGGCCTATTCTAATCCAATTAGGGTTTTTAACAAATCTTGTGCATCCAATAAGTGATTTTTTGTCATTGGTTGAACATTTAGGTCATTTTCGTCATCAATAGGCTTATTCTAATCCAATTAGGGTTTTTAATCAATCTTCTGCATCCAATAAGTTATTTTGTGTCATTGGTTGAACATTTAGAACATCTTCGTCCTCCCTAGGCCTATTCTAATCCAATTACGGTTTTTAACCAATCTTGTGCATCCAATAAGTGATTTTGTGTCATTAGTTGAACATTTTGGTCATTTTCGTCCTCCATAAGCTTATTCTAATCCAATTAGGGTTTTTAATTAATCTTCTGCATCCAATAAGTGCGTTTGTGTCATTGGTTAAACATTTAGGTCATTTTCGTCCTCCCTAGGCCTATTCAAATCCAATTACGCTTTTTAACCAATCTTGTCCATCCAATAAGTGATTTTGTGTCATTGGTTGAACATTTAGGTTAATTTCGTCCTCCCTAGGCCTATTCAAATCCAATTGTGCTTTTTAACCAATCTTGTGCATGCAATAAGTGATTTTGTGTCATTGGTTGAACATTTAGGTCATTTTCGTCCTCCATAAGCTTATTCTAATCCAATTAGGGTTTTAAACAATCTTCTGCATCCAATAAGTGCGTTTGTGTCATTGGTTGAAGATTTAGCTCATTTTCGTCCTCCCTAGGCTTATTCTAATCCAATTAGGGTTTTTAACCAATCTTGTGCATCCAATAAGTGATTTTGTGTCATTGGTTGAACATTTAGGTCATTTTCGTCCTCAATAGGCTTATTCTAATCCAATTAGGGTTTTGAACCAATCTTCTGCATCCAATAAGTGCGTTTGTGTCATTGGTTTAACATTTAGAACATTTTCGTCCTCCCTAGGCCTATTCTAATCCAATTACGGTTTTTAACCAATCTTGTGCATCCAATAAGTGATTTTGTGTCATTAGTTGAACATTTAGGTCATTTTCGTCCTCCATAAGCTTATTCTAATCCGATTAGGGTTTTTAACCAATCTTCTGCATCCAATAAGTGTGTTTGTGTCATTGGTTGAACATTTAGGTCATTTTCCTTCCCCGTAGGATTATTCAAATCCAATTAGGGTTTTTAACTAATCTTGTGCATCCAATAAGTGATTTTGTGTCATTGGTTTAACATTTAGGTCATTTTCGTCCTCAATAGGCTTATTCTAACCCAATTAGGGTTTTTAACCAATCTTCTGCATCCAATAAGTGCGTTTGTCTCATTGGTTGAACATTTAGGTCATTGTCGTCCTCCCTAGGCCTATTCTAATCCAATTACGGTTTTTAACCAATCTTGTGCATCCAATAACTGATTTTGTGTCATTGGTTGAACATTTAGGTCATTTTCGTCCTCCATAGGCTTATTCAAATCCAATTAGGGTTTTTAACCAATCTTGTGCATCCAATAAGTGATTTTGTGTCATTGGTTAAACAATTAGGTCATTTTCGTCCTCGATAAGCTTATTCTAATCCAATTAGGGTTTTTAATTAATCTTCTGCATCCAATAAGTGCGTTTGTGTCATTGGTTGAACATTTAGGTCATTTTCGTCCTCCCTAGGCCTATTCAAATCCAATTACGCTTTTTAACCAATCTTGTGCATCCAATAAGTGATTTTGTGTCATTGGTTGAACATTTAGGTTAATTTCGTCCTCCCTAGGCCTATTCAAATCCAATTACGCTTTTTAACCAATCTTCTGCATCCAATAAGTTATTTTGTGTCATTGGTTGAACATTTAGGTCATTTTCGTCCTCCATAAGCTTATTCTAATCCAATTAGGGTTTTTAACCAATCTTCTGCATCCAATAAGTGCGTTTGTGTCATTGGTTGAACATTTAGGTCATTTTCGTCCTCCCTAGGATTATTCAAATCCAATTTGGGTTTTTAACCAATCTTGTGCCTCGAATAAGTGATTTTGTGTCATTGGTTGAACATTTAGGTTATTTTCGTCCTCAATATGCTTATTCTAATCCAAATAGGGTTTTTAACCAATCTTCTGCATCCAATAAGTGCGTTTGTGTCATTGGTTGAACATTTAGGTCATTTTCGTCCTCCCTAGGATTATTCAAATCCAATTAGGGTTTTTAACCAATCTTGTGCATCCAATAAGTGATTTTGTGTCATTGGTTGAACATTTAGGTCATTTTCGTCCTCAATAGGCTTATTCTAATCCAATTAGGGTTTTGAACCAATCTTCTGCATCCAATAAGTGCGTTTGTGTCATTGGTTTAACATTTAGAACATTTTCGTCCTCCCTAGGCCTATTCTAATCCAATTACGGTTTTTAACCAATCTTGTGCATCCAATAAGTGATTTTGTGTCATTAGTTGAACATTTAGGTCATTTTCGTCCTCCATAAGCTTATTCTAATCCGATTAGGGTTTTTAACCAATCTTCTGCATCCAATAAGTGCGTTTGTGTCATTGGTTGAACATTTAGGTCATTTTCGTCCTCCCTAGGCCTATTCAAATCCAATTACGCTTTTTAACCAATCTTGTCCATCAAATAAGTGATTTTGTGTCATTGGTTGAACATTTAGGTTAATTTCGTCCTCCCTAGGCCTATTCAAATCCAATTACGCTTTTTAACCAATCTTGTGCATGCAATAAGTGATTTTGTGTCATTGGTTGAACATTTAGGTCATTTTCGTCCTCCATAAGCTTATTCTAATCCAATTAGGGTTTTAACCAATCTTCTGCATCCAATAAGTGCGTTTGTGTCATTGGTTGAAGATTTAGCTCATTTTCGTCCTCCCTAGGCTTATTCTAATCCAATTAGGGTTTTTAACCAATCTTGTGCATCCAATAAGTGATTTTGTGTCATTGGTTGAACATTTAGGTCATTTTCGTCCTCAATAGGCTTATTCTAATCCAATTAGGGTTTTGAACCAATCTTCTGCATCCAATAAGTGCGTTTGTGTCATTGGTTTAACATTTAGAACATTTTCGTCCTCCCTAGGCCTATTCTAATCCAATTACGGTTTTTAACCAATCTTGTGCATCCAATAAGTGATTTTGTGTCATTGGTTGAACATTTAGGTCATTTTCGTCCTCCATAAGCTTATTCTAATCCAATTAGGGTTTTAACCAATCTTCTGCATCCAATAAGTGCGTTTGTGTCATTGGTTGAAGATTTAGCTCATTTTCGTCCTCCCTAGGCTTATTTTAATCCAATTAGGGTTTTTAACCAATCTTGTGCATCCAATAAGTGATTTTGTGTCATTGGTTGAACATTTAGGTCATTTTCGTCCTCAATAGGCTTATTCTAATCCAATTAGGGTTTTGAACCAATCTTCTGCATCCAATAAGTGCGTTTGTGTCATTGGTTTAAGATTTAGAACATTTTCGTCCTCCCTAGGCCTATTCTAATCCAATTACGGTTTTTAACCAATCTTGTGCATCCAATAAGTGATTTTGTGTCATTAGTTGAACATTTAGGTCATTTTCGTCCTCCATAAGCTTATTCTAATCCGATTAGGGTTTTTAACCAATCTTCTGCATCCAATAAGTGCGTTTGTGTCATTGGTTGAACATTTAGGTCATTTTCGTCCTCCCTAGGCTTATTCAAATCCAATTAGGGTTTTTAACCAATCTTGTGCATCCAATAAGTGATTTTGTGTCATTGGTTGAACATTTAGGTTATTTTCGTCCTCAATATGCTTATTCTAATCCAATTAGGGGTTTTAACCAATCTTTTGCATCCAATAAGTGCGTTTGTGTCATTGGTTTAACATTTAGAACATTTTCGTCCTCCCTAGGCCTATTCTAATCCAATTACGGTTTTTAACCAATCTTGTGCATCCAATAAGTGATTTTGTGTCATTAGTTGAACATTTAGGTCATTTTCGTCCTCCATAAGCTTATTCTAATCCGATTAGGGTTTTTAACCAATCTACTGCATCCAATAAGTGCGTTTGTGTCATTGGTTGAACATTTAGGTCATTTTCGTCCTCCCTAGGCTTATTCAAATCCAATTAGGGTTTTTAACCAATCTTGTGCATCCAATAAGTGATTTTGTGTCATTGGTTGAACATTTAGGTTATTTTCGTCCTCAATATGCTTATTCTAATCCAATTAGGGTTTTTAACCAATCTTCTGCATCCCATAAGTGCGTTTGTGTCATTGGTTGAACATTTAGGTCATTGTCGTCCTCTCTAGGCCTATTCTAATCCAATTACGGTTTTTAACCAATCTTGTGCATCCAATAAGTGATTTTGTGTCATTGGTTGAACATTTAGGTCATTTTCATCCTCCATAGGCTTATTCTAATCCAATTAGGGTTTTTAACCAATCTTCTGCATCCAATAAGTGCGTTTGTGTCATTGGTTGAACATTTAGGTCATTTTCGTCCTCCCTAGGCCTATTCTAATCCAATTAGGGTTTTTAACAAATCTTGTGCATCCAATAAGTGATTTTTTGTCATTGGTTTAACATTTAGGTCATTTTCGTACTCAATAGGCTTATTCTAATCCAATTAGGGTTTTTAACCAATCTTCTGCATCCAATAAGTTATTTTGTGTCATTGGTTGAACATTTAGAACATCTTCGTCCTCCTTAAGCCTATTCTAATCCAATTACGGTTTTTAACCAATCTTGTGCATCCAATAAGTGATTTTGTGTCATTAGTTGAACATTTTGGTCATTTTCGTCCTCCATAAGCTTATTCTAATCCAATTAGGGTTTTTAATTAATCTTCTGCATCCAATAAGTGCGTTTGTGTCATTGGTTGAACATTTAGGTCATTTTCGTCCTCTCTAGGCCTATTCAAATCCAATTACGCTTTTTAACCAATCTTGTGCATCCAATAAGTGATTTTGTGTCATTGGTTGAACAGTTAGGTTAATTTCGTCCTCCCTAGGCCTATTCAAATCCAATTACGCTTTTTAACCAATCTTGTGCATGCAATAAGTGATTTTGTGTCATTGGTTGAACATTTAGATCATTTTCGTCCTCCATAAGCTTATTCTAATCCAATTAGGGTTTTGAACCAATCTTCTGCATCCAATAAGTGCGTTTGTGTCATTGGTTTAACATTTAGAACATTTTCGTCCTCCCTAGGCCTATTCTAATCCAATTACGGTTTTTAACCAATCTTGTGCATCCAATAAGTGATTTTGTGTCATTAGTTGAACATTTAGGTCATTTTCGTCCTCCATAAGCTTATTCTAATCCGATTAGGGTTTTTAACCAATCTTCTGCATCCAATAAGTGCGTTTGTGTCATTGGTTGAACATTTAGGTCATTTTCGTCCTCCCTAGGATTATTCAAATCCAATTAGGGTTTTTAACCAATCTTGTGCATCCAATAAGTGATTTTGTGTCATTGGTTTAACATTTAGGTCATTTTCGTCCTCAATAGGCTTATTCTAACCCAATTAGGGTTTTTAACCAATCTTCTGCATCCAATAAGTCCGTTTGTGTCATTGGTTGAACATTTAGGTCATTGTCGTCCTCCCTAGGCCTATTCTAATCCAATTACGGTTTTTAACCAATCTTGTGCATCCAATAACTGATTTTGTGTCATTGGTTGAACATTTAGGTCATTTTCGTCCTCCATAGGCTTATTCAAATCCAATTAGGGTTTTTAACCAATCTTGTGCATCCAATAAGTGATTTTGTGTCATTGGTTAAACAATTAGGTCATTTTCGTCCTCGATAAGCTTATTCTAATCCAATTAGGGTTTTTAATTAATCTTCTGCATCCAATAAGTGCGTTTGTGTCATTGGTTGAACATTTAGGTCATTTTCGTCCTCCCTAGGCCTATTCAAATCCAATTACGCTTTTTAACCAATCTTGTGCATCCAATAAGTGATTTTGTGTCATTGGTTGAACATTTAGGTTAATTTCGTCCTCCCTAGGCCTATTCAAATCCAATTACGCTTTTTAACCAATCTTCTGCATCCAATAAGTTATTTTGTGTCATTGGTTGAACATTTAGGTCATTTTCGTCCTCCATAAGCTTATTCTAATCCAATTAGGGTTTTTAACCAATCTTCTGCATCCAATAAGTGCGTTTGTGTCATTGGTTGAACCTTTAGGTCATTTTCGTCCTCCCTGGGCTTATTTTAATCCAATTAGGGCTTTTAACCAATCTTGTGCATCCAATAAGTGATTTTGTGTCATTGGTAGAACATTTAGGTCATTTTCGTCCTCAATAGGCTTATTCTAATCCAATTAGGGTTTTTAACAATTCTTCTACATCCAATAAGTGCGTTTGTGTCATTGGTTTTACATTTAGAACATTTTCGTCCTCCCTAGGCCTATTCTAATCCAATTACGGTTTTTAACCAATCTTGTGCATCCAATAAGTGATTTTGTGTCATTAGTTGAACATTTAGGTCATTTTCGTCCTCCATAAGCTTATTCTAATCCGATTAGGGTTTTTAACCAATCTTCTGCATCCAATAAGTGCATTTGTGTCATTGGTTGAACATTTAGGTCATTTTCGTCCTCCCTAGGATTATTCAAATCCAATTAGGGTTTTTAACCAATCTTGTGCATCCAATAAGTGATTTTGTGTCATTGGTTTAACATTTAGGTCATTTTCGTCCTCAATAGGCTTATTCTAACCCAATTAGGGTTTTTAACCAATCTTCTGCATCCAATAAGTCCGTTTGTGTCATTGGTTGAACATTTAGGTCATTGTCGTCCTCCCTAGGCCTATTCTAATCCAATTACGGTTTTTAACCAATCTTGTGCATCCAATAACTGATTTTGTGTCATTGGTTGAACATTTAGGTCATTTTCGTCCTCCATAGGCTTATTCAAATCCAATTAGGGTTTTTAACCAATCTTGTGCATCCAATAAGTGATTTTGTGTCATTGGTTAAACAATTAGGTCATTTTCGTCCTCGATAAGCTTATTCTAATCCAATTAGGGTTTTTAATTAATCTTCTGCATCCAATAAGTGCGTTTGTGTCATTGGTTGAACATTTAGGTCATTTTCGTCCTCCCTAGGCCTATTCAAATCCAATTACGCTTTTTAACCAATCTTGTGCATCCAATAAGTGATTTTGTGTCATTGGTTGAACATTTAGGTTAATTTCGTCCTCCCTAGGCCTATTCAAATCCAATTACGCTTTTTAACCAATCTTCTGCATCCAATAAGTTATTTTGTGTCATTGGTTGAACATTTAGGTCATTTTCGTCCTCCATAAGCTTATTCTAATCCAATTAGGGTTTTTAACCAATCTTCTGCATCCAATAAGTGCGTTTGTGTCATTGGTTGAACATTTAGGTCATTTTCGTCTTCCCTGGGCTTATTTTAATCCAATTAGGGCTTTTAACCAATCTTGTGCATCCAATAAGTGATTTTGTGTCATTGGTAGAACATTTAGGTCATTTTCGTCCTCAATAGGCTTATTCTAATCCAATTAGGGTTTTTAACAATTCTTCTACATCCAATAAGTGCGTTTGTGTCATTGGTTTTACATTTAGAACATTTTCCTCCTCCCTAGGCCTATTCTAATCCAATTACGGTTTTTAACCAATCTTGTGCATCCAATAAGTGATTTTGTGTCATTAGTTGAACATTTAGGTCATTTTCGTCCTCCATAAGCTTATTCTAATCCGATTAGGGTTTTTAACCAATCTTCTGCATCCAATAAGTGCGTTTGTGTCATTGGTTGAACATTTAGGTCATTTTCGTCCTCCCTAGGCTTATTCAAATCCAATTAGGGTTTTTAACCAATCTTGTGCATCCAATAAGTGATTTTGTGTCATTGGTTGAACATTTAGGTTATTTTCGTCCTCAATATGCTTATTCTAATCCAATTAGGGTTTTTAACCAATCTTCTGCATCCCATAAGTGCGTTTGTGTCATTGGTTGAACATTTAGGTCATTGTCGTCCTCTCTAGGCCTATTCTAATCCAATTACGGTTTTTAACCAATCTTGTGCATCCAATAAGTGATTTTGTGTCATTGGTTGAACATTTAGGTCATTTTCATCCTCCATAGGCTTATTCTAATCCAATTAGGGTTTTTAACCAATCTTCTGCATCCAATAAGTGCGTTGGTGTCATTGGTTGAACATTTAGGTCATTTTCGTCCTCCCTAGGCTTATTTTAATCCAATTAGGATTTTTAACCAATCTTGTGCATCCAATAAGTGATTTTGTGTCATTGGTTGAACATTTAGGTCATTTTCGTCCTCAATAGGCTTATTCTAATCCAATTAGGGTTTTTAACCAATCTTCTGCATCCAATAAGTGCGTTTGTGTCATTGGTTTAACATTTAGAACATTTTCGTCCTCCCTAGGCCTATTCTAATCCAATTACGGTTTTTAACCAATCTTGTGCATCCAATAAGTGATTTTGTGTCATTAGTTGAACATTTAGGTCATTTTCGTCCTCCATAAGCTTATTCTAATCCAATTAGGGTTTTTAACCAATCTTCTACATCCAATAAGTGCGTTTGTGTCATTGGTGTAACATTAAGGTCATTTTCGTCCTCCCTAGGCTTATTCTAATCCAATTAGGGTTTTAAACCAATCTTGTGCATCCAATAAGTGATTTTGTGTCATTGGTTGAACATTTAGGTCATTTTCGTCCTCAATAGGCTTATTCTAATCTAATTAGGGTTTTTAACCAATTTTCTGCATCCAATAAGTGCGTTTGTGTCATTGGTTTAACATTTAGGTCATTTTCGTCCTCCCTAGGCCTATTCTAATCCAATTAGGGTTTTTAACCAATCTTGTGCATCCAATAAGTGATTTTTTGTCAATGGTTGAACATTTAGGTCATTTTCGTCCTCAATAGGCTTATTCTAACCCAATTAGGGTTTTTAACCAATCTTCTGCATCCAATAAGTGCGTTTGTGTCATTGGTTGAACATTTAGGTCATTGTCGTCCTCCCTAGGCCTATTCTAATCCAATTACGGTTTTTAACCAATCTTGTGCATCCAATAACTGATTTTGTGTCATTGGTTGAACATTTAGGTCATTTTCGTCCTCCATAAGCTTATTCTAATCCAATTAGGGTTTTAACCAATCTTCTGCATCCAATAAGTGCGTTTGTGTCATTGGTTGAAGATTTAGCTCATTTTCGTCCTCCCTAGGCTTATTTTAATCCAATTAGGGTTTTTAACCAATCTTGTGCATCCAATAAGTGATTTTGTGTCATTGGTTGAACATTTAGGTCATTTTCGTCCTCAATAGGCTTATTCTAATCCAATTAGGGTTTTGAACCAATCTTCTGCATCCAATAAGTGCGTTTGTGTCATTGGTTTAAGATTTAGAACATTTTCGTCCTCCCTAGGCCTATTCTAATCCAATTACGGTTTTTAACCAATCTTGTGCATCCAATAAGTGATTTTGTGTCATTAGTTGAACATTTAGGTCATTTTCGTCCTCCATAAGCTTATTCTAATCCGATTAGGGTTTTTAACCAATCTTCTGCATCCAATAAGTGCGTTTGTGTCATTGGTTGAACATTTAGGTCATTTTCGTCCTCCCTAGGCTTATTCAAATCCAATTAGGGTTTTTAACCAATCTTGTGCATCCAATAAGTGATTTTGTGTCATTGGTTGAACATTTAGGTTATTTTCGTCCTCAATATGCTTATTCTAATCCAATTAGGGGTTTTAACCAATCTTTTGCATCCAATAAGTGCGTTTGTGTCATTGGTTTAACATTTAGAACATTTTCGTCCTCCCTAGGCCTATTCTAATCCAATTACGGTTTTTAACCAATCTTGTGCATCCAATAAGTGATTTTGTGTCATTAGTTGAACATTTAGGTCATTTTCGTCCTCCATAAGCTTATTCTAATCCGATTAGGGTTTTTAACCAATCTACTGCATCCAATAAGTGCGTTTGTGTCATTGGTTGAACATTTAGGTCATTTTCGTCCTCCCTAGGCTTATTCAAATCCAATTAGGGTTTTTAACCAATCTTGTGCATCCAATAAGTGATTTTGTGTCATTGGTTGAACATTTAGGTTATTTTCGTCCTCAATATGCTTATTCTAATCCAATTAGGGTTTTTAACCAATCTTCTGCATCCCATAAGTGCGTTTGTGTCATTGGTTGAACATTTAGGTCATTGTCGTCCTCTCTAGGCCTATTCTAATCCAATTACGGTTTTTAACCAATCTTGTGCATCCAATAAGTGATTTTGTGTCATTGGTTGAACATTTAGGTCATTTTCATCCTCCATAGGCTTATTCTAATCCAATTAGGGTTTTTAACCAATCTTCTGCATCCAATAAGTGCGTTTGTGTCATTGGTTGAACATTTAGGTCATTTTCGTCCTCCCTAGGCCTATTCTAATCCAATTAGGGTTTTTAACAAATCTTGTGCATCCAATAAGTGATTTTTTGTCATTGGTTGAACATTTAGGTCATTTTCGTCCTCAATAGGCTTATTCTAATCCAATTAGGGTTTTTAATCAATCTTTTGCATCCAATAAGTTATTTTGTGTCATTGGTTGAACATTTAGAACATCTTCGTCCTCCATAGGCCTATTCTAATCCAATTACGGTTTTTAACCAATCTTGTGCATCCAATAAGTGATTTTGTGTCATTAGTTGAACATTTTGGTCATTTTCGTCCTCCATAAGCTTATTCTAATCCAATTAGGGTTTTTAATTAATCTTCTGCATCCAATAAGTGCGTTTGTGTCATTGGTTAAACATTTAGGTCATTTTCGTCCTCCCTAGGCCTATTCAAATCCAATTACGCTTTTTAACCAATCTTGTCCATCCAATAAGTGATTTTGTGTCATTGGTTGAACATTTAGGTTAATTTCGTCCTCCCTAGGCCTATTCAAATCCAATTGTGCTTTTTAACCAATCTTGTGCATGCAATAAGTGATTTTGTGTCATTGGTTGAACATTTAGGTCATTTTCGTCCTCCATAAGCTTATTCTAATCCAATTAGGGTTTTAAACAATCTTCTGCATCCAATAAGTGCGTTTGTGTCAGTGGTTGAAGATTTAGCTCATTTTCGTCCTCCCTAGGCTTATTCTAATCCAATTAGGGTTTTTAACCAATCTTGTGCATCCAATAAGTGATTTTGTGTCATTGGTTGAACATTTAGGTCATTTTCGTCCTCAATAGGCTTATTCTAATCCAATTAGGGTTTTGAACCAATCTTCTGCATCCAATAAGTGCGTTTGTGTCATTGGTTTAACATTTAGAACATTTTCGTCCTCCCTAGGCCTATTCTAATCCAATTACGGTTTTTAACCAATCTTGTGCATCCAATAAGTGATTTTGTGTCATTAGTTGAACATTTAGGTCATTTTCGTCCTCCATAAGCTTATTCTAATCCGATTAGGGTTTTTAACCAATCTTCTGCATCCAATAAGTGCGTTTGTGTCATTGGTTGAACATTTAGGTCATTTTCGTCCTCCCTAGGCCTATTCAAATCCAATTACGCTTTTTAACCAATCTTGTCCATCAAATAAGTGATTTTGTGTCATTGGTTGAACATTTAGGTTAATTTCGTCCTCCCTAGGCCTATTCAAATCCAATTACGCTTTTTAACCAATCTTGTGCATGCAATAAGTGATTTTGTGTCATTGGTTGAACATTTAGGTCATTTTCGTCCTCCATAAGCTTATTCTAATCCAATTAGGGTTTTAACCAATCTTCAGCATCCAATAAGTGCGTTTGTGTCATGGGGTTAAGATTTAGCTCATTTTCGTCCTCCCTAGGCTTATTCTAATCCAGTTAGGGTTTTTAACCAATCTTGTGCATCCAATAAGTGATTTTGTGTCATTGGTTGAACATTTAGGTCATTTTCGTCCTCAATAGGCTTATTCTAATCCAATTACGGTTTTGAACCAATCTTCTGCATCCAATAAGTGCGTTTGTGTCATTGGTTTAACATTTAGAAGATTTTCGTCCTCCCTAGGCCTATTCTAATCCAATTACGGTTTTTAACCAATCTTGTGCATCCAATAAGTGATTTTGTGTCATTAGTTGAACATTTAGGTCATTTACGTCCTCCATAAGCTTAGTCTAATCCGATTAGGGTTTTTAACCAATCTTCTGCATCCAATAAGTGCGTTTGTGTCATTGGTTGAACATTTAGGTCATTTTCGTCCTCCCTAGGATTATTCAAATCCAATTAGGGTTTTTAACCAATCTTGTGCATCCAATAAGTGATTTTGTGTCATTGGTTTAACATTTAGGTCATTTTCGTCCTCAATAGGCTTATTCTAACCCAATTAGGGTTTTTAACCAATCTTCTGCATCCAATAAGTGCGTTTGTGTCATTGGTTGAACATTTAGGTCATTGTCGTCCTCCCTAGGCCTATTCTAATCCAATTACGGTTTTTAACCAATCTTGTGCATCCAATAACTGATTTTGTGTCATTGGTTGAACATTTAGGTCATTTTCGTCCTCTATAGGCTTATTCTAATCCAATTAGGGTTTTTAACCAATCTTGTGCATCCAATAAGTGATTTTGTGTCATTGGTTAAACAATTAGGTCATTTTCGTCCTCGATAAGCTTATTCTAATCCAATTAGGGTTTTTAACCAATCTTCTGCTTCTAATAAGTGCGTTTGTGTCATTGGTTGAACATTTAGGTCATTTTCGTCCTCCCTAGGCCTATTCTAATCCAATTAGGGTTTTTAACAAATCTTGTGCATCCAATAAGTGATTTTTTGTCATTGGTTTAACATTTAGGTCATTTTCGTACTCAATAGGCTAATTCTAATCCAATTAGGGTTTTTAACCAATCTTCTGCATCCAATAAGTTATTTTGTGTCATTGGTTGAACATTTAGAACATCTTCCTCCTCCTTAAGCCTATTCTAATCCAATTACGGTTTTTAACCAATCTTGTGCATCCAATAAGTGATTTTGTGTCATTAGTTGAACATTTTGGTCATTTTCGTCCTCCATAAGCTTATTCTAATCCAATTAGGGTTTTTAATTAATCTTCTGCATCCAATAAGTGCGTTTGTGTCATTGGTTGAACATTTAGGTCATTTTCGTCCTCTCTAGGCCTATTCAAATCCAATTACGCTTTTTAACCAATCTTGTGCATCCAATAAGTGATTTTGTGTCATTGGTTGAACAGTTAGGTTAATTTCGTCCTCCCTAGGCCTATTCAAATCCAATTACGCTTTTTAACCAATCTTGTGCATGCAATAAGTGATTTTGTGTCATTGGTTGAACATTTAGATCATTTTCGTCCTCCATAAGCTTATTCTAATCCAATTAGGGTTTTGAACCAATCTTCTGCATCCAATAAGTGCGTTTGTGTCATTGGTTTAACATTTAGAACATTTTCGTCCTCCCTAGGCCTATTCTAATCCAATTACGGTTTTTAACCAATCTTGTGCATCCAATAAGTGATTTTGTGTCATTAGTTGAACATTTAGGTCATTTTCGTCCTCCATAAGCTTATTCTAATCCGATTAGGGTTTTTAACCAATCTTCTGCATCCAATAAGTGCGTTTGTGTCATTGGTTGAACATTTAGGTCATTTTCGTCCTCCCTAGGATTATTCAAATCCAATTAGGGTTTTTAACCAATCTTGTGCATCCAATAAGTGATTTTGTGTCATTGGTTTAACATTTAGGTCATTGTCGTCCTCCCTAGGCCTATTCTAATCCAATTACGGTTTTTAACCAATCTTGTGCATCCAATAACTGATTTTGTGTCATTGGTTGAACATTTAGGTCATTTTCGTCCTCCATAAGCTTATTCTAATCCAATTAGGGTTTTAACCAATCTTCTGCATCCAATAAGTGCGTTTGTGTCATTGGTTGAAGATTTAGCTCATTTTCGTCCTCCCTAGGCTTATTTTAATCCAATTAGGGTTTTTAACCAATCTTGTGCATCCAATAAGTGATTTTGTGTCATTGGTTGAACATTTAGGTCATTTTCGTCCTCAATAGGCTTATTCTAATCCAATTAGGGTTTTGAACCAATCTTCTGCATCCAATAAGTGCGTTTGTGTCATTGGTTTAAGATTTAGAACATTTTCGTCCTCCCTAGGCCTATTCTAATCCAATTACGGTTTTTAACCAATCTTGTGCATCCAATAAGTGATTTTGTGTCATTAGTTGAACATTTAGGTCATTTTCGTCCTCCATAAGCTTATTCTAATCCGATTAGGGTTTTTAACCAATCTTCTGCATCCAATAAGTGCGTTTGTGTCATTGGTTGAACATTTAGGTCATTTTCGTCCTCCCTAGGATTATTCAAATCCAATTAGGGTTTTTAACCAATCTTGTGCATCCAATAAGTGATTTTGTGTCATTGGTTGAACATTTAGGTTATTTTCGTCCTCAATATGCTTATTCTAATCCAATTAGGGTTTTTAACCAATCTTCTGCATCCCATAAGTGCGTTTGTGTCATTGGTTGAACATTTAGGTCATTGTCGTCCTCTCTAGGCCTATTCTAATCCAATTACGGTTTTTAACCAATCTTGTGCATCCAATAAGTGATTTTGTGTCATTGGTTGAACATTTAGGTCATTTTCATCCTCCATAGGCTTATTCTAATCCAATTAGGGTTTTTAACCAATCTTCTGCATCCAATAAGTGCGTTTGTGTCATTGGTTGAACATTTAGGTCATTTTCGTCCTCCCTAGGCTTATTCAAATCCAATTAGGGTTTTTAACCAATCTTGTGCATCCAATAAGTGATTTTGTGTCATTGGTTGAACATTTAGGTTATTTTCGTCCTCAATATGCTTATTCTAATCCAATTAGGGTTTTTAACCAATCTTCTGCATCCAATAAGTGCGTTTGTGTCATTGGTTGAACATTTAGGTCATTGTCGTCCTCCCTAGGCCTATTCTAATCCAATTACGGTTTTTAACCAATCTTGTGCATCCAATAACTGATTTTGTGTCATTGGTTGAACATTTAGGTCATTTTCGTCCTCCATAGGCTTATTCTAATCCAATTAGGGTTTTTAACCAATCTTGTGCATCCAATAAGTGATTTTGTGTCATTGGTTAAACAATTAGGTCATTTTCGTCCTCGATAAGCTTATTCTAATCCAATTAGGGTTTTTAACCAATCTTCTGCATCTAATAAGTGCGTTTGTGTCATTGGTTGAACATTTAGGTCATTTTCGTCCTCCCTAGGCCTATTCTAATCCAATTAGGGTTTTTAACAAATCTTGTGCATCCAATAAGTGATTTTTTGTCATTGGTTTAACATTTAGGTCATTTTCGTACTCAATAGGCTAATTCTAATCCAATTAGGGTTTTTAACCAATCTTCTGCATCCAATAAGTTATTTTGTGTCATTGGTTGAGCATTTAGAACATCTTCGTCCTCCTTAAGCCTATTCTAATCCAATTACGGTTTTTAACCAATCTTGTGCATCCAATAAGTGATTTTGTGTCATTAGTTGAACATTTTGGTCATTTTCGTCCTCCATAAGCTTATTCTAATCCAATTAGGGTTTTTAATTAATCTTCTGCATCCAATAAGTGCGTTTGTGTCATTGGTTGAACATTTAGGTCATTTTCGTCCTCTCTAGGCCTATTCAAATCCAATTACGCTTTTTAACCAATCTTGTGCATCCAATAAGTGATTTTGTGTCATTGGTTGAACAGTTAGGTTAATTTCGTCCTCCCTAGGCCTATTCAAATCCAATTACGCTTTTTAACCAATCTTGTGCATGCAATAAGTGATTTTGTGTCATTGGTTGAACATTTAGATCATTTTCGTCCTCCATAAGCTTATTCTAATCCAATTAGGGTTTTGAACCAATCTTCTGCATCCAATAAGTGCGTTTGTGTCATTGGTTTAACATTTAGAACATTTTCGTCCTCCCTAGGCCTATTCTAGTCCAATTACGGTTTTTAACCAATCTTGTGCATCCAATAAGTGATTTTGTGTCATTAGTTGAACATTTAGGTCATTTTCGTCCTCCATAAGCTTATTCTAATCCGATTAGGGTTTTTAACCAATCTTCTGCATCCAATAAGTGCGTTTGTGTCATTGGTTGAACATTTAGGTCATTTTCGTCCTCCCTAGGATTATTCAAATCCAATTAGGGTTTTTAACCAATCTTGTGCATCCAATAAGTGATTTTGTGTCATTGGTTTAACATTTAGGTCATTGTCGTCCTCCCTAGGCCTATTCTAATCCAATTACGGTTTTTAACCAATCTTGTGCATCCAATAACTGATTTTGTGTCATTGGTTGAACATTTAGGTCATTTTCGTCCTCCATAAGCTTATTCTAATCCAATTAGGGTTTTAACCAATCTTCTGCATCCAATAAGTGCGTTTGTGTCATTGGTTGAAGATTTAGCTCATTTTCGTCCTCCCTAGGCTTATTTTAATCCAATTAGGGTTTTTAACCAATCTTGTGCATCCAATAAGTGATTTTGTGTCATTGGTTGAACATTTAGGTCATTTTCGTCCTCAATAGGCTTATTCTAATCCAATTAGGGTTTTGAACCAATCTTCTGCATCCAATAAGTGCGTTTGTGTCATTGGTTTAAGATTTAGAACATTTTCGTCCTCCCTAGGCCTATTCTAATCCAATTACGGTTTTTAACCAATCTTGTGCATCCAATAAGTGATTTTGTGTCATTAGTTGAACATTTAGGTCATTTTCGTCCTCCATAAGCTTATTCTAATCCGATTAGGGTTTTTAACCAATCTTCTGCATCCAATAAGTGCGTTTGTGTCATTGGTTGAACATTTAGGTCATTTTCGTCCTCCCTAGGCTTATTCAAATCCAATTAGGGTTTTTAACCAATCTTGTGCATCCAATAAGTGATTTTGTGTCATTGGTTGAACATTTAGGTTATTTTCGTCCTCAATATGCTTATTCTAATCCAATTAGGGGTTTTAACCAATCTTTTGCATCCAATAAGTGCGTTTGTGTCATTGGTTTAACATTTAGAACATTTTCGTCCTCCCTAGGCCTATTCTAATCCAATTACGGTTTTTAACCAATCTTGTGCATCCAATAAGTGATTTTGTGTCATTAGTTGAACATTTAGGTCATTTTCGTCCTCCATAAGCTTATTCTAATCCGATTAGGGTTTTTAACCAATCTACTGCATCCAATAAGTGCGTTTGTGTCATTGGTTGAACATTTAGGTCATTTTCGTCCTCCCTAGGCTTATTCAAATCCAATTAGGGTTTTTAACCAATCTTGTGCATCCAATAAGTGATTTTGTGTCATTGGTTGAACATTTAGGTTATTTTCGTCCTCAATATGCTTATTCTAATCCAATTAGGGTTTTTAACCAATCTTCTGCATCCCATAAGTGCGTTTGTGTCATTGGTTGAACATTTAGGTCATTGTCGTCCTCTCTAGGCCTATTCTAATCCAATTACGGTTTTTAACCAATCTTGTGCATCCAATAAGTGATTTTGTGTCATTAGTTGAACATTTAGGTCATTTTCGTCCTCCATAAGCTTATTCTAATCCGATTAGGGTTTTTAACCAATCTTCTGCATCCAATAAGTGATTTTGTGTCATTAGTTGAACATTTAGGTCATTTTCGTCCTCCATAAGCTTATTCTAATCCAATTAGGGTTTTTAATTAATCTTCTGCATCCAATAAGTGCGTTTGTGTCATTGGTTAAACATTTAGGTCATTTTCGTCCTCCCTAGGCCTATTCAAATCCAATTACGCTTTTTAACCAATCTTGTCCATCCAATAAGTGATTTTGTGTCATTGGTTGAACATTTAGGTTAATTTCGTCCTCCCTAGGCCTATTCAAATCCAATTGTGCTTTTTAACCAATCTTGTGCATGCAATAAGTGATTTTGTGTCATTGGTTGAACATTTAGGTCATTTTCGTCCTCCATAAGCTTATTCTAATCCAATTAGGGTTTTAAACAATCTTCTGCATCCAATAAGTGCGTTTGTGTCAGTGGTTGAAGATTTAGCTCATTTTCGTCCTCCCTAGGCTTATTCTAATCCAATTAGGGTTTTTAACCAATCTTGTGCATCCAATAAGTGATTTTGTGTCATTGGTTGAACATTTAGGTCATTTTCGTCCTCAATAGGCTTATTCTAATCCAATTAGGGTTTTTAACCAATCTTCTGCATCCAATAAGTGCGTTTGTGTCATTGGTTGAACATTTAGGTCATTTTCGTCCTCCCTAGGCCTATTCTAATCCAATTAGGGTTTTTAACAAATCTTGTGCATCCAATAAGTGATTTTTTGTCATTGGTTTAACATTTAGGTCATTTTCGTACTCAATAGGCTTATTCTAATCCAATTAGGGTTTTTAACCAATCTTCTGCATCCAATAAGTTATTTTGTGTCATTGGTTGAACATTTAGAACATCTTCGTCCTCCTTAAGCCTATTCTAATCCAATTACGGTTTTTAACCAATCTTGTGCATCCAATAAGTGATTTTGTGTCATTAGTTGAACATTTTGGTCATTTTCGTCCTCCATAAGCTTATTCTAATCCAATTAGGGTTTTTAATTAATCTTCTGCATCCAATAAGTGCGTTTGTGTCATTGGTTGAACATTTAGGTCATTTTCGTCCTCTCTAGGCCTATTCAAATCCAATTACGCTTTTTAACCAATCTTGTGCATCCAATAAGTGATTTTGTGTCATTGGTTGAACAGTTAGGTTAATTTCGTCCTCCCTAGGCCTATTCAAATCCAATTACGCTTTTTAACCAATCTTGTGCATGCAATAAGTGATTTTGTGTCATTGGTTGAACATTTAGATCATTTTCGTCCTCCATAAGCTTATTCTAATCCAATTAGGGTTTTGAACCAATCTTCTGCATCCAATAAGTGCGTTTGTGTCATTGGTTTAACATTTAGAACATTTTCGTCCTCCCTAGGCCTATTCTAATCCAATTACGGTTTTTAACCAATCTTGTGCATCCAATAAGTGATTTTGTGTCATTAGTTGAACATTTAGGTCATTTTCGTCCTCCATAAGCTTATTCTAATCCGATTAGGGTTTTTAACCAATCTTCTGCATCCAATAAGTGCGTTTGTGTCATTGGTTGAACATTTAGGTCATTTTCGTCCTCCCTAGGATTATTCAAATCCAATTAGGGTTTTTAACCAATCTTGTGCATCCAATAAGTGATTTTGTGTCATTGGTTTAACATTTAGGTCATTTTCGTCCTCAATAGGCTTATTCTAACCCAATTAGGGTTTTTAACCAATCTTCTGCATCCAATAAGTCCGTTTGTGTCATTGGTTGAACATTTAGGTCATTGTCGTCCTCCCTAGGCCTATTCTAATCCAATTACGGTTTTTAACCAATCTTGTGCATCCAATAACTGATTTTGTGTCATTGGTTGAACATTTAGGTCATTTTTGTCCTCCATAAGCTTATTCTAATCCAATTAGGGTTTTAACCAATCTTCTGCATCCAATAAGTGCGTTTGTGTCATTGGTTGAAGATTTAGCTCATTTTCGTCCTCCCTAGGCTTATTTTAATCCAATTAGGGTTTTTAACCAATCTTGTGCATCCAATAAGTGATTTTGTGTCATTGGTTGAACATTTAGGTCATTTTCCTCCTCCATAGGCTTATTCTAATCCAATTAGGGTTTTTAACCAATCTTCTCCATCCAATAAGTGCGTTTGTGTCATTGGTTGAACATTTAGGTCATTTTCGTCCTCTCTAGGCCTATTCAAATCCAATTACGCTTTTTAACCAGTCTTGTGCATCCAATAAGTGATTTTGTGTCATTGGTTGAACAGTTAGGTTAATTTCGTCCTCCCTAGGCCTATTCAAATCCAATTACGCTTTTTAACCAATCTTGTGCATGCAATAAGTGATTTTGTGTCATTGGTTGAACATTTAGATCATTTTCGTCCTCCATAAGCTTATTCTAATCCAATTAGGGTTTTGAACCAATCTTCTGCATCCAATAAGTGCGTTTGTGTCATTGGTTTAACATTTAGAACATTTTCGTCCTCCCTAGGCCTATTCTAATCCAATTACGGTTTTTAACCAATCTTGTGCATCCAATAAGTGATTTTGTGTCATTAGTTGAACATTTAGGTCATTTTCGTCCTCCATAAGCTTATTCTAATCCGATTAGGGTTTTTAACCAATCTTCTGCATCCAATAAGTGCGTTTGTGTCATTGGTTGAACATTTAGGTCATTTTCGTCCTCCCTAGGATTATTCAAATCCAATTAGGGTTTTTAACCAATCTTGTGCATCCAATAAGTGATTTTGTGTCATTGGTTTAACATTTAGGTCATTTTCGTCCTCAATAGGCTTATTCTAACCCAATTAGGGTTTTTAACCAATCTTCTGCATCCAATAAGTCCGTTTGTGTCATTGGTTGAACATTTAGGTCATTGTCGTCCTCCCTAGGCCTATTCTAATCCAATTACGGTTTTTAACCAATCTTGTGCATCCAATAACTGATTTTGTGTCATTGGTTGAACATTTAGGTCATTTTCGTCCTCCATAAGCTTATTCTAATCCGATTAGGGTTTTTAACCAATCTTCTGCATCCAATAAGTGCGTTTGTGTCATTGGTTGAACATTTAGGTCATTTTCGTCCTCCCTAGGATTATTCAAATCCAATTAGGGTTTTTAACCAATCTTGTGCATCCAATAAGTGATTTTGTGTCATTGGTTGAACATTTAGGTTATTTTCGTCCTCAATATGCTTATTCTAATCCAATTAGGGTTTTTAACCAATCTTCTGCATCCCATAAGTGCGTTTGTGTCATTGGTTGAACATTTAGGTCATTGTCGTCCTCTCTAGGCCTATTCTAATCCAATTACGGTTTTTAACCAATCTTGTGCATCCAATAAGTGATTTTGTGTCATTAGTTGAACATTTAGGTCATTTTCGTCCTCCATAAGCTTATTCTAATCCGATTAGGGTTTTTAACCAATCTTCTGCATCCAATAAGTGCGTTTGTGTCATTGGTTGAACATTTAGGTCATTTTCGTCCTCCCTAGGCTTATTTTAATCCAATTAGGGTTTTTAACCAATCTTGTGCATCCAATAAGTGATTTTGTGTCATTGGTTGAACATTTAGGTCATTTTCGTCCTCAATAGGCTTATTTTAATCCAATTAGGGTCTTTAACCAATCTTCTACATCCAATAAGTGCGTTTGTGTCATTGGTTTTACATTTAGAACATTTTCGTCCTCCCTAGGCCTATTCTAATCCGATTACGGTTTTTAACCAATCTTGTGCATCCAATAAGTGATTTTGTGTCATTAGTTGAACATTTAGGTCATTTTCGTCCTCCATAAGCTTATTCTAATCCGATTAGGGTTTTTAACCAATCTTCTGCATCCAATAAGTGCGTTTGTGTCATTGGTTGAACATTTAGGTCATTTTCGTCCTCCCTAGGCTTATTCAAATCCAATTAGGGTTTTTAACCAATCTTGTGCATCCAATAAGTGATTTTGTGTCATTGGTTGAACATTTAGGTTATTTTCGTCCTCAATATGCTTATTCTAATCCAATTAGGGGTTTTAACCAATCTTTTGCATCCAATAAGTGCGTTTGTGTCATTGGTTTAACATTTAGAACATTTTCGTCCTCCCTAGGCCTATTCTAATCCAATTACGGTTTTTAACCAATCTTGTGCATCCAATAAGTGATTTTGTGTCATTAGTTGAACATTTAGGTCATTTTCGTCCTCCATAAGCTTATTCTAATCCGATTAGGGTTTTTAACCAATCTACTGCATCCAATAAGTGCGTTTGTGTCATTGGTTGAACATTTAGGTCATTTTCGTCCTCCCTAGGCTTATTCAAATCCAATTAGGGTTTTTAACCAATCTTGTGCATCCAATAAGTGATTTTGTGTCATTGGTTGAACATTTAGGTTATTTTCGTCCTCAATATGCTTATTCTAATCCAATTAGGGTTTTTAACCAATCTTCTGCATCCAATAAGTGCGTTTGTGTCATTGGTTGAACATTTAGGTCATTGTCGTCCTCCCTAGGCCTATTCTAATCCAATTACGGTTTTTAACCAATCTTGTGCATCAAATAAGTGATTTTGTGTCATTGGTTGAACATTTAGGTCATTTTCGTCCTCCATAGGCTTATTCTAATCCAATTAGGGTTTTTAACCAATCTTCTGCATCCAATAAGTGCGTTTGTGTCATTGGTTGAACCTTTAGGTCATTTTCGTCCTCCCTAGGCTTATTTTAATCCAATTAGGGTTTTTAACCAATCTTGTGCATCCAATAAGTGATTTTGTGTCATTGGTTGAACATTTAGGTCATTTTCGTCCTCAATAGGCTTATTCTAATCCAATTAGGGTTTTTAACCAATCTTCTGCATCCAATAAGTGCGTTTGTGTCATTGGTTTAACATTTAGAACATTTTCGTCCTCCCTAGGCCTATTCTAATCCAATTACGGTTTTTAACCAATCTTGTGCATCCAATAAGTGATTTTGTGTCATTAGTTGAACATTTAGGTCATTTTCGTCCTCCATAAGCTTATTCTAATCCGATTAGGGTTTTTAACCAATCTTCTGCATCCAATAAGTGCGTTTGTGTCATTGGTTGAACATTTAGGTCATTTTCGTCCTCCCTAGGCCTATTCAAATCCAATTACGCTTTTTAACCAATCTTGTCCATCAAATAAGTGATTTTGTGTCATTGGTTGAACATTTAGGTTAATTTCGTCCTCCCTAGGCCTATTCAAATCCAATTACGCTTTTTAACCAATCTTGTGCATGCAATAAGTGATTTTGTGTCATTGGTTGAACATTTAGGTCATTTTCGTCCTCCATAAGCTTATTCTAATCCAATTAGGGTTTTAACCAATCTTCTGCATCCAATAAGTGCGTTTGTGTCATTGGTTGAAGATTTAGCTCATTTTCGTCCTCCCTAGGCTTATTCTAATCCAATTAGGGTTTTTAACCAATCTTGTGCATCCAATAAGTGATTTTGTGTCATTGGTTGAACATTTAGGTCATTTTCGTCCTCAATAGGCTTATTCTAATCCAATTAGGGTTTTGAACCAATCTTCTGCATCCAATAAGTGCGTTTGTGTCATTGGTTTAACATTTAGAACATTTTCGTCCTCCCTAGGCCTATTCTAATCCAATTACGGTTTTTAACCAATCTTGTGCATCCAATAAGTGATTTTGTGTCATTGGTTGAACATTTAGGTCATTTTCGTCCTCCATAAGCTTATTCTAATCCAATTAGGGTTTTAACCAATCTTCTGCATCCAATAAGTGCGTTTGTGTCATTGGTTGAAGATTTAGCTCATTTTCGTCCTCCCTAGGCTTATTTTAATCCAATTAGGGTTTTTAACCAATCTTGTGCATCCAATAAGTGATTTTGTGTCATTGGTTGACCATTTAGGTCATTTTCGTCCTCAATAGGCTTATTCTAATCCAATTAGGGTTTTGAACCAATCTTCTGCATCCAATAAGTGCGTTTGTGTCATTGGTTTAACATTTAGAACATTTTCGTCCTCCCTAGGCCTATTCTAATCCAATTACGGTTTTTAACCAATCTTGTGCATCCAATAAGTGATTTTGTGTCATTAGTTGAACATTTAGGTCATTTTCGTCCTCCATAAGCTTATTCTAATCCGAATAGGGTTTTTAACCAATCTTCTGCATCCAATAAGTGCGTTTGTGTCATTGGTTGAACATTTAGGTCATTTTCGTCCTCCCTAGGATTATTCAAATCCAATTAGGGTTTTTAACAAATCTTGTGCATCCAATAAGTGATTTTGTGTCATTGGTTTAACATTTAGGTCATTTTCGTCCTCAATAGGCTTATTCTAACCCAATTAGGGTTTTTAACCAATCTTCTGCATCCAATAAGTGCGTTTGTGTCATTGGTTGAACATTTAGGTCATTGTCGTCCTCCCTAGGCTTATTCTAATCCAATTACGGTTTTTAACCAATCTGGTGCATCCAATAACTGATTTTGTGTCATTGGTTGAACATTTAGGTCATTTTCGTCCTCCATAGGCATATTCTAATCCAATTAGGGTTTTTAACCAATCTTGTGCATCCAATAAGTGATTTTGTGTCATTGGTTGAACAATTAGGTCATTTTGGTCCTCGATAAGCTTATTCTAATCCAATTAGGGTTTTTAACCAATCTTCTGCATCCAATAAGTGCGTTTGTGTCATTGGTTGAACATTTAGGTCATTTTCGTCCTCCCTAGGCCTATTCTAATCCAATTAGGGTTTTTAACAAATCTTGTGCATCCAATAAGTGATTTTTTGTCATTGGTTTAACATTTAGGTCATTTTCGTACTCAATAGGCTTATTCTAATCCAATTAGGGTTTTTAACCAATCTTCTGCATCCAATAAGTTATTTTGTGTCATTGGTTGAACATTTAGAACATCTTCGTCCTCCTTAAGCCTATTCTAATCCAATTACGGTTTTTAACCAATCTTGTGCATCCAATAAGTGATTTTGTGTCATTAGTTGAACATTTTGGTCATTTTCGTCCTCCATAAGCTTATTCTAATCCAATTAGGGTTTTTAATTAATCTTCTGCATCCAATAAGTGCGTTTGTGTCATTGGTTGAACATTTAGGTCATTTTCGTCCTCCCTAGGCCTATTCAAATCCAATTACGCTTTTTAACCAATCTTGTGCATCCAATAAGTGATTTTGTGTCATTGGTTGAACATTTAGGTTAATTTCGTCCTCCCTAGGCCTATTCAAATCCAATTACGCTTTTTAACCAATCTTGTGCATGCAATAAGTGATTTTGTGTCATTGGTTGAACATTTAGGTCATTTTCGTCCTCCATAAGCTTATTCTAATCCAATTAGGGTTTTAACCAATCTTCTGCATTCAATAAGTGCGTTTGTGTCATTGGTTGAAGATTTAGGTCATTTTCGTCCTCCCTAGGCTTATTCTAATCCAATTAGGGTTTTTAACCAATCTTGTGCATCCAATAAGTGATTTTGTGTCATTGGTTGAACATTTAGGTCATTTTCGTCCTCAATAGGCTTATTCTAATCCAATTAGGGTTTTGAACCAATCTTCTGCATCCAATAAGTGCGTTTGTGTCATTGGTTTAACATTTAGAACATTTTCGTCCTCCCTAGGCCTATTCTAATCCAATTAATGTTTTTAACCAATCTTGTGCATCCAATAAGTGATTTTGTGTCATTAGTTGAACTTTTAGGTCATTTTCGTCCTCCATAAGCTTATTCTAATCCGATTAGGGTTTTTAACCAATCTTCTGCATCCAATACGTGCGTTTGTGTCATTGGTTGAACATTTAGGTCATTTTCGTCCTCCCTAGGATTATTCAAATCCAATTAGGGTTTTTAACCAATCTTGTGCATCCAATAAGTGATTTTGTGTCATTGGTTTAACATTTAGGTCATTTTCGTCCTCAATAGGCTTATTATAATCCAATTAGGGTTTTTAACCAATCTTCTACATCCAATAAGTGCGTTTGTGTCATTGGTTGAACATTTAGGTCATTTTCGTCCTCCCTAGGCCTATTGTAATCCAATTACGGTTTTTAACCAATCTTGTGCTTCCAATAAGTGATTTTGTGTCATTGGTTGAACATTTAGGTCATTTTCGTCCACCCAAGGCTTATTCTAATCCAATTGGGGTTTTTAGCCAATCTTGTCCATCTAATAAGTGATTTTGTGTCATTAGTTGAACATTTAGGTCATTTTCGTCCTCCATAAGCTTATTCTAATCCAATTAGGGTTTTTAACCAATCTTCTGCATCCAATAAGTGCGTTTGTGTCATTGGTTGAACATTTAGGTCATTTTCGTCCTCCCTAGGCCTATTCTAATCCAATTAGGGTTTTTAACCAATCTTGTGCATCCAATAAGTGATTTTTTGTCAATGGTTGAACATTTAGGTCATTTTCGTCCTCAATAGGCTTATTCTAACCCAATTAGGGTTTTTAACCAATCTTCTGCATCCAATAAGTGCGTTTGTGTCATTGGTTGAACATTTAGGTCATTTTCGTCCTCCCTAGGCTTATTCTAATCCAATTAGGGTTTTTAACCAATCTTGTGCATCCAATAAGTGATTTTGTGTCATTGGTTGAACATTTAGGTCATTTTCGTCCTCCCTAGGCTTATTCTAATCCAATTAGGGTTTTTAACCAATCTTGTTCATCCAATAAGTGATTTTGTGTCATTGGTTGAACATTTAGGTCATTTTCGTCCTCCCTAGGCTTATTCACATCCAATTAGGGTTTTTAACCAATCTTGTGCATCGAATAAAATATTTTGTGTCATTGGCTGAGCATTTAGGTCATTTTTATCCTCCCTAGGATTATTCTCATCCAATTAGGGTTTTTAACCAATCTTGTGCATCCAATAAGTACGTCTGTGTCATTGGTGGAACATTTAGGTCATGTTGTCCTCCCTAGGATTATTCTCTTCCAATGAGGGTTTTTAACCAATCATGTGCATCCAATAAGTGATTTTGTGTCATTGGTTGAACATTTATGTCATTTTCGTCCTTCCTAGGATTATTCTCATCCAATTAGGGTTTTTAACCAATCTTGTGCATCCAATAAGTGATTTTGTGTCATTGGTTGAACATTTAGGTCATTTTCGTCCTCCCTAGGCTTATTCTAATCCAATTAGGGTTTTTAACCAATCTTGTGCATCCAATAAGTGATTTTGTGTCATTGGTTGAACATTTAGGTCATTTTCGTCCTCCCTAGGCTTATTCTAATCCAATTAGAGTTTTTAACCAATCTTGTGCATCCAATAAGTTCGTTTGTATAATTGGTTGAACATTTAGGTCAATTTCGTCCTCCCTAGGCTTATTCTAAACCAATTAGGGTTTTTAACCAATCTTGTGCATCCAATAAGTGATTTTGTGTCATTAGTTGAACATTTAGGTCATTTTCGTCTTCCCTAGGCTTATTCTAATCCAATTAGGGTTTTTAACCAATCTTGTGCATCCAATAAGTGATTTTGTGTCATTGGTTGAACATTTAGGTCATTTTCGTCCTCCCTAGGCTTATTCTAATCCAATTAGGGTTTTTAACCAATCTTGTGCATCCAATAAGTGATTTTTTGTCAATGGTTGAACATTTAGGTCATTTTCGTCCTCAATAGGCTTATTCTAACCCAATTAGGGTTTTTAACCAATCTTCTGCATCCAATAAGTGCGTTTGTGTCATTGGTTGAACATTTAGGTCATTGTCGTCCTCCCTAGGCCTATTCTAATCCAATTACGGTTTTTAACCAATCTTGTGCATCCAATAACTGATTTTGTGTCATTGGTTGAACATTTAGGTCATTTTCGTCCTCCATAAGCTTATTCTAATCCGATTAGGGTTTTTAA
Source organism: Cicer chorassanicum (assembly GCA_037974735.1). Lineage (NCBI taxonomy): Eukaryota > Viridiplantae > Streptophyta > Magnoliopsida > Fabales > Fabaceae > Cicer > Cicer chorassanicum. The sequence goes on from JBBPBP010000001.1 coordinate 36,821,757, forward strand.
CCAATCTTCTGCATCCAATAAGTGCGTTTGTGTCATTGGTTGAACATTTAGGTCATTTTCGTCCTCCCTAGGATTATTCAAATCCAATTAGGGTTTTTAACCAATCTTGTGCATCCAATAAGTGATTTTGTGTCATTGGTTTAACATTTAGGTCATTTTCGTCCTCAATAGGCTTATTATAATCCAATTAGGGTTTTTAACCAATCTTCTACATCCAATAAGTGCGTTTGTGTCATTGGTTGAACATTTAGGTCATTTTCGTCCTCCCTAGGCCTATTCTAATCCAATTACGGTTTTTAACCAATCTTGTGCATCCAATAAGTGATTTTGTGTCATTGGTTGAACATTTAGGTCATTTTCGTCCTCCCTAGGCTTATTCTAATCCAATTAGGGTTTTTAACCAATCTTGTGCATCCAATAAGTGATTTTGTGTCATTAGTTGAACATTTAGGTCATTTTCGTCCTCCATAGGCTTATTCTAATCCAATTAGGGTTTTTAACCAATCTTCTGCATCCAATAAGTGCGTTTGTGTCATTGGTTGAACATTTAGGTCATTGTCGTCCTCCCTAGGCCTATTCTAATCCAATTACAGTTTTTAACCAATCTTGTGCATCCAATAAGTGATTTTATGTCATTGGTTGAACATTTAGGTCATTTTCGTCCTCCATAGGCTTATTCTAATCCAATTAGGGTATTTAGCCAATCTTCTGCATCCAATAAGTGCGTTTGTGTCATTGGTTGAACATTTAGGTCATTTTCGTCCTCCCTAGGCCTATTCTAATCCAATTACAGTTTTTAACCAATCTTGTGCATCCAATAAGTGATTTTGTGTCATTGGTTGAACATTTAGGTCATTTTCGTCCTCCATAGGCTTATTCTAATCCAATTAGGGTTTTTAGCCAATCTTCTGCATCCAATAAGTGCGTTTGTGTCATTGGTTGAACATTTAGGTCATTTTCGTCCTCCATAGGCTTATTCTAATCCAATTAGGGTTTTTAACCAATCTTGTGCATCCAATAAGTGATTTTGTGTCATTGGTTGAACAATTAGGTCATTTTCGTCCTCGATAAGCTTATTCTAATCCAATTAGGGTTTTTAACCAATCTTCTGCATCCAATAAGTGTGTTTGTGTCATTGGTTGAACATTTAGGTCATTTTCGTCCTCCCTAGGCCTATTCTAATCCAATTAGGGTTTTTAACAAATCTTGTGCATCCAATAAGTGATTTTTTGTCATTGGTTGAACATTTAGGTCATTTTCGTCCTCAATAGGCTTATTCTAATCCAATTAGGGTTTTTAATCAATCTTTTGCATCCAATAAGTTATTTTGTGTCATTGGTTGAACATTTAGAACATCTTCGTCCTCCATAGGCCTATTCTAATCCAATTACGGTTTTTAACCAATCTTGTGCATCCAATAAGTGATTTTGTGTCATTAGTTGAACATTTTGGTCATTTTCGTCCTCCATAAGCTTATTCTAATCCAATTAGGGTTTTTAATTAATCTTCTGCATCCAATAAGTGCGTTTGTGTCATTGGTTAAACATTTAGGTCATTTTCGTCCTCCCTAGGCCTATTCAAATCCAATTACGCTTTTTAACCAATCTTGTCCATCCAATAAGTGATTTTGTGTCATTGGTTGAACATTTAGGTTAATTTCGTCCTCCCTAGGCCTATTCAAATCCAATTGTGCTTTTTAACCAATCTTGTGCATGCAATAAGTGATTTTGTGTCATTGGTTGAACATTTAGGTCATTTTCGTCCTCCATAAGCTTATTCTAATCCAATTAGGGTTTTAAACAACCTTCTGCATCCAATAAGTGCGTTTGTGTCATTGGTTGAAGATTTAGCTCATTTTCGTCCTCCCTAGGCTTATTCTAATCCAATTAGGGTTTTTAACCAATCTTGTGCATCCAATAAGTGATTTTGTGTCATTGGTTGAACATTTAGGTCATTTTCGTCCTCAATAGGCTTATTCTAATCCAATTAGGGTTTTGAACCAATCTTCTGCATCCAATAAGTGCGTTTGTGTCATTGGTTTAACATTTAGAACATTTTCGTCCTCCCTAGGCCTATTCTAATCCAATTACGGTTTTTAACCAATCTTGTGCATCCAATAAGTGATTTTGTGTCATTGGTTGAACATTTAGGTCATTTTCGTCCTCCATAAGCTTATTCTAATCCAATTAGGGTTTTAACCAATCTTCTGCATCCAATAAGTGCGTTTGTGTCATTGGTTGAACATTTAGAACATTTTCGTTCTCCCTAGGCCTATTCTAATCCAATTACGGTTTTTAACCAATCTTGTGCATCCAATAAGTGATTTGGTGTCATTAGTTGAACATTTAGGTCATTTTCGTCCTCCATAAGCTTATTCTAATCCAATTAGGGTTTTTAACCAATCTTCTGCATCCAATAAGTGCGTTTGTGTCATTGGTTGAACATTTAGGTCATTTTCGTCCTCCCTAGGCCTATTCTAATCCAATTAGGGTTTTTAACCAATCTTGTGCATCCAATAAGTGATTTTTTGTCAATGGTTGAACATTTAGGTCATTTTCGTCCTCAATAGGCTTATTCTAACCCAATTAGGGTTTTTAACCAATCTTCTGCATCCAATAAGTGCGTTTGTGTCATTGGTTGAACATTTAGGTCATTTTCGTCCTCCCTAGGCTTATTCTAATCCAATTAGGGTTTTTAACCAATCTTGTGCATCCAATAAGTGATTTTGTGTCATTGGTTGAACATTTAGGTCATTTTCGTCCTCCCTAGGCTTATTCTAATCCAATTAGGGTTTTTAACAAATCTTGTGCATCCAATAAGTGATTTTGTGTCATTGGTTGAACATTTAGGTCATTTTCGTCCTCCCTAGGCTTATTCTAATCCAATTAGGGTTTTTAACCAATCTTGTGCATCCAATAAGTGATTTTGTGTCATTGGTTGAACATTTAGGTTATTTCGTCCTCAATATGTTTATTCTAATCCAATTAGGGTTTTTAACCAATCTTCTGCATCCAATAAGTGCGTTTGTGTCATTGGTTGAACATTTAGGTCATTTTCGTCCTCCCTAGGCCTATTCTAATCCAATTACGGTTTTTAACCAATCTTGTGCATCCAATAAGTGATTTTGTGTCATTAGTTGAACATTTAGGTCATTTTCGTCCTCCATAAGCTTATTCTAATCCGATTAGGGTTTTTAACCAATCTTCTGCATCCAATAAGTGCGTTTGTGTCATTGGTTGAACATTTAGGTCATTTTCGTCCTCCCTAGGCCTATTCTAATCCAATTACGGTTTTTAACCAATCTTGTGCATCCAATAAGTGATTTTGTGTCATTGGTTGAACATTTAGGTCATTTTCGTCCTCCATAGGCTTATTCTAAACCAATTAGGGTTTTTAACCAATCTTCTGCATCCAATAAGTGCGTTTGTGTCATTGGTTGAACATTTAGGTCATTTTCGTCCTCCCTAGGCCTATTCTAATCCAATTACGGTTTTTAACCAATCTTGTGCATCCAATAAGTGATTTTGTGTCATTGGTTGAACATTTAGGTCATTTTCGTCCTCAATAGGGTTATTCTAATCCAATTAGGGTTTTTAACCAATCTTCTGAACCCAATAAGTGCGTTTGTGTCATTGGTTGAACATTTAGGTCATTTTCGTCCTCCCTAGGCCTATTCTAATCCAATTACGGTTTTTAACTAATCTTGTGCTGCCAATAAGTGATTTTGTGTCATTGGTTGAACATTTAGGTCATTTTCGTCCACCCAAGGCTTATTCTAATCCAATTAGGGTTTTTAGCCTATCTTGTGCATCCAATAAGTTATTTTTGTGTCATTGGTTGAATATTTAGTTCATTTTTGTCCTCCCTAGGCTTATTCAAATCTAATTAGGGTTTTTAACCAATCTTATACATCCAATAAGTGCGTTTGTGTCATTGGTTGAACATTTAGGTCATTTTCATCCTCCCTAGGATTATTCAAATCCAATTAGGGCTTTTAACCAATCTTGTGCATCCAATAAGTGATTTTGTATCATTAGTTGAACATTTAGGTCATTTTCGTCCTCCATAAGCTTATTCTAATCCAATTAGGGTTTTTAACCAATCTTCTGCATCCAATAAGTGCGTTTGTGTCATTGGTTGAACATTTAGGTCATTTTCGTCCTCCCTAGGCCTATTCTAATCCAATTAGGGTTTTTAACAAATCTTGTGCGTCCAATAAGTGATTTTTTGTCATTGGTTGAACATTTAGGTCATTTTCATCCTCAATAGGCTTATTCTAATCCAATTAGGGTTTTTAACCAATCTTCTGCATCCAATAAGTTATTTTGTGTCATAGGTTGAAAATTTAGAACATCTTCGTCCTCCCTAGGCCTATTCTAATCAAATTACAATTTTTAACCAATCTTGTGCATCCAATAAGTGATTTTGTGTCATTAGTTGAACATTTTGGTCATTTTCGTCCTCCATAAGCTTATTCTAATCCAATTAGGGTTTTTAATTAATCTTCTGCATCCAATAAGTGCGTTTGTGTCATTGGTTGAACATTTAGGTCATTTTCGTCCTCCCTAGGCCTATTCTAATCCAATTAGGGTTTTTAACAAATCTTGTGCATCCAATAAGTGATTTTTTGTCATTGGTTTAACATTTAGGTCATTTTCGTACTCAATAGGCTTATTCTAATCCAATTAGGGTTTTTAACCAATCTTCTGCATCCAATAAGTTATTTTGTGTCATTGGTTGAACATTTAGAACATCTTCGTCCTCCTTAAGCCTATTCTAATCCAATTACGGTTTTTAACCAATCTTGTGCATCCAATAAGTGATTTTGTGTCATTAGTTGAACATTTTGGTCATTTTCGTCCTCCATAAGCTTATTCTAATCCAATTAGGGTTTTTAATTAATCTTCTGCATCCAATAAGTGCGTTTGTGTCATTGGTTGAACATTTAGGTCATTTTCGTCCTCTCTAGGCCTATTCAAATCCAATTACGCTTTTTAACCAATCTTGTGCATCCAATAAGTGATTTTGTGTCATTGGTTGAACATTTAGGTCATTTTCGTCCTCCATAGGCTTATTCTAATCCAATTAGGGTTTTTAACCAATCTTGTGCATCCAATAAGTGATTTTGTGTCATTGGTTGAACAATTAGGTCATTTTCGTCCTCGATAAGCTTATTCTAATCCAATTAGGGTTTTTAACCAATCTTCTGCATCCAATAAGTGCGTTTGTGTCATTGGTTGAACATTTAGGTCATTTTCGTCCTCCCTAGGCCTATTCTAATCCAATTAGGGTTTTTAACAAATCTTGTGCATCCAATAAGTGATTTTTTGTCATTGGTTGAACATTTAGGTCATTTTCGTCCTCAATAGGCTTATTCTAATCCAATTAGGGTTTTTAACCAATCTTCTGCATCCAATAAGTTATTTTGTGTCATTGGTTGAACATTTAGAACATCTTCGTCCTCCTTAGGCCTATTCTAATCCAATTACGGTTTTTAACCAATCTTGTGCATCCAATAAGTGATGTTGTGTCATTAGTTGAACATTTTGGTCATTTTCGTCCTCCATAAGCTTATTCTAATCCAATTAGGGTTTTTAATTAATCTTCTGCATCCAATAAGTGCGTTTGTGTCATTGGTTGAACATTTAGGTCATTTTCGTCCTCCCTAGGCCTATTCAAATCCAATTACACTTTTTAACCAATCTTGTGCATCCAATAAGTGATTTTGTGTCATTGGTTGAACATTTAGGTTAATTTCGTCCTCCCTAGGCCTATTCAAATCCAATTACGCTTTTTAACCAATCTTGTGCATCCAATAAGTGATTTTGTGTCATTGGTTGAACATTTAGGTCATTTTCGTCCTCCATAAGCTTATTTTAATCCAATTAGGGTTTTAACCAATCTTCTGCATCTAATAAGTGCGTTTGTGTCATTGGTTGAACATTTAGGTCATTTTCGTCCTCCCTAGGCTTATTCTAATCCAATTAATGTTTTTAACCAATCTTGTGCATCCAATAAGTGATTTTGTGTCATTGGTTTAACATTTAGGTCATTTTCGTCCTCAATAGGTTTATTATAATCCAATTAGGGTTTTTAACCAATCTTCTACATCCAATAAGTGCGTTTGTGTCATTTGTTGATCATTTAGGTCATTTTCGTCCTCCCTAGGCCTATTCTAATCCAATTACGTTTTTTAACCAATCTTGTGCTTCCAATAAGTGATTTTGTTTCATTGGTTGAACATTTAGGTCATTTTCGTCCACCCAAGGCTTATTCTAATCCAATTGGGGTTTTTAGCCAATCTTGTGCATCCAATAAGTGATTTTGTGTCATTAGTTGAACATTTAGGTCATTTTCGTCCTCCATAAGCTTATTCTAATCCAATTAGGGGTTTTAACCAATCTTCTGCATCCAATAAGTGCGTTTGTGTCATTGGTTGAACATTTAGGTCATTTTCGTCCTCCCTAGGCCTATTCTAATCCAATTAGGGTTTTTAACCAATCTTGTGCATCCAATAAGTGATTTTTTGTCAATGGTTGAACATTTAGGTCATTTTCGTCCTCAATAGGCTTATTCTAATCCAATTAGGGTTTTTAATCAATCTTGTGCATCCAATAAGTGATTTTGTGTCATTGGTTGAATATTTAGGTCATTTTCGTCCTCAATAGGCTTATTCTAATCCAATTAGGGTTTTGAACCAATCTTCTGCATCCAATAAGTGCGTTTGTGTCATTGGTTTAACATTTAGAACATTTTCGTCCTCCCTAGGCCTATTCTTATCCAATTACGGTTTTTAACCAATCTTATGCATCCAATAAGTGATTTTGTGTCATTAGTTGAACATTTAGGTCATTTTCGTCCTCCATAAGTTTATTCTAATCCGATTAGGGTTTTTAACCAATCTTCTGCATCCAATAAGTGCGTTTGTGTCATTGGTTGAACATTTAGGTCATTTTCGTCCTCCCTAGGATTATTCAAATCCAATTAGGGTTTTTAACCAATCTTGTGCATCCAATAAGTGATTTTTTGTCATTGGTTTTTCATTTAGGTCATTTTCGTCATCAATAGGCTTATTATAATCCAATTAGGGTTTTTAACCAATCTTCTACATCCAATAAGTGCGTTTGTGTCATTGGTTGAACATTTAGGTCATTTCGTCCTCCCTAGGCTTATTCTAATCCAATTACGGTTTTTAACCAATCTTGTGCTTCCAATAAGTGATTTTGTGTCATTGGTTGAACATTTAGGTCATTTTCGTCCACCCAAGGCTTATTCTAATCCAATTGGGGTTTTTAGCCAATCTTGTGCATCCAATAAGTGATTTTGTGTCATTAGTTGAACATTTAGGTCATTTTCGTCCTCCATAAGCTTATTCTAATCCAATTAGGGTTTTTAACCAATCTTCTGCATCCAATAAGTGCGTTTGTGTCATTGGTTGAACATTTAGGTCATTTTCGTCCTCCCTAGGCCTATTCTAATCCAATTAGGGTTTTTAACCAATCTTGTGCATCCAATAAGTGATTTTTTGTCATTGGTTGAACATTTAGGTCATTTTCGTCCTCAATAGGCTTATTCTAATCCAATTAGGGTTTTTAACCGATCTTCTACATCCAATAAGTGCGTTTGTGTCATTGGTTGAACATTTAGGTCATTTTCGTCTTCCAATAAGTGCGTTTGTGTCATTGGTTGAACATTTAGGTCATTTTCGTCCTCCCTAGGATTATTCAAATCCAATTAGGGTTTTTAACCAATCTTGTGCCTCTAATAAGTGATTTTGTGTCATTGGTTGAACATTTAGGTTATTTTCGTCCTCAATATGCTTATTCTAATCCAATTAGGGTTTTTAACCAATCTTCTGCATCCAATAAGTGCGTTTGTGTCGTTGGTTGAACATTTAGTTCATTTTCGTCCTCCCTAGGCCTATTCTAATCCAATTACGGTTTTTAACCAATCTTGTGCATCCAATAAGTGATTTTGTGTCATTGGTTGAACATTTAGGTCATTTTCGTCCTCCATAGGCTTATTATAATCCAATTAGGGTTTTTAACCAATCTTGTGCATCCAATAAGTGCGTTTGTGTCATTGGTTGAACATTTAGGTCATTTTCGTCCTCCCTAGGCTTATTCTAATCCAATTAGGGTATTTAACCAATCTTGTGCATCCAATAAGTGATTTTGTGTCATTGGTTGAACATTTAGGTCATTTTCGTCCTCCATAGGCTTATTCTAATCCAATTAGGGTTTTTAACCAATCTTCTGCATCCAATAAGTGCGTTTGTGTCATTGGTTGAACATTTAGAACATTTTCGTCCTCCCTAGGCCTATTCTAATCCAATTACGGTTTTTAACCAATCTTGTGCAACCAATAAGTGATTTTGTGTCATTGGTTGAACATTTAGGTCATTTTCGTCCTCCATAGGATTATTCTAATCAAATTAGTGTTTTTAACCAATCTTTTACATCCAATAAGTGCGTTTGTGTCATTGGTTGAACATATAGAACATTTTCGTCCTCATTAGGCCTATTGTAATCCAATTACGGTTTTTAACCAATCTTGTGCATCCAATAAGTGATTTTGTGTCATTAGTTGAACATTTAGGTCATTTTCGTCCTCCATAAGCTTATTCTAATCCAATTAGGGTTTTTAACCAATCTTCTGCATCCAATAAGTGCGTTTGTGTCATTGGTTGAACATTTAGGTCATTTTCGTCCTCCCTAGGCCTATTCTAATCCAATTAGGGTTTTTAACCAATCTTGTGCATCCAATAAGTGATTTTTTGTCATTGGTTGAACATTTAGGTCATTTTCGTCCTCAATAGGCTTATTCTAATCCAATTAGGGTTTTTAACCGATCTTCTACATCCAATAAGTGCGTTTGTGTCATTGGTTGAACATATAGAACATTTTCGTCTTCCCTAGGCCTATTGTAATCCAGTTACGGATTTTAAACAATCTTGTGCATCCAATAAGTGATTTTGTGTCATTAGTTGAACATTTAGGTCATTTTTGTCCTCCATAAGCTTATTCTAATCCAATTAGGGTTTTTAACCAATCTTCTGCATCCAATAAGTGCGTTTGTGTCATTGGTTGAACATTTAGGTCATTTTCGTCCTCCCTAGGCCTATTCTAATCCAATTACGGTTTTTAACCAATCTTGTGCATCCAATAACTGATTTTTTGTCATTGGTTCAACATTTAGGTCATTTTCGTCCTCAATAGGCTTATTCTAATCCAATTAGGGTTTTTAACCAATTTTCTGCATCCAATAAGTGCGTTTTTTTGTCATTGGTTGAACATATAGAACATTTTCGTCCTCCCTAGGCCTATTCTAATCCAATTACGGATTTTAACCAATCTTGTGCATCCAATAAGTGATTTTGTGTCATTGGTTGAACATTTAGGTCATTTTCGTCCTCCATAGGCTTATTCTAATCCAATTAGGGTTTTTAACCAATCTTCTGCATCCAATAAGTGCGTTTGTGTCATTGGTTGAACATTTAGGTCATTTTCGTCCTCCCTAGGCTTATTCTAATCCAATTAGGGTTCTTAACCAATCTTGTGCATCCAATAAGTGATTTTGTGTCATTGGTTGAACATTTAGGTCATTGTCGTCCTCCATAGGCTTATTCTAATCCAATTAGGGTTTTTAACCAATCTTGTGCATCCAATAAGTGATTTTGTGTCATTGGTTGAACATTTAGGTCATTTTCGTCCTCCATAGGCTTATTCTAATCCAATTAGGGTTTTTAACCAATCTTCTGCATCCAATAAGTGCGTTTGTGTCATTGGTTGAACATTTAAGTCATTTTCGTTATCCCTAGGCCTATTCTAATCCAATTACGGTTTTTAACCAATCTTGTGCATCCAATAAGTGATTTTGTGTCATTGGTTGAACATTTAGGTCATTTTCCTCCTACATAGGCTTATTCTAATCCAATTAGGGTTTTTAACCAACCTTCTGCATCCAATAAGTGCGTGTTTGTAATTGGTTGAACATTTAGGTCATTTTCGTTATCCCTAGGCCTATTCTAATCCAATTACGGTTTTTAACCAATCTTGTGCATCCAACAAGTGATTTTGTGTCATTGGTTGAACATTTTGGTCATTTTCGTCCTCCATAGGCTTATTCTAATCCAATTAGGGTTTTTAACGAATCTTCTGCATCCAATAAGTGCGTTTGTGTCATTGGTTGAACATTTAGGTCATTTTCGTCCTCCCTAGGATTATTCAAATCCAATTAGGGTTTTTAACCAATCTTGTGCATCCAATAAGTGATTTTGTGTCATTGGTTGAACATTTAGGTCATTTTCGTCCTCAATAGGCTTATTCTAATCCAATTAGGGTTTTGAACCAATCTTCTGCATCCAATAAGTGCGTTTGTGTCATTGGTTTAACATTTAATACATTTTCGTCCTCCCTAGGCCTATTCTAATCCAATTACGGTTTTTAACCAATCTTGTGCATCCAATTAGTGATTTTGTGTCATTAGTTGAACATTTAGGTCATTTTCGTCCTCCATAAGCTTATTCTAATCCGATTAGGGTTTTTAACCAATCTTCTGCATCCAATAAGTGCGTTTGTGTCATTGGTTGAACATTTAGGTCATTTTCGTCCTCCCTAGGCTTATTCTAATCCAATTAGGGTTTTTAACCAATCTTGTGCATCCAATAAGTGATTTTGTGTCATTGGTTGAACATTTAGGTCATTTTCGTCCTCCCTAGGCTTATTCTAATCCAAATAGGGTTTTTAACCAATCTTGTGCATCCAATAAGTGATTTTGTGTCATTGGTTGAACATTTAGGTCATTTTCGTCCTCCCTAGGCTTATTCTAATCCAATTAGGGTTTTTAACCAATCTTGTGCATCCAATAAGTGATTTTGTGTCATTGGTTGAACATTTAGGTCATTTTCGTCCTCCCTAGTCTTATTCTAATCCAATTAGGGTTTTTAACCAATCTTGTGCATCCAATAAGTGATTTTGTGTCATTGGTTGAACATTTAGGTCATTTTCGTCCTCCCTAGGCTTATTCTAATCCAATTAGGGTTTTTAACCAATCTTGGGCATCCAATAAGTGATTTTGTGTCATTAGTTGAACATTTAGGTCATTTTCGTCCTCCCTAGGCTTATTCTAATCCAATTAGGGTTTTTAACCAATCTTGTGCATCCAATAAGTGATTTTGTGTCATTGGTTGAACATTTAGGTCATTTTCGTCCTCAATAGGCTTATTCTAATCCAATTAGGGTTTTTAACCAATCTTCTGCATCCAATAAATGCGTTTGTGTCATTGGTTGAACATTTTGGTCATGTTCGTCCTCCCTAGGCCTATTCTAATCCAATTACGGTTTTTAACCAATCTTGTGCATCCAATAAGTAATTTTGTGTCATTGGTTGAACATTTAGGTCATTTTCGTCCTCCATAGGCTTATTCTAATCCAATTAGGGTTTTTAACCAATCTTCTGCATCCAATAAGTGCGTTTGTGTCATTGGTTGAACATTTAGGTCATTTTCGTCCTCCCTAGGCCTATTCTAACCCAATTACAGTTTTTAACCAATCTTCTGCATCCAATAAGTGCGTTTGTGTCATTGGTTGAACATTTAGGTCATTTTCGTCCTCCCTAGGCCTATTCTAATCCAATTACGGTTTTTAACCAATCTTGTGCATCCAATAAGTGATTTTGTGTCATTGGTTGAACATTTAGGTCATTTTCGTCCTCCATAGGCTTATTCTAATCCAATTAGGGTTTTTAACCAATCTTCTGTATCCAATAAGTGCGTTTGTGTCATTGGTTGAACATTTAGGTCATTTTTCGTCCTCCCTAGGCTTATTCTCATCCAATTAGGGTTTTTAACCAATCTTGTGCATCCAATAAGTGATTTTGTGTCATTGGTTGAACATTTAGGTCATTTTCGTCCTCCATAGGCTTATTCTAATCCAATTAGGGTTTTTAACCAATCTTGTGCATCCAATAAGTGATTTTGTGTTATTGGTTGAACATTTAGGTCATTTTCGTCCTCAATAGGCTTATTCTAATCCAATTAGGGTTTTTAACCAATCTTCTGCATCCAATAAGTGCGTTTGTGTCATTGGTTGAACATTTAGAACATTTTCATCCTCCCTAGGCCTATTCTAATCCAATTACGGTTTTTAACCAAACCAGTGCATCCAATAAGTGCGTTTGTGTCATTGGTTGAACATTTAGGTCATTTTCGTCCTCCCTAGGCTTATTCTAATCCAATTAGGGTTTTTAACCAATCTTGTGCATCCAATAAGTGATTTTGTGTCATTGGTTGAACATTTAGGTCATTTTCGTCCTGAATATGCTTATTCTAATCCAAGTAGGGTTTTTAACCAATCTTCAGCATCCAATAAGTGCGTTTGTGTCATTGGTTGAACATTTAGGTCATTTTCGTCCTCCCTAGACCTATTCTAATCCAATTACGGTTTTTAACAAATCTTGTGCATCCAATAAGTGATTTTGTGTCATTGGTTGAACATTTAGGTCATTTTCGTCCTCCATTAGCTTATTCTAATCCAATTAGGGTTTTTAACCAATCTTTTGCATCCAATAAGTGCGTTTGTGTCATTGGTTGAACATTTAGGTCATTTTCGTCCTCCCTAGGCTTATTCTAATCCAATTAGGGTTTTTAACCAATCTTGTGCATCCAATAAGTGATTTTGTGTCATTGGTTGAACATTTAGGTCATTTTCGTCCTCCCTAGGGTTATTCTAATCCAATTAGGGTTTTTAACCAATCTTGTGCATCCAATAAGTGATTTTGTGTCATTGGTTGAACATTTAGGTCATTTTCGTCCTCCCTAGGCTTATTCTAATCCAATTAGGGTTTTTAACCAATCTTGTGCATCCAATAAGTGATTTTTTGTCAATGGTTGAACATTTAGGTCATTTTCGTCCTCAATAGGCTTATTCTAACCCAATTAGGGTTTTTAACCAATCTTCTGCATCCAATAAGTGCGTTTGTGTCATTGGTTGAACATTTAGGTCATTGTCGTCCTCCCTAGGCCTATTCTAATCCAATTACGGTTTTTAACCAATCTTGTGCATCCAATAAGTGATTTTGTGTCATTAGTTGAACATTTAGGTCATTTTCGTCCTCCATAAGCTTATTCTAATCCGATTAGGGTTTTTAACCAATCTTCTGCATCCAATAAGTGCGTTTGTGTCATTGGTTGAACATTTAGGTCATTTTCGTCCTCCCTAGGATTATTCAAATCCAATTAGGGTTTTTAACCAATCTTGTGCATCCAATAAGTGATTTTGTGTCATTGGTTTAACATTTAGGTCATTGTCGTCCTCCCTAGGCCTATTCTAATCCAATTACGGTTTTTAACCAATCTTGTGCATCCAATAACTGATTTTGTGTCATTGGTTGAACATTTAGGTCATTTTCGTCCTCCATAAGCTTATTCTAATCCAATTAGGGTTTTAACCAATCTTCTGCATCCAATAAGTGCGTTTGTGTCATTGGTTGAAGATTTAGCTCATTTTCGTCCTCCCTAGGCTTATTTTAATCCAATTAGGGTTTTTAACCAATCTTGTGCATCCAATAAGTGATTTTGTGTCATTGGTTGAACATTTAGGTCATTTTCGTCCTCAATAGGCTTATTCTAATCCAATTAGGGTTTTGAACCAATCTTCTGCATCCAATAAGTGCGTTTGTGTCATTGGTTTAAGATTTAGAACATTTTCGTCCTCCCTAGGCCTATTCTAATCCAATTACGGTTTTTAACCAATCTTGTGCATCCAATAAGTGATTTTGTGTCATTAGTTGAACATTTAGGTCATTTTCGTCCTCCATAAGCTTATTCTAATCCGATTAGGGTTTTTAACCAATCTTCTGCATCCAATAAGTGCGTTTGTGTCATTGGTTGAACATTTAGGTCATTTTCGTCCTCCCTAGGCTTATTCAAATCCAATTAGGGTTTTTAACCAATCTTGTGCATCCAATAAGTGATTTTGTGTCATTGGTTGAACATTTAGGTTATTTTCGTCCTCAATATGCTTATTCTAATCCAATTAGGGGTTTTAACCAATCTTCTGCATCCAATAAGTGCGTTTGTGTCATTGGTTGAACATTTAGGTCATTGTCGTCCTCCCTAGGCCTATTCTAATCCAATTACGGTTTTTAACCAATCTTGTGCATCCAATAAGTGATTTTGTGTCATTGGTTGAACATTTAGGTCATTTTCGTCCTCCATAGGCTTATTCTAATCCAATTAGGGTTTTTAACCAATCTTCTGCATCCAATAAGTGTGTTTGTGTCATTGGTTGAACATTTAGGTTATTTTCGTCCTCCCTAGGATTATTCAAATCCAATTAGGGTTTTTAACCAATCTTGTGCATCCAATAAGTGATTTTGTGTCATTGGTTAAACATTTAGGTTATTTTCGTCCTCAATATGCTTATTCTAATCCAATTAGGGTTTTTAACCAATCTTCTGCATCCAATAAGTGCGTTTGTGTCATTGGTTGAACATTTAGGTCATTTTCGTCCTCCCTAGGCCTATTCTAATCCAATTACGGTTTTTAACCAATCTTGTGCATCCAATAAGTGATTTTGTGTCATTGGTTGAACATTTAGGTCATTTTCGTCCTCGATAGGCTTATTCTAATCCAATTAGGGTTTTTAACCAATCTTTTGCGTCCAATAAGTGCGTTTGTGTCATTGGTTGAACATTTAGGTCATTTTTCGTCCTCCCTAGGCTTATTCTAATCCAATTAGGGTTTTTAACCAATCTTGTGCATCCAATAAGTGATTTTGTGTCATTGGTTGAACATTTATGTTATTTTCGTCCTCAATAAGCTTATTCTAATCCAATTAGGGTTTTTAACCAATCTTCTGCATCCAATAAGTGCGTTTGTGTCATTTGTTGAATATTTATGTCATTTTCGTCCACCCAAGGCTTATTCTAATCCAATAAGGGTTTTTAACTAATCTTGTGAATCCAATAAGTGATTTTGTGTCATTGGTTGAACATTTAGGTCATTTTCGTCGTCCCAAGGCTTATTCTAATCCAATTAGCGTTTTTAACCAATCTTGTGCATACAATAAGTGATTTTGTGTTATTGGTTGGACATTTAGGTCATTTTTCGTCCTCCCAAGGCTTATTCTAATCCAATTAAGGTTTTTAACAAATCTTGTGCATCCAATAAGTGCGTTTGTGTCATTGGTTGAACATTAAGGTCATTTTCGTCTTCCTTAGGCTTATTCTAATCCAATAAGGGTTTTTAACTAATCTTGTGAATCGAATAAGTGATTTTGTGTCATTGGTTGAACATTTAGGTCATTTTCGTCGTCCCAAGGCTTATTCTAATCCAATTAGCGTTTTTAACCAATCTTGTGCATACAATAAGTGATTTTATGTCATTGGTTGGACATTTAGGTCATTTTCGTCCTCTAGAGGCTTATTCTAATCCAATTAGGGTTTTTAACCAATCTTCTGCATCCAATAAGTTCGTTTGTGTCATTGGTTGAACATTTAGGTCATTTTCGTCCTCCCTAGGCTTATTCTAATCCAATTAGGGTTTTTAACCAATCTTGTGCATCCAATAAGTGATTTTGTGTCATTGGTTGAACATTTAGTTTATTTTCGTCCTCAATAGGCTTATTCTAATCCAATTAGGGTTTTTAACCAAACTTCTACATCCAATAAGTGCGTTTGTGTCATTGGTTGAACATTTAGGTCGTTTTCGTCCTCTCTAGGCCTATTCTAATCCAATTACGGTTTTTAACCAATCTTGTGCATCCAATAAGTGATTTTGTGTCATTGGTTGAACATTTAGGTCATTTTCGTCCTCCATAGGCTTATTCTAATCCAATTAGGGTTTTTAACCAATCTTCTGCATCCAATAAGTGCGTTTGTGTCATTGGTTGAACATTTAGGTCATTTTCGTCCTCCCTAGGCCTATTCTAATCCAAATACGGTTTTTAACCAATCTTGTGCATCCAATAAGTGATTTTGTGTAATTGGTTGAACATTTAGGTCATTTTCGTCCTCCATAGGCTTATTCTAATCCAATTAGGGTTTTAACCAATCTTCTGTATCCAATAAGTGCGTTTGTGTCATTGGTTGAACATTTAGGTCATTTTTCGTCCTCCCTAGGCTTATTCTCATCCAATTAGGGTTTTTAACCAATCTTGTGCATCCAATAAGTGATTTTGTGTCATTGGTTGAACATTTAGGTCATTTTCGTCCTCCATAGGCTTATTCTAATCCAATTAGGGTTTTTAACCAATCTTGTGCATCCAATAAGTGATTTTGTGTCATTGGTTGAACAATTAGGTCATTTTCGTCCTCGATAAGCTTATTCTAATCCAATTAGGGTTTTTAACCAATCTTCTGCATCCAATAAGTGCGTTTGTGTCATTGGTTGAACATTTAGGTCATTTTCGTCCTCCCTAGGCCTATTCTAATCCAATTAGGGTTTTTAACAAATCTTGTGCATCCAATAAGTGATTTTTTGTCATTGGTTGAACATTTAGGTCATTTTCGTCCCCAATAGGCTTATTCTAATCCAATTAGGGTTTTTAACCAATCTTCTGCATCCAATAAGTTATTTTGTGTCATTGGTTGAACATTTAGAGCATCTTCGTCGTCCCTAGGCCTATTCTAATCCAATTACGGTTTTTAACCAATCTTGTGCATCCAATAAGTGATTTTGTGTCATTAGTTGAACATTTTTGTCATTTTCGTCCTCCATAAGCTTATTCTAATCCAATTAGGGTTTTTAATTAATCTTCTGCATCCAATAAGTGCGTTTGTGTCATTGGTTGAACATTTAGGTCATTTTCGTCCTCCCTAGGCCTATTCAAATCCAATTACGCTTTTTAACCAATCTTGTGCATCCAATAAGTGATTTTGTGTCATTGGTTGAACATTTAGGTTAATTTCGTCCTCCATAAGCTTATTCTAATCCGATTAGGGTTTTTAACCAATCTTCTGCATCCAATAAGTGCGTTTGTGTCATTGGTTGAACATTTAGGTCAATTTCGTCCTCCCTAGGCTTATTCTAATCCAATTAGGGTTTTTAACCAATCTTCTGCATCCAATAAGTGCGTTTGTGTCATTGGTTGAACATTTAGAACATTTTCGTCCTCAATAGGCTTATTCTAATCCAATTAGGGTTTTTTACCGATCTTCTGCATCCAATAAGTGCGTTTGTGTCATTGGTTGAACATTTAGCTCATATTCGTCCTCCATAAGCTTATTCTAATCCAATTAGGGTTTTTAACCAATCTTCTGCATCCAATAAGTGCGTTTGTGTCATTGTTTGAACATTTAGGTCATTTTCGTCCTCCCTAGGCCTATTCTAATCCAATTAGGGTTTTTAACCAATCATGTGCATCCATTAAGTGATTTTTTGTCAATGGTTGAACATTTAGGTCATTTTCGTCCTCAATAGGCTTATTCTAACCCAATTAGGGTTTTTAACCAATCTTCTCCATCCAATAAGTGCGTTTGTGTCATTGGTTGAATATTTAGGTCATTGTCGTCCTCCCTAGGCCCATTCTAATCCAATTACGGTTTTTAACCAATCTTGTGCATCCAATAAGTGATTTTGTGTCATTGGTTGAACATTTAGGTCATTTTCGTCCTCCATAGGCTTATTCTAATCCAATTAGGGTTTTTAACCAATCTTCTGCATCCAATAAGTGCGTTTGTGTCATTGGTTGAACATTTAGGTCATTTTCGTCCTTCCTAGGCTTACATTAATCCAATTAGGGTTTTTAACCAATCTTGTGCATCCAATAAGTGATTTTGTGTCATTGGTTGAACATTTAGGTCATTTTCGTCCTCAATAGGCTTGTTCTAATCCAATTAGGGTTTTCAACCAATCTTCTGCATCCAATAAGTGCGTTTGTGTCATTGGTTTAACATTTAGAACATTTTCGTCCTCCCTTGGCCTATTCTAATCCAATTACGGTTTTTAACCAATCTTGTGCATCCAATAACTAATTTTGTGTCATTAGTTGAACATTTAGGTCATTTTCGTCCTCCATAAGCTTATTCTAATCCAATTAGGGTTTTTAACCAATCTTCTACATCCAATAAGTGCGTTTGTGTCATTGGTGTAACATTTAGGTCATTTTCGTCCTCCCTAGGCTTATTCTAATCCAATTAGGGTTTTTAACCAATGTTGTGCATCCAATAAGTGATTTTGTGTCATTGGTTGAACATTTAGGTCATTTTCGTCCTCAATAGGCTTATTCTAATCCAATTAGGGTTTTTTACCAATCTTCTGCATCCAATAAGTGCGTTTGTGTCATTGGTTGAACATTTAGCTCATTTTCGTCCTCCATAAGCTTATTCTAATCCAATTAGGGTTTTTAACCAATCTTCTGCATCCAATAAGTGCGTTTGTGTCATTCGTTGAACATTTAGGTCATTTTCGTCCTCCCTAGGCCTATTCTAATCCAATTACGGTTTTTAACCAATCTTGTGCATTCAATAAGTGATTTTGTTTCATTAGTTGAACATTTAGGTCATTTTCGTCCTCCATAAGCTTATTCTAATCCAATTAGGGTTTTTAACCAATCTTCTACATCCAATAAGTGCGTTTGTGTCATTGGTGTAACATTTAGGTCATTTTCGTCCTCCCTAGGCTTATTCTAATCCAATTAGGGTTTTTAACCAATCTTGTGCATCCAATAAGTGATTTTGTGTCATTGGTTGAACATTTAGGTCATTTTCGTCCTCAATAGGCTTATTCTAATCCAATTAGGGTTTTTAACCAATCTTCTGCATCCAATAAGTGCGTTTATGTCATTGGTTGAACATTTTGGTTATGTTCGTCCTCCCTAGGCCTATTCTAATCCAATTACGGTTTTTAACCAATCTTGTGCATCCAATAAGTAATTTTGTGTCATTGGTTGAACATTTAGGTCATTTTCGTCCTCCATAGGCTTATTCTAATCCAATTAGGGTTTTTAACCAATCTTCTGCATCCAATAAGTGCGTTTGTGTCATTGGTTGAACATTTAGGTCATTTTCGTCCTCCCTAGGCTTATTCTAATCCAATTAGGGTTTTTAACCAATCTTGTGCATCCAATAAGTGATTTTGTGTCATTGGTTGAACATTTAGGTCATTTTCGTCCTCCCTAGGCTTATTCTAATCCAAATAGGGTTTTTAACCAATCTTGTGCATCCAATAAGTGATTTTGTGTCATTGGTTGAACATTTAGGTCATTTTCGTCCTCCCTAGGCTTATTCTAATCCAATTAGGGTTTTTAACCAATCTTGTGCATCCAATAAGTGATTTTGTGTCATTGGTTGAACATTTAGGTCATTTTCGTCCTCCCTAGTCTTATTCTAATCCAATTAGGGTTTTTAACCAATCTTGTGCATCCAATAAGTGATTTTGTGTCATTGGTTGAACATTTAGGTCATTTTCGTCCTCCCTAGGCTTATTCTAATCCAATTAGGGTTTTTAACCAATCTTATGCATCCAATAAGTGATTTTGTGTCATTGGTTGAACATTTAGGTCATTTTCGTCCTCCCTAGGCTTATTCTAATCCAATTAGGGTTTTTAACCAATCTTGTGCATCCAATAAGTGATTTTGTGTCATTGGTTGAACATTTAGGTCATTTCCGTCCTCCCTAGGCTTATTCTAATCCAATTAGGGTTTTTAACCAATCTTGTGCATCCAATAAGTGATTTTGTGTCATTGGTTGAACATTTAGGTCATTTTCGTCCTCCCTAGGCTTATTCTAATCCAATTAGGGTTTTTAACCAATCTTGTGCATCCAATAAGTGATTTTTTGTCAATGGTTGAACATTTAGGTCATTTTCGTCCTCAATAGGCTTATTCTAACCCAATTAGGGTTTTTAACCAATCTTCTGCATCCAATAAGTGCGTTTGTGTCATTGGTTGAACATTTAGGTCATTGTCGTCCTCCCTAGGCCTATTCTAATCCAATTACGGTTTTTAACCAATCTTGTGCATCCAATAAGTGATTTTGTGTCATTGGTTGAACATTTAGGTCATTTTCGTCCTCAATAGGCTTATTCTAATCCAATTAGGGTTTTTAACCAATCTTCTGCATCCAATAAGTGCGTTTGTGTCATTGGTTGAACATTTAGGTCATTTTCGTCCTCCCTAAGCCTATTCTAATCCAATTATAGATTTTAACTAATCTTGTGCTTCCAATAAGTGATTTTGTGTCATTTGTTGAACATGTAGGTCATTTTCGTCCACCCAAGGCTTATTCTAATCTAATTAGGATTATTAGCCAATCTTGTGCATCCAATAAGTGATTTTTGTGTCATTGGTAGAATATTTAGGTCATTTTTTTCCTCCCTAGGCTTATTCAAATCTAATTAGGGTTTTTAACCAATCTTATGCATCCAATAAGTACGTTTGTGTCATTGGTTGAACATTTAGGTCATTTTCGTCCTCCCTAGGATTATTCAAATCCAGTTAGGGTTTTTAACCAATCTTGTGCATCCAATAAGTGATTTTGTGTCATCGGTTGAACATTTAGGTCATTTTCGTCCTCCATAGGCTTATTCTAATCCAATTAGGGTTTTTAACCAATCTTCTGCATCCAATAAGTGCGTTTGTGTCATTGGTTGAACATTTAGGTCATTTTCGTCCTCCCTAGGCCTATTCTAACCCAATTACAGTTTTTAACCAATCTTCTGCATCCAATAAGTGCGTTTGTGTCATTGGTTGAACATTTAGGTCATTTTCGTCCTCCCTAGGCCTATTCTAATCCAATTACGGTTTTTAACCAATCTTGTGCATCCAATAAGTGATTTTGTGTCATTGGTTGAACATTTAGGTCATTTTCGTCCTCCCTAGGCTTATTCTAATCCAATTAGGGTTTTTAACCAATCTTGTGCATCCAATAAGTGATTTTGTGTCATTGGTTGAACATTTAGGTCATTTTCGTCCTCCATAAGCTTATTTTAATCCAATTAGGGTTTTTAACCAATCATGTGCATCCAATAAGTGATTTTGTGTCATTGGTTGAACATTTAAATATTTTCGTCGTCAATATGCTTATTCTAATCCAATTAGGGTTTTTAACCAATCTTCTGCATCTAGTAAGTGCGTTTGTGTCATTGGTTAAACATTTAGGTCATTGTCGTCCTCCCTAGGCCTATTCTAATCCAATTACGGTTTTTAACCAATCTTGTGCATCCAATAAGTGATTTTGTGTCATTGGTTGAACATTTAGGTCATTTTCGTCCTCCATAGGCTTATTCTAATCCAATTAGGGTTTTTAACCAATCTTCTGCATCCAATAATTGCGTTTGTGTCATTGGTTGAACATTTAGGTCATTGTCGTCCTCCCTAGGCCTATTCTAATCCAATTACGGTTTTTAACCAATCTTGTGCATCCAATAAGTGATTTTGTGTCATTGGTTGAACATTTAGGTCATTTTCGTCCTCCATAAGCTTATTCTAATCCAATTAGGGTTTTTAACCAATCTTCTACATCCAATAAGCGCGTTTGTGTCATTGGTTGAACATTTAGGTCATTTTCGTCCTCCCTAGGATTATTCAAATCCAATTAGGGTTTTTAACCAATCATGTGCATCCAATAAGTGATTTTGTGTCATTGGTTGAACATTTAAATATTTTCGTCGTCAATATGCTTATTCTAATCCAATTAGGGTTTTTAACCAATCTTCTGCATCTAGTAAGTGCGTTTGTGTCACTGGTTGAACATTTAGGTCATTGTCGTCCATCCTAGGCCTATTCTAATCCAATTACGGTTTTTAACCAATCTTGTGCATCCAATAAGTGATTTTGTGTCATTGGTTGAACATTTAGGTCATTTTCGTCCTCCATAGGCTTATTCTAATCCAATTAGGGTTTTTAACCAATCTTCTGCATCCAATAAGTGCGTTTGTGTCATTGGTTGAACATTTAGGTCATTGTCTTCCTCCCTAGGCCTATTCTAATCCAATTACGGTTTTTAACCAATCTTGTGCATCCAATAAGTGATTTTGTGTCATTGGTTGAACATTTAGGTCATTTTCGTCCTCCATAGGCTAATTCTAATCCAATTAGGGTTTTTAACCAATCTTCTGCATCCAATAAGTGCGTTTGTGTCATTCGTTGAACATTTAGGTCATTTTCGTCCTCCCTAGGCCTATTCTAATCCAATTACGGTTTTTAACCAATCTTGTGCATCCAATAAGTGATTTTGTGTCATTGGTTGAACATTTAGGTCATTTTCGTCCTCCATAGGCTTATTCTAATCCAATTAGGGTTTTTAACCAATCTTCTGCATCCAATAAGTGCGTTTGTGTCATTGGTTGAACATTTAGGTCATTTTCGTCCTCCCTAGGCTTACTTTAATCCAATTAGGGTTTTTAACCAATCTTGTGCATCCAATAAGTGATTTTGTGTCATTGGTTGAACATTTAGGTCATTTTCGTCCTCAATAGGCTTATTCTAATCCAATTAGGGTTTTCAACCAATCTTCTGCATCCAATAAGTGCGTTTGTGTCATTGGTTTAACATTTAGAACATTTTCGTCCTCCCTTGGGCTATTCTAATCCAATTACGGTTTTTAACCAATCATGTGCATCCAACAAGTGATTTTGTGTCATTGGTTGAACATTTAGGTCATTTTCGTCCTCCATAGGCTTATTCTAATCCAATTAGGGTTTTTAACCAATCTTCTGCATCCAATAAGTGCGTTTGTGTCATTGGTTGAACATTTAGGTCATTTTCGTCCTCCCTAGGCTTATTTTAATCCAATTAGGGTTTTTAACCAATCTTCTGCATCCAATAAGTGCGTTTGTGTCATTGGTTGAATATTTAGGTCAATGTTGTCCTCCCTAGGCCTATTCTAATCCAATTACGGTTTTTAACCAATCTTGTGCATCCAATAAGTGATTTTGTGTCATTGGTTGAACATTTAGGTCATTTTCGTCCTCCATAGGCTTATTCTAATCCAATTAGGGTTTTTAACCAATCTTCTGCATCCAATAAGTGCATTTGTGTCATTGGTTGAACATTTAGGTCATTTTCGTCCTCCCTAGGCTTATTCTAATCCAATTAGGGTTTTTAACCAATCTTGTGCTTCCAATAAGTGATTTTGTGTCATTGGTTGAACATTTAGGTCATTTTCGTCCTCAATAGGCTTATTCTAGTCCAATTAGGGTTTTGAACCAATCTTCTGCATCCAATAAGTGCGTTTGTGTCGTTGGTTTAACATTTAGAACATTTTCGTCCTCCCTAGGCCTATTCTAATCCAATTACGGTTTTTAACCAATCTTGTGCATCCAATAAGTGATTTTGTGTCATTAGTTGAACATTTAGGTCATTTTCGTCCTCCATAAGCTTATTCTAATCCGATTAGGGTTTTTAACCAATCTTCTACATCCAATAAGTGCGTTTGTGTCATTGGTGTAACATTTAGGTCATTTTCGTCCTCCCTAGGCTTATTCTAATCCAATTAGGGTTTTTAACCAATCTTGTGCATCCAATAAGTGATTTTGTGTCATTGGTTGAACATTTAGGTCATTTTCGTCCTCAATAGGCTTATTCTAATCCAATTAGGGTTTTTTACCAATCTTCTGCATCCAATAAGTGCGTTTGTGTCATTGGTTGAACATTTAGCTCATTTTCGTCCTCCATAAGCTTATTCTAATCCAATTAGGGTTTTTAACCAATCTTCTGCATCCAATAAGTGCGTTTGTGTCATTCGTTGAACATTTAGGTCATTTTCGTCCTCCCTAGGCCTATTCTAATCCAATTACGGTTTTTAACCAATCTTGTGCATTCAATAAGTGATTTTGTTTCATTAGTTGAACATTTAGGTCATTTTCGTCCTCCATAAGCTTATTCTAATCCAATTAGGGTTTTTAACCAATCTTCTACATCCAATAAGTGCGTTTGTGTCATTGGTGTAACATTTAGGTCATTTTCGTCCTCCCTAGGCTTATTCTAATCCAATTAGGGTTTTTAACCAATCTTGTGCATCCAATAAGTGATTTTGTGTCATTGGTTGAACATTTAGGTCATTTTCGTCCTCAATAGGCTTATTCTAATCCAATTAGGGTTTTTAACCAATCTTCTGCATCCAATAAGTGCGTTTATGTCATTGGTTGAACATTTTGGTTATGTTCGTCCTCCCTAGGCCTATTCTAATCCAATTACGGTTTTTAACCAATCTTGTGCATCCAATAAGTAATTTTGTGTCATTGGTTGAACATTTAGGTCATTTTCGTCCTCCATAGGCTTATTCTAATCCAATTAGGGTTTTTAACCAATCTTCTGCATCCAATAAGTGCGTTTGTGTCATTGGTTGAACATTTAGGTCATTTTCGTCCTCCCTAGGCTTATTCTAATCCAATTAGGGTTTTTAACCAATCTTGTGCATCCAATAAGTGATTTTGTGTCATTGGTTGAACATTTAGGTCATTTTCGTCCTGAATATGCTTATTCTAATCCAAGTAGGGTTTTTAACCAATCTTCAGCATCCAATAAGTGCGTTTGTGTCATTGGTTGAACATTTAGGTCATTTTCGTCCTCCCTAGACCTATTCTAATCCAATTACGGTTTTTAACAAATCTTGTGCATCCAATAAGTGATTTTGTGTCATTGGTTGAACATTTAGGTCATTTTCGTCCTCCATTAGCTTATTCTAATCCAATTAGGGTTTTTAACCAATCTTTTGCATCCAATAAGTGCGTTTGTGTCATTGGTTGAACATTTAGGTCATTTTCGTCATCCCTAGGCCTATTCTAATCCAATTACGGTTTTTAACCAATCTTGTGCATCCAATAAGTGATTTTGTGTCATTGGTTGAACATTTAGGTCATTTTCGTCCTCCATAGGCTTATTCTAATCCAATTAGGGTTTTTAACCAATCTTGTGCATCCAATAAGTTATTTTGTGTCATTGGTTGAATATTTAGGTCATTTTCGTCCTCCCTAGGCTTATTCTCATCCAATTAGGGTTTTTAACCAATCTTGTGCATCCAATAAGTGATTTTGTGTCATTGGTTGAACATTTAGGTCATTTTCGTCCTCCCAAGGCTTATTCTCGTCTAATTAGGGTTTTTAACCAATCTTGTGCATCCAATAAGTACATCTGTGTCATTGGTTGAACATTTAGGTCATTTTCGTCCTCCCAAGGCTTATTCTCGTCCAATTAGGGTTTTTAACCAATCTTGTGCATCCAATAAGTGATTTTGTGTCATTGGTTGAACATTTAGGTCATTTTCGTCCTCCCAAGGCTTATTCTCGTCCAATTAGGGTTTTTAACCAATCTTGTGCATCCAATAAGTACATTTGTGTCATTGGTTGAACATTTAGGTCCTTTATGTCCTCCAAAAGCTTATTCTCGTCCAATTAGGGTTTTTAACCAATCTTGTGCATCCAATAAGTGATTTTGTGTCATTGGTTGAACATTTAGGTCATTTTCGTCCTCCCTAGGCTTATTCTCGTCCAATTAGGGTTTTTAACCAATCTTGTGCATCCAATAAGTGATTTTGTGTCATTGGTTGAACATTTAGGTCATTTTCGTCCTCCCTTGGCTTATTCTCGTCAAATTAGGGTTTTTAACCAATCTTGTGCATCCAATAAGTGATTTTGTGTCATTGGTTGAACATTTAGGTCATTTTCGTCCTCCCAAGGCTTATTCTCGTCCAATTAGGGTTTTTAACCAATCTTGTGCATCCAATAAGGGATTTTGTGTCAAAGGTTGAACATTAATGTCATTTTCGTCCTCCCAAGGCTTATTCTCGTCCAATTAGGGTTTTTAACCAATCTTGTGCATCCAATAAGTGATTTTGTGTCATTGGTTGAACATTTAGGTCATTTTCGTCCTCCCTAGGCTTATTCTCGTCCAATTAGGGTTTTTAACCAATCTTGTGCATCGAATAAGTGATTTTGTGTCATGTGTTAAACATTTAGGTCATTTTCGTCCTCCCTAGGCTTATTCTCGTCCAATTAGGGTTTTTAACCAATCTTGTGCATGGAATAAGTGATTTTGTGTCATTGGTTGAATATTTAGGTCATTTTCGTTTTCCCTAGGCTTATTCTCGTCCAATTAGGGTTTTTAACCAATCTTGTGCATCCAATAAGTGATTTTGTGTCATTGGTTGAACATTTAGGTCATTTTCGTCCTCCCTAGGCTTATTCTCGTCCAATTAGGGTTTTTAACCAATCTTGTGCATCCAATAAGTGATTTTGTGTCATTGGTTGAACATTTAGGTCATTTTCTGCCTCCCTAGGCTTATTCTCGTCCAATTAGGGTTTTTAACCAATCTTGTGCATCCAATAAGTGATTTTGTGTCATTGGTTGAACATTTAGGTCATTTTCGTCCTCCCTAGGCTTATTCTCGTCCAATTAGGGTTTTTAACCAATCTTGTGCATCCAATAAGTGATTTTATGTCATTGGTTGAACATTTGGGTCATTTTCGTCCTCCCTAGGCTTATTCTCGTCCAATTAGGGTTTTTAACCAATCTTGTGCATCCAATAAGTGATTTTGTGTCATTGGTTGAACATTTTGGTCATTTTCGTCCTCCCTAGGCTTATTCTCGTCCAATTAGGCTTTTTAACCAATCTTGTGCATCCAATAACTACATTTGTTTCATTGGTTGTACATTAAGGTCATTTTCGTCCTCCCTAGGCTTATTCTCGTCCAATTAGGGTTTTTAACCAATCTTGTGCATCCAATAAGTGATTTTGTGTCATTGGTTGAACATTTAGGTCATTTTCGTCCTCCCTAGGCTTATTCTCGTCCAATTAGGGTTTTTAACCAATCTTGTGAATCCAATAAGTGATTTTGTGTCATTGGTTGAACATTTATTTCGTTTTCGTCCTCCCAAGGCTTATTCTCGTCCAATTAGGGTTTTAACCAATCTTGTGCATCCAATAAGTGATTTTGTGTCATTGGTTGAACATTTAGGTCATTTTCGTCCTCCCTAGGCTTATTCTCGTCCAATTAGGGTTTTTAACCAATCTTGTGCATCCAATAAGTACATTTGTGTCATTGGTTGAACATTTAGGTCATTTTCGTCCTCCCATGACTTATTCAAGTCCAATTAGGGTTTTTAACCAATCTTGTGCATCGAATAAGTGATTTTGTGTCATTGGTTGAACATTTAGGTCATTTTCGTCCTCCCTAGGCTTATTCTCATCCAATTAGGGTTTTTAACCAATCTTGTGCATCCAATAAGTGATTTTGTGTCATTGGCTGAACATTTAGGTCATTTTCGTCCTCCCTAGGCTTATTCTAATCCAATTAGGGTTTTTAACCAATCTTGTGCATCCAATAAGTGATTTTGTGTCATTGGTTGAACATTTAGGTCATTTTCGTCCTCAATAGGCTTATTCTAATCCAATTAGGGTTTTTTACCAATCTTCTGCATCCAATAAGTGCGTTTGTGTCATTGGTTGAACATTTAGCTCATTTTCGTCCTCCATAAGCTTATTCTAATCCAATTAGGGTTTTTAACCAATCTTCAGCATCCAATAAGTGCGTTTGTGTCATTGTTTGAACATTTAGGTCATTTTCGTCCTCCCTAGGCCTATTCTAATCCAATTAGGGTTTTTAACCAATCATGTGCATCCATTAAGTGATTTTTTGTCAATGGTTGAACATTTACGTCATTTTCGTCCTCAATAGGCTTATTCTTACCCAATTAGGGTTTTTAACCAATCTTCTCCATCCAATAAGTGCGTTTGTGTCATTGGATGAACATTTAGGTCATTGTCGTCCTCCCTAGGCCTATTCTAATCCAATTACGGTTTTTAACCAATCTTGTGCATCCAATAAGTGATTTTGTGTCATTGGTTGAACATTTAGGTCATTTTCGTCCTCCATAGGCTTATTCTAATCCAATTAGGGTTTTTAACCAATCTTCTACATCCATTACGTGCGTTTGTGTCATTGGTTGAACATTTAGGTCATTTTCGTCCTCCCTAGGCTTATTCTAATCCAATTAGGGTTTTTAATCAATCTTGTGCATCCAATAAGTGATTTTGTGTCATTGGTTGAACATTTAGGTCATTTTCGTCCTCAATAGGCTTATTCTAATCCAATTAGGGTTTTTAACCAATCTTCTGCATCCAATAAGTGCGTTTGTGTCATTGGTTGAACATTTAGAACATTTTCGTCATCCTTAGGCCTATTCTAATCCAATTACGGTTTTTAACCAATCTTGTGCATCCAATAAGTGATTTTGTGTCATTGGTTGAACATTTAGGTCATTTTCGTCCTCAATAGGGTTATTCTAATCCAATTAGGGTTTTTAACCAATCTTCTGAACCCAATAAGTACGTTTGTGTCATTGGTTGAACATTTAGGTCATTTTCGTCCTCCCTAGGCCTATTCTAATCCAATTACGGTTTTTAACTAATCTTGTGCTGCCAATAAGTGATTTTGTGTCATTGGTTGAACATTTAGGTCATTTTCGTCCACCCAAGGCTTATTCTAATCCAATTAGGGTTTTTAGCCAATCTTGTGCATCCAATAAGTGATTTTGTGTCATTGGTTGAACATTTAGGTTATTTTCGTCCTCAATATGCTTATTCTAATCCAATTAGGGTTTTTAACCAATCTTCTGCATCCAATAAGTGCGTTTGTGTCATTGGTTGAACATTTAGGTAATTGTCGTCCTCCCTAGGCCCATTCTAATCCAATTACGGTTTTTAACCAATCTTGTGCATCCAATAAGTGATTTTGTGTCATTGGTTGAACATTTAGGTCATTTTCGTCCTCCATAGGCTTATTCTAATCCAATTAGGGTTTTTAACCAATCTTCTGCATCCAATAAGTGCGTTTGTGTCATTGGTTGAACATTTAGGTCATTTTCGTCCTTCCTAGGCTTACATTAATCCAATTAGGGTTTTTAACCAATCTTGTGCATCCAATAAGTGATTTTGTGTCATTGGTTGAACATTTAGGTCATTTTCGTCCTCAATAGGCTTGTTCTAATCCAATTAGGGTTTTCAACCAATCTTCTGCATCCAATAAGTGCGTTTGTGTCATTGGTTTAACATTTAGAACATTTTCGTCCTCCCTTGGCCTATTCTAATCCAATTACGGTTTTTAACCAATCTTGTGCATCCAATAACTAATTTTGTGTCATTAGTTGAACATTTAGGTCATTTTCGTCCTCCATAAGCTTATTCTAATCCAATTAGGGTTTTTAACCAATCTTCTACATCCAATAAGTGCGTTTGTGTCATTGGTGTAACATTTAGGTCATTTTCGTCCTCCCTAGGCTTATTCTAATCCAATTAGGGTTTTTAACCAATGTTGTGCATCCAATAAGTGATTTTGTGTCATTGGTTGAACATTTAGGTCATTTTCGTCCTCAATAGGCTTATTCTAATCCAATTAGGGTTTTTTACCAATCTTCTGCATCCAATAAGTGCGTTTGTGTCATTGGTTGAACATTTAGCTCATTTTCGTCCTCCATAAGCTTATTCTAATCCAATTAGGGTTTTTAACCAATCTTCTGCATCCAATAAGTGCGTTTGTGTCATTCGTTGAACATTTAGGTCATTTTCGTCCTCCCTAGGCCTATTCTAATCCAATTACGGTTTTTAACCAATCTTGTGCATTCAATAAGTGATTTTGTTTCATTAGTTGAACATTTAGGTCATTTTCGTCCTCCATAAGCTTATTCTAATCCAATTAGGGTTTTTAACCAATCTTCTACATCCAATAAGTGCGTTTGTGTCATTGGTGTAACATTTAGGTCATTTTCGTCCTCCCTAGGCTTATTCTAATCCAATTAGGGTTTTTAACCAATCTTGTGCATCCAATAAGTGATTTTGTGTCATTGGTTGAACATTTAGGTCATTTTCGTCCTCAATAGGCTTATTCTAATCCAATTAGGGTTTTTAACCAATCTTCTGCATCCAATAAGTGCGTTTATGTCATTGGTTGAACATTTTGGTTATGTTCGTCCTCCCTAGGCCTATTCTAATCCAATTACGGTTTTTAACCAATCTTGTGCATCCAATAAGTAATTTTGTGTCATTGGTTGAACATTTAGGTCATTTTCGTCCTCCATAGGCTTATTCTAATCCAATTAGGGTTTTTAACCAATCTTCTGCATCCAATAAGTGCGTTTGTGTCATTGGTTGAACATTTAGGTCATTTTCGTCCTCCCTAGGCTTATTCTAATCCAATTAGGGTTTTTAACCAATCTTGTGCATCCAATAAGTGATTTTGTGTCATTGGTTGAACATTTAGGTCATTTTCGTCCTCCCTAGACTTATTCTAATCCAATTAGGGTTTTTAACCAATCTTGTGCATCCAATAAGTGATTTTGTGTCATTGGTTGAACATTTAGGTCATTTTCGTCCTCCCTAGGCTTATTCTAATCCAATTAGGGTTTTTAACCAATCTTGTGCATCCAATAAGTGATTTTTTGTCAATGGTTGAACATTTAGGTCATTTTCGTCCTCAATAGGCTTATTCTAACCCAATTAGGGTTTTTAACCAATCTTCTGCATCCAATAAGTGCGTTTGTGTCATTGGTTGAACATTTAGGTCATTGTCGTCGTCCCTAGGCCTATTCTAATCCAATTACGGTTTTTAACCAATCTTGTGCATCCAATAAGTGATTTTGTGTCATTGGTTGAACATTTAGGTCATTTTCGTCCTCCATAGGCTTATTCTAATCCAATTAGGGTTTTTAGCCAATCTTCTGCATCCAATAAGTGCGTTTGTGTCATTGGTTGAACATTTAGGTCATTTTCGTCCTCCCTAGGCTAATTCTAATCCAATTAGGGTTTTTAACCAATCTTGTGCATCCAATAAGTGATTTTGTGTCATTGGTTGAACATTTAGGTCATTTTCGTCCTCAATAGGCTTATTCTAATTCAATTAGGGTTTTTAACCAATCTTCTACATCCAATAAGTGCGTTTGTGTCATTGGTTTAACATTTAGAACATTTTCGTCCTCCCTAGGCCTATTCTAATCCAATTACGGTTTTTAACCAATCTTGTGCATCCAATAAGTGATTTTGTGTCATTAGTTGAACATTTAGGTCATTTTCGTCCTCCATAAGCTTATTCTAATCCAATTAGGGTTTTTAACCAATCTTCTGCATCCAATAAGTGCGTTTGTGTCATTGGTTGAACATTTAGGTCATTGTCGTCCTCCCTAGGCTTATTCTAATCCAATTACGGTTTTTAACCAATCTTGTGCATCCAATCAGTGATTTTGTGTCATTGGTTGAACATTTAGGTCATTTTCATCCTCCATAGGCTTATTCTAATCCAATTAGGGTTTTTAACCAATCTTCTGCATCCAATAAGTGCGTTTGTGTCATTGGTTGAACATTTAGCTCATTTTCGTCCTCCATAAGCTTATTCTAATCCAATTAGGGTTTTTAACCAATCATCTGCATCCTATAAGTGCGTTTGTGTCATTGGTTGAACATTTAGAACATTTTCTTTCTCCCTAGGCCTATTCTAATCCAATTACGGTTTTTAACCAATCTTGTGCATCCAGTAAGTGATTTTGTGTCATTAGTTGAACATTTAGGTCATTTTTCGTCCTCCATAAGCTTATTCTAATCCAATTAGGGTTTTTAACCAATTTTCTGCATCCAATAAGTGCGTTTGTGTCATTGTTTGAACATTTAGAACATTTTCGTCCTCCCTAGGCCTATTCTAATCCAATTACGGTTTTTAACCAATCTTGTGCATCCAATAAGTGATTTTGTGTCATTGGTTGAACATTTAGGTCATTTTCGTCCTCCATAGGCTTATTCTAATCCAATTAGGGTTTTTAACCAATCTTCTGCATCCAATAAGTGCGTTTGTGTCATTGGTTGAACATTTAGGTCATTTTCGTCCTTCCTAGGCTTACATTAATCCAATTAGGGTTTTTAACCAATCTTGTGCATCCAATAAGTGATTTTGTGTCATTGGTTGAACATTTAGGTCATTTTCGTCCTCAATAGGCTTGTTCTAATCCAATTAGGGTTTTCAACCAATCTTCTGCATCCAATAAGTGCGTTTGTGTCATTGGTTTAACATTTAGAACATTTTCGTCCTCCCTTGGCCTATTCTAATCCAATTACGGTTTTTAACCAATCTTGTGCATCCAATAACTAATTTTGTGTCATTAGTTGAACATTTAGGTCATTTTCGTCCTCCATAAGCTTATTCTAATCCAATTAGGGTTTTTAACCAATCTTCTACATCCAATAAGTGCGTTTGTGTCATTGGTGTAACATTTAGGTCATTTTCGTCCTCCCTAGGCTTATTCTAATCCAATTAGGGTTTTTAACCAATGTTGTGCATCCAATAAGTGATTTTGTGTCATTGGTTGAACATTTAGGTCATTTTCGTCCTCAATAGGCTTATTCTAATCCAATTAGGGTTTTTTACCAATCTTCTGCATCCAATAAGTGCGTTTGTGTCATTGGTTGAACATTTAGCTCATTTTCGTCCTCCATAAGCTTATTCTAATCCAATTAGGGTTTTTAACCAATCTTCTGCATCCAATAAGTGCGTTTGTGTCATTCGTTGAACATTTAGGTCATTTTCGTCCTCCCTAGGCCTATTCTAATCCAATTACGGTTTTTAACCAATCTTGTGCATTCAATAAGTGATTTTGTTTCATTAGTTGAACATTTAGGTCATTTTCGTCCTCCATAAGCTTATTCTAATCCAATTAGGGTTTTTAACCAATCTTCTACATCCAATAAGTGCGTTTGTGTCATTGGTGTAACATTTAGGTCATTTTCGTCCTCCCTAGGCTTATTCTAATCCAATTAGGGTTTTTAACCAATCTTGTGCATCCAATAAGTGATTTTGTGTCATTGGTTGAACATTTAGGTCATTTTCGTCCTCAATAGGCTTATTCTAATCCAATTAGGGTTTTTAACCAATCTTCTGCATCCAATAAGTGCGTTTATGTCATTGGTTGAACATTTTGGTTATGTTCGTCCTCCCTAGGCCTATTCTAATCCAATTACGGTTTTTAACCAATCTTGTGCATCCAATAAGTAATTTTGTGTCATTGGTTGAACATTTAGGTCATTTTCGTCCTCCATAGGCTTATTCTAATCCAATTAGGGTTTTTAACCAATCTTCTGCATCCAATAAGTGCGTTTGTGTCATTGGTTGAACATTTAGGTCATTTTCGTCCTCCCTAGGCTTATTCTAATCCAATTAGGGTTTTTAACCAATCTTGTGCATCCAATAAGTGATTTTGTGTCATTGGTTGAACATTTAGGTCATTTTCGTCCTCAATAGGCTTATTCTAATCCAATTAGGGTTTTTAACCAATCTTCTGCATCCAATAAGTGCGTTTGCGTCATTGGTTGAACATTTAGGTCATTTTCGTCCTCCCTAAGCCTATTCTAATCCAATTACGGTTTTTAACTAATCTTGTGCTTCCAATAAGTGATTTTGTGTCTTTGGTTAAACATTTAAGTCATTTTCGTCCTCCCTATGCCTATTCTAATCTAATTACGGTTTTAACCAATCATGTGCATCCAATAAGTGATTTTCTGTCATCGGTTGAACATTTAGGTCCTTTTCATCCACCCAAGGCTTATTCTAATCCAATTAGGGTTTTTAACCAATCTTGTGAATCCAATAAGTGATTTTGTGTCATTGGTTGAATATTTAGGTCATTTTCGTCCTCCCAATGTTTATTCTAATCCAATTAGAGGTTCTAGCCAATCTTATGCATCCAATAAGTGCGTTTGTCTCATTGGTTGAACATTTAGGTCATTTTCGTCCTCCTTAGACTTATTCTAATCATATTAGTGTTTTTAACCAATTTTGTGTATGCAATAAGAGATTTTGTGTCATTGGTTGAACATTTAGGTCATTTCGTCAACCCAAGGCTTATTCGAATCCAATTAGGGTTTTTAACCAATCTTGTGGATCCAATAAGTGCATTTTGTTCATTGGTTGAACATTTAGGTCATTTTCGTCCTCCTTAGGCTTATTCTAATCCAATTAGGGTTTTTAACCAATCTTGTGCATCCAATAAGTGATTTTGTGTCATTGGTTGAACATTTAGGTCATTTTCGTCCTCAATATGCTTATTCTAATTCAATTAGGGTTTTTAACCAATCTTCTGCATCCAATAAGTGCGTTTGTGTCATTGGTTGAAAATTTAGGTCATTTTCGCCCTCCCTAGGCCTATTCTAATCCAATTACGGTTTTTAACCAATCTTGTGCATCCAATAAGTGATTTTGTGTCATTGGTTGAACATTTAGGTCATTTTCGTCCTCCATAGGCTTATTCTAATCCAATTAGGGTTTTTAACCAATCTTCTGCATCCAATAAGTGCGTTTATGTCATTGGTTGAACATTTAGGTCGTTTTCGTCCTCCCTAGGCTTATTCTAATCCAATTAGGGTTTTTAACCAATCTTGTGCATCCAATAAGTGATTTTGTGTCATTGGTTGAACATTTAGGTCATTTTCGTCCTCCATAGGCTTATTCTAATCCAATTAGGGTTTTTAACCAATCTTCTGCATCCAATAAGTGCGTTTGTGTCATTGGTTGAACATTTAGAACATTTTCGTCCTCCCTAGGCCTATTCTAATCCAATTACGGTTTTTAACCAATCTTGTGCATCCAATAAGTGATTTTGTGTCATTAGTTGAACATTTAGGTCATTTTCGTCCTCCATAAGCTTATTCTAATCCGATTAGGGTTTTTAACCAATCTTCTGCATCCAATAAGTGCGTTTGTGTCATTGGTTGAACATTTAGGTCATTTTCGTCCTCCCTAGGCCTATTCTAATCCAATTACGGTTTTTAACCAATCTTGTGCATCCAATAAGTGATTTTGTGTCATTGGTTGAACATTTAGGTCATTTTCGTCCTCAATAGGGTTATTCTAATCCAATTAGGGTTTTTAACCAATCTTCTGAACCCAATAAGTGCGTTTGTGTCATTGGTTGAACATTTAGGTCATTTTCGTCCTCCCTAGGCCTATTCTAATCCAATTACGGTTTTTAACTAATCTTGTGCTGCCAATAAGTGATTTTGTGTCATTGGTTGAACATTTAGGTCATTTTCGTCCACCCAAGGCTTATTCTAATCCAATTAGGGTTTTTAGCCTATCTTGTGCATCCAATAAGTTATTTTTGTGTCATTGGTTGAATATTTAGTTCATTTTTGTCCTCCCTAGGCTTATTCAAATCTAATTAGGGTTTTTAACCAATCTTATACATCCAATAAGTGCGTTTGTGTCATTGGTTGAACATTTAGGTCATTTTCATCCTTCCTAGGATTATTCAAATCCAATTAGGGTTTTTAACCAATCTTGTGCATCCAATAAGTGATTTTGTGTCATTGGTTTAACATTTAGGTCATTATCGTCCTCAATAGGCTTATTATAATCCAATTAGGGTTTTTAACCAATCTTCTACATCCAATAAGTGCGTTTGTGTCATTGGTTGAACATTTAGAACATTTTCGTCATCCCTAGGCCTATTCTAATCCAATTACGGTTTTTAACCAATCTTGTGCATCAAATAAGTGATTTTGTGTCATTGGTTGAACATTTAGATCATTTTCTTTCTCAATAGGGTTATTTTAATCCAATTAGGGTTTTTAACCAATCTTCTGAACCCAATAAGTGCGTTTGTGTCATTGGTTGAACATTTAGGTCATTTTCGTCCTCCCTAGGCCTATTCTAATCCAATTACGGTTTTTAACTAATCTTGTGCTGCCAATAAGTGATTTTGTGTCATTGGTTGAACATTTAGGTCATTTTCGTCCACCCAAGGCTTATTCTAATCCAATTAGGGTTTTTAGCCAATCTTGTGCATCCAATAAGTGATTTTGTGTCATTGGTTGAACATTTAGGTTATTTTCGTCCTCAATATGCTTATTCTAATCCAATTAGGGTTTTTAACCAATCTTCTGCATCCAATAAGTGCGTTTGTGTCATTGGTTGAACATTTAGAACATTTTCGTCATCCTTAGGCCTATTCTAATCCAATTACGGTTTTTAACCAATCTTGTGCATCCAATAAGTGATTTTGTGTCATTGGTTGAACATTTAGGTTATTTTCGTCCTCAATATGCTTATTCTAATCCAATTAGGGTTTTTAACCAATCTTCTGCATCCAATAAGTGCGTTTGTGTCATTGGTTGAACATTTAGGTCATTGTCGTCCTCCCAAGGCCCATTCTAATCCAATTACGGTTTTTAACCAATCTTGTGCATCCAATAAGTTATTTTGTGTCATTGGTTGAACATTTAGGTCATTTTCGTCCTCCATAGGCTTATTCTAATCCAATTAGGGTTTTTAACCAATCTTCTGCATCCAATAAGTGCGTTTGTGTCATTGGTTGAACATTTAGGTCATTTTCGTCCTCCCTAGGCTTACTTTAATCCAATTAGGGTTTTTAACCAATCTTGTGCATCCAATAAGTGATTTTGTGTCATTGGTTGAACATTTAGGTCATTTTCGTCCTCAATAGGCTTATTCTAATCCAATTAGGGTTTTCAACCAATCTTCTGCATCCAATAAGTGCGTTTGTGTCATTGGTTTAACATTTAGAACATTTTCGTCCTCCCTTGGCCTATTCTAATCCAATTACGGTTTTTAACCAATCTTGTGCATCCAATAACTAATTTTGTGTCATTAGTTGAACATTTAGGTCATTTTCGTCCTCCATAAGCTTATTCTAATCCAATTAGGGTTTTTAACCAATCTTCTACATCCAATAAGTGCGTTTGTGTTATTGGTGTAACATTTAGGTCATTTTCGTCCTCCCTAGGCTTATTCTAATCCAATTAGGGTTTTTAACCAATGTTGTGCATCCAATAAGTGATTTTGTGTCATTGGTTGAACATTTAGGTCATTTTCGTCCTCAATAGGCTTATTCTAATCCAATTAGGGTTTTTTACCAATCTTCTGCATCCAATAAGTGCGTTTGTGTCATTGGTTGAACATTTAGCTCATTTTCGTCCTCCATAAGCTTATTCTAATCCAATTAGGGTTTTCAACCAATCTTCTGCATCCAATAAGTGCGTTTGTGTCATTGGTTTAACATTTAGAACATTTTCGTCCTCCCTTGGCCTATTCTAATCCAATTACGGTTTTTAACCAATCTTGTGCATCCAATAACTAATTTTGTGTCATTAGTTGAACATTTAGGTCATTTTCGTCCTCCATAAGCTTATTCTAATCCAATTAGGGTTTTTAACCAATCTTCTACATCCAATAAGTGCGTTTGTGTCATTGGTGTAACATTTAGGTCATTTTCGTCCTCCCTAGGCTTATTCTAATCCAATTAGGGTTTTTAACCAATCTTGTGCATCCAATAAGTGATTTTGTGTCATTGGTTGAACATTTAGGTCATTTTCGTCCTCCATAGGCTTATTCTAATCCAATTAGGGTTTTTAACCAATCTTCTGCATCCAATAAGTGCGTTTGTGTCATTGGTTGAACATTTAGAACATTTTCGTCCTCCCTAGGCCTATTCTAATCCAATTACGGTTTTTAACCAATCTTGTGCATCCAATAAGTGATTTTGTGTCATTAGTTGAACATTTAGGTCATTTTCGTCCTCCATAAGCTTATTCTAATCCAATTAGGGTTTTTAACCAATCTTCTACATCCAATAAGTGCGTTTGTGTCATTGGTGTAACATTTAGGTCATTTTCGTCCTCCATAGGCTTATTCTAATCCAATTAGGGTTTTTAACCAATCTTCTGCATCCAATAAGTGCATTTGTGTCATTGGTTGAACATTTAGGTCATTTTCGTCCTCCCTAGGCTTATTCTAATCCAATTAGGGTTTTTAACCAATCTTGTGCTTCCAATAAGTAATTTTGTGTCATTGGTTGAACATTTAGGTCATTTTCGTCCTCAATAGGCTTATTCTAATCCAATTAGGTTTTTGAACCAATCTTCTGCATCCAATAAGTGCGTTTGTGTCGTTGGTTTAACATTTAGAACATTTTCGTCCTCCCTAGGCCTATTCTAATCCAATTACGGTTTTTAACCAATCTTGTGCATCCAATAAGTGATTTTGTGTCATTAGTTGAACATTTAGGTCATTTTCGTCCTCCATAAGCTTATTCTAATCCGATTAGGGTTTTTAACCAATCTTCTGCATCCAATAAGTGCGTTTGTGTCATTGGTTGAACATTTAGGTCATTTTCGTCCTCAATAGGCTTATTCTAATCCAATTAGGGTTTTTTACCAATCTTCTGCATCCAATAAGTGCGTGTGTGTCAATGGTTGAACATTTAGCTCATTTTCGTCCTCCATATGCTTATTCTAATCCAATTAGGGTTTTTAACCAATCTTCTGCATCCAATAAGTGCGTTTGTGTCATTGTTTGAACATTTAGGTCATTTTTGTCCTCCCTAGGCCTATTCTAATCCAATTAGGGTTTTTAACCAATCATGTGCATCCATTAAGTGATTTTTTGTCAATGGTTGAACATTTACGTCATTTTCGTCCTCAATAGGCTTATTCTTACCCAATTAGGGTTTTTAACCAATCTTCTCCATCCAATAAGTGCGTTTGTGTCATTGGTTGAACATTTAGGTCATTGTCGTCCTCCCTAGGCCTATTCTAATCCAATTACGGTTTTTAACCAATCTTGTGCATCCAATAAGTGATTTTGTGTCATTGGTTGAACATTTAGGTCATTTTCGTCCTCCATAGGCTTATGCTAATCCAATTAGGGTTTTTAACCAATCTTCTACATCCATTACGTGCGTTTGTGTCATTGGTTGAACATTTAGGTCATTTTCGTCCTCCCTAGGCTTATTCTAATCCAATTAGGGTTTTTAATCAATCTTGTGCATCCAATAAGTGATTTTGTGTCATTGGTTGAACATTTAGGTCATTTTCGTCCTCAATAGGCTTATTCTAATCCAATTAGGGTTTTAAACCAATCTTCTGCATCCAATAAGTGCGTTTGTGTCATTGGTTGAACATTTAGAACATTTTCGTCATCCTTAGGCCTATTCTAATCCAATTACGGTTTTTAACCAATCTTGTGCATCCAATAAGTGATTTTGTGTCATTGGTTGAACATTTAGGTCATTTTCGTCCTCAATATGGTTATTCTAATCCAATTAGGGTTTTTAACCAATCTTCTGAACCTAATAAGTGCGTTTGTGTCATTGGTTGAACATTTAGGTCATTTTCGTCCTCCCTAGGCCTATTCTAATCCAATTACGGTTTTTAACTAATCTTGTGCTGCCAATAAGTGATTTTGTGTCATTGGTTGAACATTTAGGTCATTTTCGTCCACCCAAGGCTTATTCTAATCCAATTAGGGTTTTTAGCCAATCTTGTGCATCCAATAAGTGATTTTGTGTCATTGGTTGAACATTTAGGTTATTTTCGTCCTCAATATGCTTATTCTAATCCAATTAGGGTTTTTAACCAATCTTCTGCATCCAATAAGTGCGTTTGTGTCATTGGTTGAACATTTAGGTAATTGTCGTCCTCCCTAGGCCCATTCTAATCCAATTACGGTTTTTAACCAATCTTGTGCATCCAATAAGTGATTTTGTGTCATTGGTTGAACATTTAGGTCATTTTCGTCCTCCATAGGCTTATTCTAATCCAATTAGGGTTTTTAACCAATCTTCTGCATCCAATAAGTGCGTTTGTGTCATTGGTTGAACATTTAGGTCATTTTCGTCCTTCCTAGGCTTACATTAATCCAATTAGGGTTTTTAACCAATCTTGTGCATCCAATAAGTGATTTTGTGTCATTGGTTGAACATTTAGGTCATTTTCGTCCTCAATAGGCTTGTTCTAATCCAATTAGGGTTTTCAACCAATCTTCTGCATCCAATAAGTGCGTTTGTGTCATTGGTTTAACATTTAGAACATTTTCGTCCTCCCTTGGCCTATTCTAATCCAATTACGGTTTTTAACCAATCTTGTGCATCCAATAACTAATTTTGTGTCATTAGTTGAACATTTAGGTCATTTTCGTCCTCCATAAGCTTATTCTAATCCAATTAGGGTTTTTAACCAATCTTCTACATCCAATAAGTGCGTTTGTGTCATTGGTGTAACATTTAGGTCATTTTCGTCCTCCCTAGGCTTATTCTAATCCAATTAGGGTTTTTAACCAATGTTGTGCATCCAATAAGTGATTTTGTGTCATTGGTTGAACATTTAGGTCATTTTCGTCCTCAATAGGCTTATTCTAATCCAATTAGGGTTTTTTACCAATCTTCTGCATCCAATAAGTGCGTTTGTGTCATTGGTTGAACATTTAGCTCATTTTCGTCCTCCATAAGCTTATTCTAATCCAATTAGGGTTTTTAACCAATCTTCTGCATCCAATAAGTGCGTTTGTGTCATTCGTTGAACATTTAGGTCATTTTCGTCCTCCCTAGGCCTATTCTAATCCAATTACGGTTTTTAACCAATCTTGTGCATTCAATAAGTGATTTTGTTTCATTAGTTGAACATTTAGGTCATTTTCGTCCTCCATAAGCTTATTCTAATCCAATTAGGGTTTTTAACCAATCTTCTACATCCAATAAGTGCGTTTGTGTCATTGGTGTAACATTTAGGTCATTTTCGTCCTCCCTAGGCTTATTCTAATCCAATTAGGGTTTTTAACCAATCTTGTGCATCCAATAAGTGATTTTGTGTCATTGGTTGAACATTTAGGTCATTTTCGTCCTCCATAGGCTTATTCTAATCCAATTAGGGTTTTTAACCAATCTTCTGCATCCAATAAGTGCGTTTGTGTCATTGGTTGAACATTTAGGTCATTTTCGTCCTCGCTAGGCTTATTCTAATCCAAATAGGGTTTTTAAGCAATCTTGTGCATCCAATAAGTGATTTTGTGTCATTGGTTGAACATTTAGGTCATTTTCGTCCTCCATAGGCTTATTCTAATCCAATTAGGGTTTTTAACCAATCTTCTGCATCCAATAAGTGCGTTTGTGTCATTGGTTGAACATTTAGGTCATTGTCTTCCTCCCTAGGCCTATTCTAATCCAATTACGGTTTTTAACCAATCTTGTGCATCCAATAAGTGATTTTGTGTCATTGGTTGAACATTTAGGTCATTTTCGTCCTCCATAGGCTTATTCTAATCCAATTAGGGTTTTTAACCAATCTTCTGCATCCAATAAGTGCGTTTGTGTCATTGGTTGAACATTTAGGTCATTTTCGTCCTCCATAGGCTTATTCTAATCCAAATAGGCTTTTTAACCAATCTTGTGCATCCAATAAGTTATTTTGTGTCATTGGTTGAACATTTAGGTCATTTTCGTCCTCCATAGGCTTATTCTAATCCAATTAGGGTTTTAAACAATCTTTTGCATCCAATAAGTGATTTTGTGTCATTGGTTGAACATTTAGGTCATTTTCGTCCTCCCTAGGCTTATTCTAATCCAATTAGGGTTTTTAACCAATCTTCTGCATCCAATAAGTGCGTTTGTGTCATTGGTTGAACATTTAGGTCATTTTCGTCCTCCCTAGGCCTATTCTAATCCAATTACGGTTTTTAACCAATCTTGTGCATCCAATAAGTGATTTTGTGTCATTAGTTGAACATTTAGGTCATTTTCGTCCTCCATAAGCTTATTCTAATCCGATTAGGGTTTTTAACCAATCTTCTGCATCCAATAAGTGCGTTTGTGTCATTGGTTGAACATTTAGGTCATTTTCGTCCTCCCTAGGATTATTCTAATCCAATTAGGGTTTTTAACCAATCTTGTGCATCCAATAAGTGATTTTGTGTCATTGGTTGAACATTTAGGTCATTTTCGTCCTCCCTAGGCTTATTCTAATCCAATTAGGGTTTTTAACCAATCTTGTGCATCCAATAAGTGATTTTGTGTCATGCGATGAACATTTAGGTCATTTTCGTCCTCCCTAGGCTTATTCTCATCCAATTAGGGTTTTTAACCAATCTTGTGCATCCAATAAGTGATTTTGTGTCATTGGCTGAACATTTAGGTCGTTTTCGTCCTCCCTAGGCTTATTCTCATCCAATTAGGGTTTTTAACCAATCTTGTGCATCCAATAAGTGTTTTTGTGTCATTGAATGAACATTTAGGTCATTTTCGTCCTCCCTAGGCTTATTCACATCCAATTAGGGTTTGTAACCAATCTTGTGCATCCAATAAGTGATTTTGTGTCATTGGTTGAACATTTAGGTCATTTTCGTCCTCCCTAGGCTTATTCTCATCCAATTAGGGTTTTTAACCAATCTTGTGCATCCAATAAGTGATTTTGTGTCATTGGCTGAACATTTAGGTCATTTTCGTCCTCCCTAGGCTTATTCTAATCCAATTAGGGTTTTTAACCAATCTTGTGCATCCAATAAGTGATTTTGTGTCATTGGTTGAACATTTAGGTCATTTTCGTCCTCAATAGGCTTATTCTAATCCAATTAGGGTTTTTTACCAATCTTCTGCATCCAATAAGTGCGTTTGTGTCATTGGTTGAACATTTAGCTCATTTTCGTCCTCCATAAGCTTACTCTAATCCAATTAGGGTTATTAACCAATCTTCTGCATCCAATAAGTGCGTTTGTGTCATTGTTTTAACATTTAGGTCATTTTCGTCCTCCCTAGGCATATTCTAATCCAATTAGGGTTTTTAACCAATCATGTGCATCCAATAAGTGATTTTTTGTCAATGGTTGAACATTTAGGTCATTTTCGTCCTCAATAGGCTTATTCTAACCCAATTAGGGTTTTTAACCAATCTTCTCCATCCAATAAGTGCGTTTGTGTCATTGGTTGAACATTTAGGTCATTGTCGTCCTCCCTAGGCCTATTCTAATCCAATTACGTTTTTTAACCAATCTTGTGCATCCAATAAGTGATTTTGTGTCATTGGTCGAACATTTAGGTCATTTTCGTCCTCCATAGGCTTATTATAATCCAATTAGGGTTTTTAACCAATCTTCTACATCCATTACGTGCGTTTGTGTCATTGGTTGAACATTTAGGTCATTTTCGTCCTCCCTTAGCTTATTCTAATCCAATTAGGGTTTTTAATCAATCTTGTGCATCCAATAAGTGATTTTGTGTCATTGGTTGAACATTTAGGTCATTTTCGTCCTCAATAGGCTTATTCTAATCCAATTAGGGTTTTTAACCAATCTTCTGCATCCAATAAGTGCGTTTGTGTCATTGGTTGAACATTTGGAACATTTTCGTCATCCTTAGGCCTATTCTAATCCAATTACGGTTTTTAACCAATCTTGTGCATCCAATAAGTGATTTTGTGTCATTGGTTGAACATTTAGGTCATTTTCGTCCTCAATAGGGTTATTCTAATCCAATTAGGGTTTTTAACCAATCTTCTGAACCCAATAAGTGCGTTTGTGTCATTGGTGGAACATTTAGGTCATTTTCGTCCTCCCTAGGCCTATTCTAATCCAATTACGGTTTTTAACTAATCTTGTGCTGCCAATAAGTGATTTTGTGTCATTGGTTGAACATTTAGGTCATTTTCGTCCACCCAAGGCTTATTCTAATCTAATTAGGGTTTTTAGCCAATCTTGTGCATCCAATAAGTGATTTTGTGTCATTGGTTGAACATTTAGGTTATTTTCGTCCTCAATATGCTTATTCTAATCCAATTAGGGTTTTTAACCAATCTTCTGCATCCAATAAGTGCGTTTGTGTCATTGGTTGAACATTTAGGTCATTGTCGTCCTCCCTAGGCCTATTCTAATCCAATTACGGTTTTTAACCAATCTTGTGCATCAAATAAGTGATTTTGTGTCATTGGTTGAACATTTAGGTCATTTTCGTCCTCCATAGGCTTATTCTAATCCAATTAGGGTTTTTAACCAATCTTCTGCATCCAATAAGTGCGTTTGTGTCATTGGTTGAACCTTTAGGTCATTTTCGTCCTCCCTAGGCTTATTTTAATCCAATTAGGGTTTTTAACCAATCTTGTGCATCCAATAAGTGATTTTGTGTCATTGGTTGAACATTTAGGTCATTTTCGTCCTCAATAGGCTTATTCTAATCCAATTAGGGTTTTTAACCAATCTTCTGCATCCAATAAGTGCGTTTGTGTCATTGGTTTAACATTTAGAACATTTTCGTCCTCCCTAGGCCTATTCTAATCAGATTACGGTTTTTAACCAATCTTGTGCATCCAATAACTGATTTTGTGTCATTAGTTGAACATTTAGGTCATTTTCGTCCTCCATAAGCTTATTCTAATCCAATTAAGTTTTTAACCAATCTTCTACATCCAATAAGTGCGTTTGTGTCATTGGTGTAACATTTAGGTCATTTTCGTCCTCCCTAGGCTTATTCTAATCCAATTAGGGTTTTTAACCAATCTTGTGCATCCAATAAGTGATTTTGTGTCATTGGTTGAACATTTAGGTCAT
This sequence comes from Cicer chorassanicum, assembly GCA_037974735.1. Taxonomy (NCBI): domain Eukaryota; kingdom Viridiplantae; phylum Streptophyta; class Magnoliopsida; order Fabales; family Fabaceae; genus Cicer; species Cicer chorassanicum. Next base: position 36,866,060 of record JBBPBP010000001.1, read on the forward strand.
TTTCGTCCTCCATAGGCTTATTCTAATCCAATTAGGGTTTTTAACCAATCTTCTGCATCCAATAAGTGCGTTTGTGTCATTGGTTGAACATTAAGGTCATTTTCGTCCTCCCTAGGCTTATTCTAATCCAATTAGGGTTTTTAACCAATCTTGTGCATCCAATAAGTGATTTTGTGTCATTGGTTGAACATTTAGGTCATTTTCGTCCTCAATAGGCTTATTCTAATCCAATTAGGGTTTTTAACCAATCTTCTGCATCCAATAAGTGCGTTTGTGTCATTGGTTGAACATTTAGAACATTTTCGTCATCCTTAGGCCTATTCTAATCCAATTACGGTTTTTAACCAATCTTGTGCATCCAATAAGTGATTTTGTGTCATTGGTTGAACATTTAGGTCATTTTCGTCCTCAATAGGGTTATTCTAATCCAATTAGGGTTTTTAACCAATCTTCTGAACCCAATAAGTGCGTTTGTGTCATTGGTTGAACATTTAGGTCATTTTCGTCCTCCCTAGGCCTATTCTAATCCAATTACGGTTTTTAACTAATCTTGTGCTGCCAATAAGTGATTTTGTGTCATTGGTTGAACATTTAGGTCATTTTCGTCCACCCAAGGCTTATTCTAATCCAATTAGGGTTTTTAGCCTATCTTGTGCATCCAATAAGTTATTTTTGTGTCATTGGTTGAATATTTAGTTCATTTTTGTCCTCCCTAGGCTTATTCAAATCTAATTAGGGTTTTTAACCAATCTTATACATCCAATAAGTGCGTTTGTGTCATTGGTTGAACATTTAGGTCATTTTCATCCTCCCTAGGATTATTCAAATCCAATTAGGGTTTTTAACCAATCTTGTGCATCCAATAAGTGATTTTGTGTCATTGGTTTAACATTTAGGTCATTTTCGTCCTCAATAGGCTTATTATAATCCAATTAGGGTTTTTAACCAATCTTCTACATCCAATAAGTGCGTTTGTGTCATTGGTTGAACATTTAGAACATTTTCGTCATCCCTAGGCCTATTCTAATCCAATTACGGTTTTTAACCAATCTTGTGCATCCAATAAGTGATTTTGTGTCATTGGTTGAACATTTAGGTCATTTTCGTCCTCAATAGGGTTATTCTAATCCAATTAGGGTTTTTAACCAATCTTCTGCATCCAATAAGTGCGTTTGTGTCATTGGTTGAACATTTAGGTCATTTTCGTCCTCCCTAGGCCTATTCTAATCCAATTACGGTTTTTAACCAATCTTGTGCATCCAATAAGTGATTTTGTGTCATTAGTTGAACATTTAGGTCATTTTCGTCCTCCATAAGCTTATTCTAATCCGATTAGGGTTTTTAACCAATCTTCTGCATCCAATAAGTGCGTTTGTGTCATTGGTTGAACATTTAGGTCATTTTCGTCCTCCCTAGGATTATTCTAATCCAATTAGGGTTTTTAACCAATCTTGTGCATCCAATAAGTGATTTTGTGTCATTGGTTGAACATTTAGGTCATTTTCGTCCTCCATAGGCTTATTCTAATCCAATTAGGGTTTTTAACCAATCTTCTGCATCCAATAAGTGCGTTTGTGTCATAGGTTGAACATTTAGGTCATTTTCGTCCTCCCTAGGCTTATTCTAATCCAATTAGGGTTTTTAACCAATCTTGTGCATCCAATAAGTGATTTTGTGTAATTGGTTGAACATTTTCGTCATTTTCGTCCTCAATATGCTTATTCTAATCCAATTAGGGTTTTTAACCAATCTTCTGCATCCAATAAGTGCGTTTGTGTCATTGGTTGAACATTTAGGTCATTTTCGTCCTTCCTAGGCCTATTCTAATAAAATTACGGTTTTTAGACAATCTTGTGCATCCAATAAGTGATTTTGTGTCATTGGTTGAACATTTAGGTCATTTTCGTCCTCCATAGGCTTATTCTAATCCAATTAGGGTTTTTAACCAATCTTCTGCATCCAATAAGTGCGTTTGTGTCATAGGTTGAACATTAAGGTCATTTTCGTCCTCCCTAGGCTTATTCTAATCCAATTAGGGTTTTTAACCAATCTTGTGCATCCAATAAGTGATTTTGTGTCATTGGTTGAACATTTAGTTTATTTTCGTCCTCAATAGGCTTATTCTAATCCAATTAGGGTTTTTAACCAAACTTCTACATCCAATAAGTGCGTTTGTGTCATTGGTTGAACATTTAGGTCGTTTTCGTCCTCTCTAGGCCTATTCTAATCCAATTACGGTTTTTAACCAATCTTGTGCATCCAATAAGTGATTTTGTGTCATTGGTTGAACATTTAGGTCATTTTCGTCCTCCATAGGCTTATTCTAATCCAATTAGGGTTTTTAACCAATCTTCTACATCCAATAAGCGCGTTTGTGTCATTGGTTGAACATTTAGGTCATTTTCGTCCTCCCTAGGATTATTCAAATCCAATTAGGGTTTTTAACCAATCATGTGCATCCAATAAGTGATTTTGTGTCATTGGTTGAACATTTAAATATTTTCGTCGTCAATATGCTTATTCTAATCCAATTAGGGTTTTTAACCAATCTTCTGCATCTAGTAAGTGCGTTTGTGTCACTGGTTGAACATTTAGGTCATTGTCGTCCTCCCTAGGCCTATTCTAATCCAATTACGGTTTTTAACCAATCTTGTGCATCCAATAAGTGATTTTGTGTCATTGGTTGAACATTTAGGTCATTTTCGTCCTCCATAGGCTTATTCTAATCCAATTAGGGTTTTTAACCAATCTTCTGCATCCAATAATTGCGTTTGTGTCATTGGTTGAACATTTAGGTCATTGTCGTCCTCCCTAGGCCTATTCTAATCCAATTACGGTTTTTAACCAATCTTGTGCATCCAATAAGTGATTTTGTGTCATTGGTTGAACATTTAGGTCATTTTCGTCCTCCATAAGCTTATTCTAATCCAATTAGGGTTTTTAACCAATCTTCTACATCCAATAAGCGCGTTTGTGTCATTGGTTGAACATTTAGGTCATTTTCGTCCTCCCTAGGATTATTCAAATCCAATTAGGGTTTTTAACCAATCATGTGCATCCAATAAGTGATTTTGTGTCATTGGTTGAACATTTAAATATTTTCGTCGTCAATATGCTTATTCTAATCCAATTAGGGTTTTTAACCAATCTTCTGCATCTAGTAAGTGCGTTTGTGTCACTGGTTGAACATTTAGGTCATTGTCGTCCATCCTAGGCCTATTCTAATCCAATTACGGTTTTTAACCAATCTTGTGCATCCAATAAGTGATTTTGTGTCATTGGTTGAACATTTAGGTCATTTTCGTCCTCCATAGGCTTATTCTAATCCAATTAGGGTTTTTAACCAATCTTCTGCATCCAATAAGTGCGTTTGTGTCATTGGTTGAACATTTAGGTCATTGTCTTCCTCCCTAGGCCTATTCTAATCCAATTACGGTTTTTAACCAATCTTGTGCATCCAATAAGTGATTTTGTGTCATTGGTTGAACATTTAGGTCATTTTCGTCCTCCATAGGCTAATTCTAATCCAATTAGGGTTTTTAACCAATCTTCTGCATCCAATAAGTGCGTTTGTGTCATTCGTTGAACATTTAGGTCATTTTCGTCCTCCCTAGGCCTATTCTAATCCAATTACGGTTTTTAACCAATCTTGTGCATCCAATAAGTGATTTTGTGTCATTGGTTGAACATTTAGGTCATTTTCGTCCTCCATAGGCTTATTCTAATCCAATTAGGGTTTTTAACCAATCTTCTGCATCCAATAAGTGCGTTTGTGTCATTGGTTGAACATTTAGGTCATTTTCGTCCTCCCTAGGCTTACTTTAATCCAATTAGGGTTTTTAACCAATCTTGTGCATCCAATAAGTGATTTTGTGTCATTGGTTAACATTTAGGTCATTTTCGTCCTCAATAGGCTTATTCTAATCCAATTAGGGTATTCAACCAATCTTCTGCATCCAATAAGTGCGTTTGTGTCATTGGTTTAACATTTAGAACATTTTCGTCCTCCCTAGGCTTATTCTAATCCAATTAGGGTTTTTAACCAATGTTGTGCATCCAATAAGTGATTTTGTGTCATTGGTTGATCATTTAGGTCATTTTCGTCCTCAATAGGCTTATTCTAATCCAATTAGGGTTTTTTACCAATCTTGTGCATCCAATAAGTGATTTTTTGTCAATGGTTGAACATTTAGGTCATTTTCGTCCTCAATAGGCTTATACTAACCCAATTAGGGTTTTTAACCAATCTTCTCCATCCAATAAGTGCGTTTGTGTCATTGGTTGAACATTTAGGTCATTGTCGTCCTCCCTAGGCCTATTCTAATCCAATTACGGTTTTTAACCAATCTTGTGCATCCAATAAGTGATTTTGTGTCATTGGTTGAACATTTAGGTCATTTTCGTCCTCCATAGGCTTATTCTAATCCAATTAGGGTTTTTAACCAATCTTCTACATCCATAACGTGCGTTTGTGTCATTGGTTGAACATTTAGGTCATTTTCGTCCTCCCTAGGCTTATTCTAATCCAATTAGGGTTTTAATCAATCTTGTGCATCCAATAAGTGATTTTGTGTCATTGGTTGAACATTTAGGTCATTTTCGTCCTAAATAGGCTTATTCTAATCCAATTAGGGTTTTTAACCAATCTTCTGCATCCAATAAGTGCGTTTGTGTCATTGGTTGAACATTTAGAACATTTTCGTCATCCTTAGGCCTATTCTAATCCGATTACGGTTTTTAACCAATCTTGTGCATCCAATAAGTGATTTTGTGTCATTGGTTGAACATTTGGGTCATTTTCGTCCTCAATAGGGTTATTCTAATCCAATTAGGGTTTTTAACCAATCTTCTGAACCCAATAAGTGCGTTGGTGTCATTGGTTGAACATTTAGGTCATTTTCGTCCTCCCTAGGCCTACTCTAATCCAATTACGGTTTTTAACTAATCTTGTGCTGCCAATCAGTGATTTTGTGTCATTGGTTGAACATTTAGGTCATTTTCGTCCACCCAAGGCTTATTCTAATCCAATTAGGGTTTTTAGCCAATCTTGTGCATCCAATAAGTGATTTTTGTGTCATTGGTTGAATATGTAGTTCATTTTTGTCCTCCCTAGGATTATTCAAATCTAATTAGGTTTTTTAACCAATCTTATACATCCAATAAGTGCGTTTGTGTCATTGGTTGAACATTTAGGTCATTTTCATCCTCCCTAGGATTATTCAAATCCAATTAGGGTTTTTAACCAATCTTGTGCATCCAATAAGTGATTTTGTGTCATTGGTTTAACATTTAGGTCATTTTCGTCCTCAATAGGCTTATTATAATCCAATTAGGGTTTTTAACCAATCTTCTACATCCAATAAGTGCGTTTGTGTCATTGGTTGAACATTTAGGTCATTTTCGTCCTCCCTAGGCCTATTCTAATCCAATTACGGTTTTTAACCAATCTTGTGCTTCCAATAAGTGATTTTGTGTCATTGGTTGAACATTTAGGTCATTTTCGTCCACCCAAGGCTTATTCTAATCCAATTGGGGTTTTTAGCCAATCTTGTGCATCCAATAAGTGATTTTGTGTCATTGGTTTAACATTTAGGTCATTTTCGTCCTCAATAGGCTTATTATAATCCAATTAGGGTTTTTAACCAATCTTCTACATCCAATAAGTGCGTTTGTGTCATTGGTTGAACATTTAGAACATTTTCGTCATCCCTAGGCCTATTCTAATCCAATTACGGTTTTTAACCAATCTAGTGCATCCAATAAGTGATTTTGTGTCATTGGTTGAACATTTAGGTCATTTTCGTCCTCAGTAGGGTTATTCTAATCCAATTAGGGTTTTTAACCAATCTTCTGAACCCAATAAGTGCATTTGTGTCATTGGTTGAACATTTAGGTCATTTTCATCCTCCCTAGAATTATTCAAATCCAATTAGGGTTTTTAACCAATCTTGTGCATCCAATAAGTGATTTTGTGTCATTGGTTTAACATTTAGGTCATTTTCGTCCTCAATAGGCTTATTATAATCCAATTAGGGTTTTTAACCAATCTTCTAGATCCAATAAGTGCGTTTGTGTCATTGGTTAAACATTTAGGTCATTTTCGTCCTCCCTAGGCCTATTCTAATCCAATTACGGTTTTTAACCAATCTTGTGCTTCCAATAAGTGATTTTGTGTCATTGGTTGAACATTTAGGTCATTTTCGTCCACCCAAGGCTTATTCTAATCCAATTGGGGTTTTTACCCAATCTTGTGCTTCCAATAAGTGATTTTGTGTCATTGGTAGAATATTTAGGTCATTTTTGTCCTCCCTAGGCTTATTCAAATCTAATTAGGGTTTTAGACCAATCTTTTGCAACCAATAAGTGCGTTTGTGTCATTGGTTGAACATTTAGGATATTTTCGTCCTCCCTAGGATTATTCAAATCCAATTAGGAGTTTTAACTAATCTTGTGCATCCAATAAGTGATTGTGTCTTTGGTTGAACATTTAGGTCGTTTTGATCCTCCCTAGACCTATTGTAATCTAATTACGGTTTTTAACCAATCTTGTTCATCCAATTAGTGATTTTCTGTCATCGGTTAAACATTTAGGTCATTTTCGTCCACCCAAGGCTTATTCTAATCCAATTAGGGTTTTTAACCAATCTCGTGAATTCAATAAGTGATTTTGTGTCATTGGTTGCACATTTAAGTCATTTTTGTCCTCCCTATGCTTATTCTAATCCAATTAGGGTTTTTAACCAATCTTGTGCATCCAATAAGTGATTTTGTGTCATTTGTTGAACATTTAGGTCATTTTTGTCCTCCCTAAGCTTATTCTAATCCAATTAGGCTTTTTAACCAATCTTGTGCATCCAATAAGTGATTGTGTCTTTGGTTGAACATTTATGTCGTTTTCATCCTCCCTAGGCCTATTCTAATCTAATTACGGTTTTTAACCAATCTTGTTCATCCAATTAGTGATTTTCTGTCATTGGTTAAACATTTAGGTCATTTTCGTCCACCCAAGGCTTATTCTAATCCAATTAGGGTTTTTAACCAATCTCGTGAATCCAATAAGTGATTTTGTGTCATTGGTTGAATATTTAGGTCATTTTCGTCCTCCCAAGGCTTATTCTAATCCAATTAGAGGTTTTAGCCAATCTTATGCATCCAATAAGTGCGTTTCTGTCATTGGTTGAACATTTAGGTCATTTTCGTCCTCCCTAGGATTTTTCAAATCCAATTAGGGTTTTTAACCAATCTTGTGCATCCAATAAGTGATTTTGTGTCTTTGGTTGAACATTTAGGTCGTTTTCATCCTCCCTAGGCTTATTCTAATCCAATTAGGGTTTTAAACCAATCTTGTGCATCCAATAAGTGATTTTGTGTCATTGGTTGAACATTTAGGTCATTTTCGTCCTCCCTAAGCTTATTCTAATCTAATAAGGGTTTTTAACAAATCTTGTACATCCAATATGTGATTTTGTGTGATTTTGTGTCATTGGTTGAATATTTAGGTCATTTTCGTCCTTCCAAGGCCTATTCTAATCCAATTACAGGTTGTAGCCAATCTTATGCATCCAATAAGTGCATTTGTGTCATTGGTAGAACATTTATGTCATTTTCGTCCTCCCTAGGCCTATTCTAATCCAATTACATTTTTTAACCATTCTTGTGCATCCAATAAGTGATTTTGTGTCATTGGTTGAAGATTTAGGTCATTTTCGTCCTCCCTAGGCTTATTCTAACATAATTTGGGTTTTTAACCAATCTTTTGAATCCAATATGTAATTTTGTATCATTGCTTGAACATTTAGGTCATTTTCGTCCTCCCACGGCTTATTCTAATCCTACTAGGGTTTTTAACCAATCTGGTGCATCCAATAAGAGATTTTGTGTCATTGGTTGAGAATTTAGGACATTTTCGTCCACCCAAGGCTTATTCTCATCCAATTAGGGTTTTTAACCAATCTTGTGGATTCAATAAGTGCGTTTGTGTCATTGGTTGACCATTTAGGTCATTTTCGTCCTCCCAAGGCTTATTCTAATCCAATTAGGGTTTTTAACCAATCTTGTGAATCCAATAAGTGATTTTGTGTCATTGGTTGAATATTTAGATCATTTTCGTCCTCCCAAGGCTTATTCTAATCCAATTAGAGGTTTAAGCCAATCTTATGCATCCAATAAGTGCGTTTGTGTCATTGGTTGAACATTTAGGTCATTTTCGTCCTTCCTAGGCATATTCTAATCCAATTAGGGTTTTTAACCAATCTTGTGCATCCAATATGTGATTTTGTGTGATTGGTTGAACATTTAGGTCATTTTCGTCCTCGCTAGGTTTATTCTAATCCAATTACGGTTATTAATCAATCTTGTGCATCCAATAAGTGATTTTGTGTCATTGGTTGAACATTTAGGTCATTTTCGTCCACCCAAGGCTTATTCTAATCCAATTGGGGTTTTTAGCCAATCTTGTGCATCCAATAAGTGATTTTGTGTCATTGGTAGAATATTTAGGTCATTTTTGTCCTCCCTAGGCTTATTCAAATCTAATTAGGGTTTTAAAACAATCTTTTGCATCCAATAAGGGCATTTGTGTCATTGTTTGAACATTTAGGATATTTTTGTCCTCCCTAGGATTATTCAAATCCAATTAGGAGTTTTAACCAATCTTGTGCATCCAATAAGTGATTGTGTCTTTGGTTGAACATTTATGTCGTTTTCGTCCTCCCTAGGCCTATTCTAATCTAATTACGGTTTTTAACCAATCTTGTTCATCCAATTAGTGATTTTCTGTCATTGGTTAAACATTTAGGTCATTTTCGTCCACCCAAGGCTTATTCTAATCCAATTAGGGTTTTTAACCAATCTTGTGAATCCAATAAGTGATTTTGTGTCATTGGTTGAATATTTAGGTCATTTTCGTCCACCCAAGGCTTATTCTAATCCAATTAGAGGTTTTAGCCAATCTTATGCATCCAATAAGTGCGTTTGTGTCATTGGTTGAACATTTTGGTCATTTTCGTCCTCCTTAGACTTATTCTAATCCAATTAGGGTTTTTAACCAATCTTGTGCATCCAATATGTGATTTTGTGTCATTGGTTGCACATGTAGTTCATTTTCATCCTCGCTAGGCTTATTCTAATCCAATTAGGGTTTTAACCAATCTTCTGCATTGAATAAGGGATTTTGTGTCATTTGGTTGAACATTTAGGTCATTTTCATCCTCCCTAAGCTTATTCTAATCCAATAAGGGTTTTTAACAAATCTTGTACATCCAATATGTGATTTTGTGTCATTGGTTGAATATTTAGTTCATTTTCGTCCTTCCAAGGTTTATTCTAATCCAATTACAGGTTTTAGCCAATTTTATGCATCCAATAAGTGCGTTTGTGTCATTGGTTGAACATTTAGGTCATTTTCGTCCTCCCTAGGCCTATTCTAATCCAATTACGGTTTTTAACCAATCTTGTGCTTCCAATAAGTGATTTTGTGTCATTGGTTGAACATTTAGGTCATTTTCGTCCACCCAAGGCTTATTCTAATCCAATTGGGGTTTTTAGCCAATCTTGTGCATCCAATAAGTAATTTTGTGTCATTGGTTGAATATTTAGGTCATTTTTGTCCTCCCTAGGCTTATTCAAATCTAATTAGCGTTTTTAACCAATGTTATGCATCCAATAAGTGCGTTTGTGTCAGTGGTTGAACATTTAGGTCATTTTCGTCCTCCCTAGGATTATTCAAATCCAATTAGGGTTTTTAACCAATCTTGTGCATCACATAAGTGATTTTGTGTCTTTGGTTGAACATTTAGGTCGTTTTCATCCTCTCTAGGCTTATTCTAATCCAATTAGGGTTTTTAACCAATCTTGTGCATCCAATAAGTGATGTTGTGTCATTGGTTGAACATTTAGGTCATTTTCGTCCTCCCTAAGCTTATTCTAATCCAATAAGGGTTTTTAAAAAATCTTGTACATCCAATATGTGATTTTGTGTGATTTTGTGTCATTGGTTGAATATTTAGGTCATTTTCGTCCTTCCAAGGCTTATTCTAATCCAATTACAGGTTTTAGCCAATCTTATGCATCCAATAAGTGCGTTTGTGTCATTGGTTGAACATTTATGTCATTTTTGTCCTCCCTAGGCCTATTCTAATCCAATTGCAGTTTTTAACCAATCTTGTGCATCCAATAAGAGATTTTATGTCATTGGTTGAACTTTTAGGTCATTTTCGTCCACCCAAGGCTTATTCTAATCCAATTAGGGTTTTTATCCAATCTTGTGGATCCAATAATTGCGTTTGTGTCATTGGTTAAACATTTAGGTCATTTTCGTCCTCCTTAGAATTATTCTAATCCAATAAGGGTTTTTAACCAATCTTGTGTATCCAATAAGAGATTTTGTGTCATTGGTTGAACATTTAGGTCATTTTCGTCAACCCAAGGCTTATTCTAATCCAATTAGGGTTTTTCACCAATCTTGTGGATCCAATAAGTGCATTTTGTTCATTGGTTAAACATTTAGGTCATTATCGTCCTCCCTAGGCTTATTCTAATCAAATTACGGTTTTTAACCAATCTTGTGCATCCAATAATTGATTTCGTGTCGTTTGTTGAACATTTAGGTCATTTTCGTCCTCAATATGATTATTCTAATCCAATTAGGGTTTTTAACCAATCTTCTGCATCCAATAAGTGCGTTTGTGTCATTGGTTGAACATTTAGGTCATTTTCGTCCTCCCTAGGCCTATTCTAATCCAATTACGGTTTTTAACCAATCTTGTGCATCAAATTAGTGATTTTGTGTCATTGGTTGAAGATTTATGTAATTTTCGTCCTCCATAGGCTTATTCTAATCCAATTAGGGTTTTTAACCAATCTTCTGCATCCAATAAGTGCGTTTGTGACATTGGTTTTACATTTAGAACATTTTCGTCCTCCCTAGGCCTATTCTAATCCAATTACGGTTTTTAACCAATCTTGTGCATCCAATAAGTGATTTCGTGTCATTAGTTGAACATTTAGGTCATTTTCGTCCTCCATAAGCTTATTCTAATCCAATTAGGGTTTTTAACCAATCTTGTGGATCCAATAAATGCATTTTGTTCATTGGTTAAACATTTAGGTCATTATCGTCCTCCCTAGGCTTATTCTAATCCAATTACGGTTTTTAACCAATCTTGTGCATCCAATAATTGATTTTGTGTCGTTGGTTGAACATTTAGGTCATTTTCGTCCTCAATATTCTTATTCTAATCCAATTTGGGTTTTTAACCAATCTTTTGCATCCAATAAGTGCGTTTGTGTCATTGGTTGAACATTTAGGTCATTTTCGTCCTCCCTAGGCCTATTCTAATCCAATTACGGTTTTTAACCAATCTTGTGCATCCAATAAGTGATTTTGAGTCATTGGCTGAACATTTAGGTCATTTTCGTCCTCCCAAGGCTTATTCTAATCCAATTAGAGGTTTTAGCCAATCTTATGCATCCAATAAGCGCGTTTGTGTCATTGGTTGAACATTTTGGTCATTTTCGTCCTCCTTAGACTTATTCTTATCCAATTAGGGTTTTTAACCAATCTTGTGCATCCAATATGTGATTTTGTGTCATTGGTTGCACATTTAGTTCATTTTCATCCTCGCTAGGCTTATTCTAATCCAATTAGGGTTTTTAACCAATCTTCTGCATTGAATAAGTGATTTTGTGTCATTTGGTTGAACATTTAGGTCATTTTCGTCCTCCCTAAGCTTATTCTAATCCAATAAGGGTTTTTAACAAATCTTGTACATCCAATATGTGATTTTGTGTCATTGGTTGAATATTTAGTTCATTTTCGTCCTTCCAAGGCGTATTCTAATCCAATTACAGGTTTTAGCCAATTTTATGCATCCAATAAGTGCGTTTGTGTCATTGATTGAACATTTAGGTCATTTTCGTCCTCCCTAGGCCTATTCTAATCCAATTACGGTTTTTAACGAATCTTGGGCATCCAATAAGTGATTTTGTGTCATTGGTTGAACATTTAGGTCATTTTCGTCCTCAATAGGGTCATTCTAATCCAATTAGGGTTTTTAACCAATCTTCTGCATCAAATAAGTGCGTTTGTGTCATTGGTTGAACATTTAGGTCATTTTTTCCTCCCTAGGCCTATTCTAATCCAATTTCGGTTTTTAACTAATCTTGTGCTTCCAATAAAAGATTTTGTCTCATTGGTTGAACATTTAGGTCATTTTCGTCCACCCAAGGCTTATTCTAATCCAATTAGGGTTTTTAGCCAATCTTGTGCATCCAATATGTGATTTTTGTGTCATTGGTTGAATATTTAGGTCAGTTTTGTCCTCCTTAGGCTTATTCAAATCTAATTAGGGTTTTTAACCAATCTTATGCATCCAATAAGTGCGTTTGTGTCATTGGTTGAACATTTAGGTCATTTTCGTCCTCCCTAGGATTATTCAAATCCAATTAGGGTTTTTAACCAATCGTGTGCATCCAATAAGTGATTTTGTGTCATTGGTTGAACATTTAGGTCATTTTCGTCCTCAATAGGCTTATTCTAATCAATTAGGGTTTTTAACCAATCTTCTACATCCAATTCGTGCGTTTGTGTCTTTGGTTGAACATTTAGGTCATTTTCGTCCTCCCTAGGCCTATTCTAATCCAATTACGATTTTTAACCAATCTTGTGCTTCCAATAAGTGATTTTGTGTCATTGGTTGAACATTTAGGTCATTTTTCGTCCACCCAAGGCTTATTCTAATCCAATTGGGGTTTTTAGCCAATCTTGTGCATCCAATAAGTGATTTTGTGTCATTGGTTGAATATTTAGGTCATTTTTGTCCTCCCTAGGCTTATTCAAATCTATTTAGGGGTTTTAACCAATCTTATGCATCCAATAAGTTCGTTTGTGTCATTGGTTGAACATTTAGGTCATTTTCGTCCTCCCTAGGATTATTCAAATCCAATTAGGGTTTTTAACCAATCTTGTGCATCCAATTAGTGATTTTCTGTCATTGGTTAAACATTTAGGTCTTTTTCGTCCACTCAAGGCTTATTCTAATCCAATTAGGGTTTTTAACCGATCTTGTGAATCCAAGAAGTTATTTTGTGTCATTGGTTGAATATTTAGGTCATTTTCGTCCTCCCAAGGCTTATTCTAATCCAATTAGAGGTTTTAGCCAATCTTATGCATCCAATAAGTGTGTTTCTATCATTGGTTGAACATTTAGGTCATTTTCGTCCTCCTTAGACTTATTCTAATCCAATTAGGGTTTTTAACCAATCTTGTGCATCCAATATGTTATTTTGTGTCATTAGTTGCACATTTAGTTCATTTTCAACCTCCCTAGGCTTATTCTAATCTAATTAGGGTTTTTAACCAATCTTCTGCACCGAATAAGTGATTTTGTGTCATTGGTTGAACATTTAGGTCATTTTCGACCTCCCTAAGCTTGTACATCCAATATGTGATTTTGTATGATTTTGTGTCATTGGTTGAATATTTAGGTCATTTTCGTCCTTCCAAGGCTTATTCTAATCCCATTACAGGTTTTAGCCAATCTTATGCATCCAATAAGTGCGTTTGTGTCATTGGTTGAACATTTAGGTCATTTTCGTCCTCCCTAGGCCTATTCTAATCCAATTAGGGTTTTTAACCAATCTTGTGCATCCAATAAGAGATTTTGTGTCATTGGTTGAACATTCAGGTCATTTTCTTCAACCCAAGGCTTATTCTAATCCAATTAGGGTTTTTAACCAATCTTGTGGATCCAATAAGTGCATTTTGTTCATTTGTTGAACATTTAGGTCATTTTCGTCCTCCTTATGCTTATTCTAATCCAATTACGGTTTTTAACCAATCTTGTGCATCCAATAAGTGATTTTGTGTCATTGGTTGAACATTTAGGTCATTTTCGTCCTCAATATGCTTATTCTAATCCAATTAGGGTTTTTAACCAATCTTCTGCATCCAATAAGTGCGTTTGTGTCATTGGTTGAACATTTAGGTCATTTTCGTCCTCCCTAGGCCTATTCTAATTCAATTATGGTTTTTAACTAATCTTGTGCTTCCAATAAAAGATTTTGTCTCATTGGTTGAACATTTAGGTCATTTTCGTCCACCCAAGGCTTATTCTAATCCAATTAGGGTTTTTAGCCAATCTTGTGCATCCAATATGTGATTTTTGTGTCATTGGTTGAATATTTAGGTCAGTTTTGTCCTCCTTAGGCTTATTCAAATCTAATTAGGGTTTTTAACCAATCTTATGCATCCAATAAGTGCGTTTGTGTCATTGGTTGAACATTTAGGTCATTTTCGTCCTCCCTAGGATTATTCAAATCCAATTAGGGTTTTTAACCAATCTTGTGCATCCAATAAGTGATTTTGTGTCATTGGTTGAACATTTAGGTCATTTTCGTCCTCAATAGGCTTATTCTAATCAATTAGGGTTTTAAACCAATCTTCTACATCCAATTCGTGCGTTTGTGTCATTGGTTGAACATTTAGGTCATTTTCGTCCTCCCTAGGCCTATTCTAATCCAATTACGATTTTTAACCAATCTTGTGCTTCCAATAAGTGATTTTGTTTCATTGGTTGAACATTTAGGTCATTTTTCGTCCACCCAAGGCTTATTCTAATCCAATTGGGGTTTCTAGCCAATCTTGTGCATCCAATAAGTGATTTTGTGTCATTGGTTGAATATTTAGGTCATTTTTGTCCTCCCTAGGCTTATTCAAATCTATTTAGGGGTTTTAACCAATCTTATGCATCCAATAAGTTCGTTTGTGTCATTGGTTGAACATTTAGGTCATTTTCGTCCTCCCTAGGATTATTCAAATCCAATTAGGGTTTTTAACCAATCTTGTGCATCCAATTAGTGATTTTCTGTCATTGGTTAAACATTTAGGTCTTTTTCGTCCACTCAAGGCTTATTCTAATCCAATTAGGGTTTTTAACGGATCTTGTGAATCCAAGAAGTTATTTTGTGTCATTGGTTGAATATTTAGGTCACTTTCGTCCTCCCAAGGCTTATTCTAATCCAATTAGAGGTTTTAGCCAATCTTATGCATCCAATAAGTGCGTTTGTGTCATTGGTTGAACATTTAGGTCATTTTTGTCCTCCCTAGGCTTATTCTAATCTAATTAGGGTTTTTAACCAATCTTCTGCACCGAATAAGAGATTTTGTGTCATTCGTTGAACATTTAGGTCATTTTCGACCTCCCTAAGCTTATTCTAATCCAAAAAGGGTTTTTAACAAATCTTGTACATCCAATATGTGATTTTGTATGATTTTGTGTCATTGGTTGAATATTTAGGTCATTTTCGTCCTTCCAAGGCTTATTCTAATCCGATTACAGGTTTTAGCCAATCTTATGCATCCAATAAGTGTGTTTGTATCATTGGTTGAACATTTAGGTCATTTTCGTCCTCCCTAGGCCTATTCTAATCCAATTACGGTTTTTAACCAATCTTGTGCATCCAATAAGAGATTTTGTGTCATTGGTTGAACTTTTAGGTCATTTTCGACCACCCAAGGCTTATTCCAATCCAATTAGGGTTTTTAACCAATCTTGTGGATCCAATAATTGCGTTTGTGTCATTGGTTCAACATTTAGGTCATTTTCGTCCTCCTTAGACTTATTCTAATCCAGTTAGGGTTTTTAACCAATCTTGTGTATCTAATAAGAGATTTTGTGTCATTGGTTGAACATTCAGCTCATTTTCGTCAACCCAAGGCATATTCTAATCCAATTAGGGTTTTTAACCAATCTTCCGCATCCAATAAGTGCATTTTTGTCATTGGTTGAACATTTAGGTCATTTTCGTCCTCCCTAGGCTTATTCTAATCCAATTAGGGTTTTTAACCAATTTTGTGCATCCAATAAGTGATTTTGTATCATTGGTTGAACATTTAGGTCATTTTCGTCCTCTATAGGCTTATTCTAATCCAATTAGGGTTTTTAACCAATCTTCTGCATCCAATAAGTGCGTTTGTGTCATTGGTTGAACATTTAGGTCATTTTCGTCCTCCCTAGGATTATTCTAATCCAACTAGGGTTTTTAACCAATCTGGTGCATCCAATAAGAGATTTTGTGTCATTGGTTGATTATTTAGGTCATT
>JBBPBP010000001.1:36895881-36906068 GCA_037974735.1 Cicer chorassanicum
GTCCTCCCAAGGCTTATTCTAATCCAATTAGAGGTTTTAGCCAATCTTATGCATCCAATTAGTGCGTTTGTGTCATTGGTTGAACATTTAGGTCATTTTCGTCCTCCTTAGACTTATTCTAATCCAATTAGGGTTTTTAACCAATGTTGTGCATCCAATATGTTATTTTGTGTCATTGGTTGCACATTTAGTTTATTTTCATCCTCCCTAGGCTTATTCTAATCCAACTAGGGTTTTTAACCAATCTTCTGCATCGAATAAGTGATTTTGTGTCATTGGTTGAATATTTAGGTCATTTTCGTCCTCCATAAGCTTATTCCAATCAAATAAGGGTTTTTAACAAATCTTGTACATCCAATATGTGATTTTTTGTCATTGGTTGAATATTTAGGTCATTTTCGTCCTTCCAAGGCTTATTCTAATCCCATTACAGGTTTTAGCCAATCTTATGCATCCAATAAGTGCGTTTGTGTCATTGGTTGAACATTTAGGTCATTTACGTCCTCCCTAGGCCTATTCTAATCCAATTACGGTTTTTAACCAATCTTGTGCATCCAATAAGAGATTTTGTGTCATTGGTTGAACATGTAGGTCATTTTCGTCAACCCAAGGCTTATTTTAATCCAATGAGTGTTTTTAACCAATCTTGTGGATCCAATAAGTGCATTTTTTCATTGGTAGAACATTTAGGTCATTTTCGTCCACCCTAGGCTTATTTTAATCCAATTAGGGTTTTTAACCAATCTTGTGCATCCAATATGTGATTTTGTGTCATTGGTTGAACATTTAGGTCGTTTTCGTCAACCCAAGGCTTATTCTAATCCAATTAGGGTTTTTAACCAATCTTGTGGATCCAATAAGGCATTTTGTGTCATTGGTTGATCATTTAGGTCATTTTCGTCCTCAATATGCTTATTCTAATCCAATTAGGGTTTTTAACCAATCTTCTGCATCCAATAAGTGCGTTTGTGTCATTGGTTGAACATTTAGGTCATTTTCGTCCTCCCTAGGCCTATTCCAATCCAATTACGGGTTTTAAACAATCTTGTACATCCAATAAGGGATTTTGTGTCATTGGTTGAACATTTAGGTCATTTTCGTCCTCCATAGGCTTATTCTAATCCAATTAGGGTTTTTAACCAATCTTCTGCATCCAATAAGTGCGTTTGTGTCATTGGTTGAACATTTAGGTCATTTTCATCCTCCCTAGGCTTATTCTAATCCAACTTGGGTTTTTAACCAATCTTGTGCATCCAATAAGAGATTTTGTGTCATTGGTTAAACATTTAGGTCATTTTCGTCAACCCAAGGCGTATTCTAATCCAATTAGGGTTTTTAACCAATCTTGTGGATCCAATAAGTGCATTTTGTTCATTTGTTGAACATTTAGGTCATTTTCGTCCTCCTTATGCTTATTCTAATCCAATTACGGTTTTTAACCAATCTTGTGCATCCAATAAGTGATTTTGTGTCATTGGTTGAACATTTAGGTCATTTTCGTCCTCAATATGCTTATTCTAATCCAATTAGGGTTTTTAACCAATCTTCTGCATCCAATAAGTGCGTTTGTGTCATTGGTTGAACATTTAGGTCATTTTCGTCCTCCCTAGGCCTATTCTAATTCAATTATGGTTTTTAACTAATCTTGTGCTTCCAATAAAAGATTTTGTCTCATTGGTTGAACATTTAGGTCATTTTCGTCCACCCAAGGCTTATTCTAATCCAATTATGGTTTTTAACCAATCTTGTGCATCCAATAAGTGATTTTGTGTCATTGGTTGAACATTTAGGTCATTTTCGTCCTCCATAGGCTTATTCTAATCCAATTAGGGTGTTTAACCAATCTGCTGCATCCAATAAGTGCGTTTGTGTCATTGGTTGAACATTTATGTCATTTTCGTCCTCCCTAGGCTTATTCTAATCCAATTAACGTTTTTAACCAATCTTATGCATCCAATAAGTGCCTTTGTGTCATTGGTTGAACATTTAGGTCATTTTCGTCGTCCCTAGGATTATTCAAATCCAATTAGGGTTTATAACCAATCTTGTGCATCCAATAAGTGATTTTGTGTCTTTGGTTGAACATTTAGGTCGTTTTTGTCCTCCCTAGGCCTATTCTAATCTAATTACGGTTTTTAACCAATCTTGTGCATCCAATTAGTGATTTTCGGTCATCGGTTGAACATTTAGGTCATTTTCGTCCACCCAAAGCGTATTCTAATCCAATTAGGGTTTTTAACCGATCTTGTGAATCCAATAAGTGATTTTGTGTCATTGATTGAATATTTAGGTCATTTTCGTCCTCCCAAGGCTTATTCTAATCGAATTAGAGGTTTTAGCCAATCTTATGCATCCAATAAGTGCGTTTGTGTCATTGGTTGAACATTTAGGTCATTTTCGTCCTCCTTAGACTTATTGTAATCCAATTAGGGTTTTTAACCAATCTTGTGCATCCAATATGTGATTTTGTGTCATTGTTTGCACATTTAGTTCATTTTCATCCTCCCTAGGCTTATTCTAATCCAATGAGGGTTTTTAACCAATCTTGTGCATGCAATAAGTGATTTTGTGTCATTGGTTGAACATTTAGGTCATTTTCGTCCTCCCTAAGCTTATTCTGATCCAATAAGGGTTTTTAACAAATGTTGTACATCCAATATGTGATTTTGTGTGATTTTGTGTCATTGGTTGAATATTTAGGTCATTTTCGTCCTTCCAAGGCGTATTCTAATCCAGTTACAGGGTTTAGCCAATCTTATGCATCCAACAAGTGCGTTTGTGTCATTGGTTGAACATTTATGTCATTTTCGTCCTCCCTAGGCCTATTCTAATCCAATTACGGTTTTTAACCAATCTTGTGCATCCAATAAGAGATTTTGTGTCATTAGTTGAACTTTTAGGTCATTTTCAGCCACCCAAGGCTTATTCTAATCCAATTAGGGTTTTTAACCAATCTTGTGGATCCAATAATTGCGTTTGTGTCACTGGTTGAACATTTAGGTCATTTTCGTCCTCCTTAAACTTATTCTAATCCAATAAGGGTTTTTAACCAATCTTGTGTATCCAATAAGAGATTTTGTGTCATTGGTTGAACATTTAGGTCATTTTCGTCAACCCAAGGCTTATTCTAATCCAATTAGGGTTTTTAACCAATCTTGTGGATCCAATAAGTGCATTTTTGTCATTGGTTGAACATTTAGGTCATTTTCGTCCTCCCTAGGCTTATTCTAATCCAATTAGGGTTTTTAACCAATCTTATGTATCCAATAAGAGATTTTGTGTCATTGGTTGAACATTTAGGTCATTTTCGTCAACCCAAGGCTTATTCTAATCCAATTAGGGTTTTTAACCAATCTTGTGGATCCAATAAGTGCATTTTTGTCATTGGTTGAACATTTAGGTCATTTTCATCCTCCCTAGGCTTATTCTAATCCAATTAGGGTTTTTAACCAATCTTGTGCATCCAATAAGTGATTTTGTGTCATTGGTTGAACATTTAGGTCATTTTCGTCCTCCCTAGGCTTATTCTCGTCCAATTAGGGTTTTTAACCAATCTTGTGCATCCAATAAGTGATTTTGTGCCATTGGTCGAACATTTAGGTCATTTTCGTCCTCCCAAGGCTTATTCTCGTCCAATTAGGGTTTTTAACCAATCTTGTGCATCCAATAAGTGATTTTGTGTCATTGGTTGAACATTTAGGTCATTTTCGTCCTCCCAAGGCTTATTCTCGTCCAATTAGGGTTTTTAACCAATCTTGTGCATCCAACAAGTGATTTTATGTCATTGGTTGAACATTTATGTCATTTTTGTCCACCCTAGTCTTATTCTCGTCCAATTAGGGTTTTTAACCAATCTTGTGCATCCAATAAGTGATTTTGTGTCATTGGTTGAACATTTAGGTCATTTTCGTCCTCCCTAGGCTTATTCTCGTCCAATTAGGGTTTTTAACCAATCTTGTGCATCCAATTAGTGATTTTGTGTCATTTGTTGAACATTTAGGTCATTTTCGTCCTCCCAAGGCTTATTCTCGTCCAATTAGGGTTTTTAACCAATCTTGTGCATCCAATAAGTGATTTTGTGTCATTGGTTGAACATTTAGGTCATTTTCGTCCTCCCAAGGCTTATTCTCGTCCAATTAGGGTTTTTAACCAATCTTGTGCATCCAATAAGTACATTTGTGTCATTGGTTGAACATTTAGGTCATTTTCGTCCTCCTAAGGCTTATTCTCGTCCAATTAGGGTTTTTAACCAATCTTCTGAATCCGATAAGTGATTTTGTGTCATTGGTTGAACATTTAGGTCATTTTCGTCCTCCCAATGCTTATTCTCGTCCAATTAGGGTTTTTAACCAATCTTGCGCATCCAATTAGTGATTTTGTGTCATTTGTTGAACATTTAGGTCATTTTCGTCCTCCCAAGGCTTATTCTCGTCCAATTAGGGTTTTTAACCAATCTTGTGCATCCAATAAGTGATTTTGTGTCATTGGTTGAACATTTAGGTCATTTTCGTCCTCCCAAGGCTTATTCTCGTCCAATTACAGTTTTTAACCAATCTTGTGCATCCATTAAGTACATTTGTGTCATTGGTTGAACATTTAGGTCATTTTCGTCCTCCCAAGGCTTATTCTCGTCCAATTCGGGTTTTTAACCAATCTTGTGCATCCAATAAGTACATTTGTGTCATTGGTTGAACATTTACGTCATTTTCGTCCTCCCAAGGCTTATTCTCGTCCAGTTACGGTTTTTATCCAATCTTGTGCATCCAATAAGTGATTTTGTGTCATTGGTTGAACATTTAGGTCATTTTCGTCCTCCCAAGGCTTATTCTCGTCCAATTAGGGTTTTTAACCAATCTTGTGCATCCAATAAGTGATTTTGTGTCATTGGTTGAACATTTAGGTCATTTTCGTCCTCCCAAGGCTTATTCTCGTCCAATTAGGGTTTTTAACCAATCTTGTCCATCCAATAAGTTCGTTTGTGTCATTGGTTGAAGATTTAGGTCATTTTCGTCCTCCCAAGGCTTATTCTCGTCCAATTAGGGTTTTTAACCAATCTTGTGCATCCAATAAGTGATTTTGTGTCATTGGTTGAACATTTAGGTCATTTTCGACCTCCCAAGGCTTATTCTCGTCCAATTAGGGTTTTTAACCAATCTTGTGCATCCAATAAGTAATTTTGTGTTATTGTTTGAACATTTAAGTCATTTTCGTCCTCTCAAGGCTTATTCTCGTCCAATTAGGGTTTTTAACCAATCTTGTGCATCCAATAAGTGATTTTGTGTCATTGGTTGAACATTTAGGTCATTTTCGTCCTCCCTAGGCTTATTCTCGTCCAATTAGGGTTTTTAACCAAGTTTGTGCATCCAATAAGTGATTTTGTACCATTGGTTGAACATTTAGGTCATTTTCGTCCTCCCAAGGCTTATTCTCGTCCAATTAGGGTTTTTAACCAATCTTGTGCATCCAATAAGTGATTTTGTGTCATTGGTTGAACATTTAGGTCATTTTCGTCCTCCCTAGGCTTATTCTAATCCAATTAGGGTTTTTAACTAATCTTGTGCATCCAATAAGTGATTTTGTGTCATTGGTTGAACATTTAGGTCATTTTCGTCCTCAATATGCTTATTCTAATCCAATTAGGGTTTTTAACCAATCTTCTGCATCCAATAAGTGCGTTTGTGTCATTGGTTGAACATTTAGGTCATTTTCGTCCTCCCTAGGCCTATTCCAATCCAATTACGGGTTTTAAACAATCTTGTACATCCAATAAGGGATTTTGTGTCATTGGTTGAACATTTAGGTCATTTTCGTCCTCCATAGGCTTATTCTAATCCAATTAGGGTTTTTAACCAATCTTCTGCATCCAATAAGTGCGTTTGTGTCATTGGTTGAACATTTAGGTCATTTTCATCCTCCCTAGGCTTATTCTAATCCAACATGGGTTTTTAACCAATCTTGTGCATCCAATAAGAGATTTTGTGTCATTGGTTAAACATTTAGGTCATTTTCGTCAACCCAAGGCGTATTCTAATCCAATTAGGGTTTTTAACCAATCTTGTGGATCCAATAAGTGCATTTTGTTCATTTGTTGAACATTTAGGTCATTTTCGTCCTCCTTATGCTTATTCTAATCCAATTACGGTTTTTAACCAATCTTGTGCATCCAATAAGTGATTTTGTGTCATTGGTTGAACATTTAGTTCATTTTCGTCCTCAATATGCTTATTCTAATCCAATTAGGGTTTTTAACCAATCTTCTGCATCAATAAGTGCGTTTGTGTCATTGGTTGAACATTTAGGTAATTTTCGTCCTCCCTAGGCCTATTCTAATCCAATTATGGTTTTTAACTAATCTTGTGCTTCCAATAAAAGATTTTGTGTCATTGGTTGAACATTTAGGTCATTTTCGTCCACCCAAGGCTTATTCTAATCCAATTAGGGTTGTTAGCCAATCTTGTGCATCCAATAAGTGAGTTTTGTGTCATTGGTTGAATATTTAGGTCATTTTTGTCCTCCCTAGGCTTATTCAAATATAATTAGGGTTTTTAACCAATCTTATGCATCCAATAAGTGCGTTTGTGTCATTGGTTGAACATTTAGGTCATTTTCATCCTCCCTAGGCTTATTCTAATCCAACTAGGGTTTTTAACCAATCTTGTGCATCCAATAAGAGATTTTGTGTCATTGGTTAAACATTTAGGTCATTTTCGTCAACCCAAGGCGTATTCTAATCCAATTAGGGTTTTTAACCAATCTTGTGGATCCAATAAGTGCATTTTGTTCATTTGTTGAACATTTAGGTCATTTTCGTCCTCCTTATGCTTATTCTAATCCAATTACGGTTTTTAACCAATCTTGTGCATCCAATAAGTGATTTTGTGTCATTGGTTGAACATTTAGGTCATTTTCGTCCTCAATATGCTTATTCTAATCCAATTAGGATTTTTAACCAATCTTCTGCATCAATAAGTGCGTTTGTGTCATTGGTTGAACATTTAGGTAATTTTCGTCCTCCCTAGGCCTATTCTAATCCAATTATGGTTTTTAACTAATCTTGTGCTTCCAATAAAAGATTTTGTGTCATTGGTTGAACATTTAGGTCATTTTCATCCACCCAAGGCTTATTCTAATCCAATTAGGGTTGTTAGCCAATCTTGTGCATCCAATAAGTGATTTTTGTGTCATTGGTTGAATATTGAGGTCATTTTTGTCCTCCCTAGGCTTATTCAAATATAATTAGGGTTTTTAACCAATCTTATGCATCCAATCAGTGATTTTTGTGTCATTGGTTGAATATTTAGGTCATTTTTGTCCTCCCTAGGCTTATTCAAATCCAATTAGGGTTTTTAACCATTCTTGTGCATCCAATAAGTGATTTTGTGTCATTGGTTGAACATTTAGGTCATTTTCGTCCTCCCAAGGCTTATTCTAATCCAATTAGAGGTTTTGGCCAATCTGATGCATCCAATAAGTGTGTTTGTGTCATTGGTTGAACATTTAGGTCATTTTCGTCCTCCTTAGACTTATTCTAATCCAATTAGGGTTTTTAACCAATCTTGTGCATCCAATATGTTATTTTGTGTCATTGGTTGCACATTTAGTTCATTTTCATCCTCCCTAGGCTTATTCTAATCCAATAGGGTTTTTAACCAATCTTCTGCATCGAATAAGTGATTTTGTGTCATTGGTTGAACATTTAGGTCATTTTCGTCCTCCCTAAGCTTATTCTAATCCAATAAGGGTTTTTAACAAATCTTGTACATCCAATATGTGATTTTTTGTTTTTGGTTGAATATTTAGGTCATTTTCGCCCACCCAAGGCTTATTCTAATCCCATTACAGGTTTTAGCCAATCTTATGCATCCAATAACAGCGTTTGTGTCATTGGTTGAACATTTAGGTCATTTTCGTCCTCCCTAGGCCTATTCTAATCCAATTACAGTTTTTAACCAATCTTGTGGATCCAATAAGAGATTTTGTGTCATTGGTTGAACATTTAGGTCATTTTCGTCAACCCAAGGCTTATTCTAATCCAATTAGGGTTTTTAACCAATTTTGTGAATCCAATAAGTGCATTTTTTCATTGGTTGAACATTTAGGTCATTTTCGTCCTCCCTAGGCTTATTTTAATTCAATTAGGGTTTTTAACCAATCTTGTGCACCCAATAAGTGATTTTGTGTCATTGGTTGAACATTTAGGTCATTTTCGTCAACCCAAGGCTTATTCTAATCCAATTAGGGTTTTTAACCAATCTTGTGGATCCAATAAGTAATTTTGTGTCATTGGTTGAACATTTAGGTCATTTTCGTCCTCAATATGCTTATTCTAATCCAATTAGGGTTTTTAACCAATCTTCTGCATCCAATAAGTGCGTTTGTGTCATTGGTTGAACATTTAGGTCATTTGCTTCCTCCCTAGGCTTATTCTAATCCAACTAGGGTTTTTAACATATCTTGTGCATCCAATAAGAGATTTTGTGTCATTGGTTGAACATTTAGGTCATTTTCGTCAACCCAAGGATTATTCTAATCCAATTAGGGTTTTTAACCAATCTTGTGGATCCAATAAGTGCATTTTGTTCATTAGTTGAACATTTAGGTCATTTTCGTCCTCCCTATGCTTATTCTAATCCAATTACGGTTTTTAACCAATCTTGTGCATCCAATAAGTGATTTTATGTCATTGGTTGAACATTTAGGTCATTTTCGTCCTCAATATGCTTATTCTAATCCAATTAGGGTTTTTAACCAATCTTCTGCATCCAATAAGTGCGTTTGTGTCATTGGTTGAACATTTATGTCATTTTTGTCCTCCCTAGGCCTATTCTAATCCAATTACGGTTTTTAACTAATCTTGTGCTTCGAATAAAAGATTTTGTGTCATTGGTTGAACATTTAGGTCATTTTCGTCAACCCAAGGATTATTCTAATCCAATTAGGGTTTTTCACCAATCTTGTGGATCCAAAAGTGCATTTTGTTCATTAGTTGAACATTTAGGTCATTTTCGTTCTCCCTATGCTTATTCTAATCCAATTACTGTTTTTAATCAATCTTGTGCATCCAATAAGTGATTTTGTGTCATTGGTTGAACATTTAGGTCATTTTCGTCCTCCATAGGCATATTCTAATCCAATTAGGGTTTTTAACCAATCTTCTGCATCCAAATAGTGCGTTTGTGTCATTGGTTGAACATTTAGGTCATTTTCTTCCTCCCTAGGCTTATTCTAATCCAACTAGGGTGTTTAACATATCTTGTGCATCCAATAAGAGATTTTGTGTCATTGGTTGAACATTTAGGTCATTTTCGTCAACCCAAGGATTATTCTAATCTAATTAGGGTTTTTTAACCAATCTTGTGGATCAAATAAGTGCATTTTGTTCATTAGTTGAACATTTAGGTCATTTTCATCCTCCCTATGCTTATTCTAATCCAATTACGGTTTTTAACCAATCTTGTGCATCCAATAAGTTATTTTGTGTCATTGGTTGAACATTTAGGTCATTTTCGTCCTCAATATGCTTATTCTAATCCAATTTGGGTTTTTAACCAATCTTCTGCATCCAATAAGTGCGTTTGTGTCATTGGTTGAACATTTATGTCATATTCGTCCTCCCTAGGCCTATTCTAATCCAATTACGGTTTTTAACTAATCTTGTGCTTCCAATAAGTGATTTTGTGTCATTGGTTGAACATTTTGGTCATTTTCTTCCACCCAAGGCTTATTCTAATCCAATTAGGGTTTTTAACCGATCTTGTGAATCCAATAAGTGATTTTGTGTCATTGGTTGAATATTTAGGTCATTTTCGTCCTCCCAACGCTTACTCTAATCCAATTAGAGATTTTAGCCAATCTTATGCATCCAATAAGTGCGTTTGTGTCATTGGTTGAACATTTAGGTCATTTTCGTCCTCGTTAGACTTATTCTAATCCAATTAGGGTTTTTAACCAATCTTCTGCATCCAATACGTGCATTTGTGTCATTGGTTGAACATTTAGGTCATTTTCGTCAACCCAAGGCTTATTCTAATCCAATTAGGGTTTTTAACCAATCTTGTGGATCCAATAAGTGCATTTTTGTCATTGGTTGAACATTTAGGTCATTTTCGTCCTCCCTAGGCTTATTCTAATCCAATTAGGGTTTTTAACCAATCTTGTGTATCCAATAAGTGCGTTTGTGTCATTGG